>JAXIUT010000037.1:2297025-2333672 GCA_035586675.1 Eurytoma californica | reverse complement strand
ACTTGAATGTCATCCGGATGTCGCATAAATACCAGAGGCGTTGAGAATAGCCAAAAGCACACCGTTGGATAGTACTCTTTAAGATACTTACGGAAGGTTTTCCACTGTCCCTCTACAAATTATTTTATGTTAATTTTTGTTCAATTATTCGTACAATTGTACATTTCGATACGCGTGAGGAATTTGATTATTTAATCCATTCGTCAATTGCGAAAAGTCGCACGAGTTGAATACTTGTACGCGCAAAAATTTACAAAAACAGTTGTGAAGGACTTTCCAAGACTTTTCGATACCTCATTTGCAAATCTATATAATAAGACTGTTTAGTCTAGTTTAATAAGTAGTTTTTCCGAACTAGTGACATGTTTATTAAAAAAATGCAGATCTCTATATGACCCTTCTAAGCCCAGTTATAAAACTTTAAAGATTCAATAAAAAGAGTATATGATGTCCAAATTTTGCGGGGAGGAGATGGTTATGGAAATGCGAAACGTACCATATGAATCATTTAACAGTAATGCATTTCCGAAAAACGGAAGAGTTGGCGGCCCAGGCAATTTGTACAGTGAGATTAAACTGTATTGTTTATAAATTTGTTGAGCAATCAAGAAACCGACGACTAGAAGGATCAAGTATATTAAAATTAACATGATGAGCGCGATTTACAAAGATTTACAGAGTTTCACAATTCCACGGTTGCTTACAGACTGACATGGAAGTTTGCTTAGTCAGTCGTCTTTTATATCCAAATTATATTATCTAAAAACGAGGATATTGAAACTTTAGTTTTTCTAATTCTACTGGTTCTGTGTTTTAACAGCTTTTCGTCAATCACCATTAATTTTATAAAAACTTCTTTTACATGTGACGCTGTTGGAACTACTTTTTTATATCCGTATTGAATATTTATGTACAGAATTTTTACTTAGAAATTGAAGATGAAATAAGTATAGTTTTATCACTTTGACTTTTATCGCTCATTTTCAGCATTTTTTATTGAAAATACTTAAAGACTCTTTGATCGACCCTTTGCGACGTGATAACACCAATTTCTCTTTGAAGAAATAAAAGAGCGGAAAAAGCGGAATGAATGGAAAAATAATTTGAATCAATTACAGAAGTTTTTCAGTGTAATGTAACTTATTTTCCGCACTCGTTATGGCAAACGCAATAAAAACAATGGCTGAATTTGTACATTTTTATTGATTTATTAACCGCTCCAAACTGCGTAGCCACGAATTTGTTCCATAGCTAAAACAAATTACTTCAAGTTGTAAGGTCAGCCGAAAATCTCGTACTTTGTTATTACAAATTCAGAAAAATAAAATTAGAAGGCATGTCTGCATTTAAATTTTTTTATTGATTTATCGATCTCTTAAAACAACTGCGTAAAAAGTAAAAATTGCTTCCTTCGAATAAGTCTCAGCAAAAAAAAATTGCACAAATTTTGCCTCGATGCGTCCTCTGGTGCCGGCGAATTTAAACTTATCACACTTAGATAAAGGAACACTGGCCGATACACCTACAAAGCCTGCGCAATCACTCTGTAAGTCCATTCGAAGCGAGTCCGCGGTTTTAAGCTCGATGTGCCCGTCTCTTGATCTTCCTAGTCAAAGCCTCAGCCTCACAGTTGTTCAACATTCATCATTAACGCAGTACCTATAGTAGTATACCGCACGAAGAACTCACGTCCTGCATCCTACTATTTACACCTTTTTAGTAATCCATCATCGCTCCGGATCTTCTCTACTTCAATCGTAAACATCACCATCTTCGAAAAGTATAAACATTTAGCAATAAATCTCCAAAAAAAGGCGCAAGAAAATTGAAAAATAAAACCGCAGGATTTCGAGAGAGAAAAAAAATCGTTTTATCTCAATCCCAGGAGTGTCCCCGTGATATTTGAAAGCGCGATCGAGGCAGTCACGTGACCGCGCTTGACGCATTTCGAATGCATTCACCGGCGAGCCGCTAAGTGCCGGGTACCCATTGTACGGCCGGTCGCGAAGGCAATTGAATTGGCACACGGCGAGCGCGAGCCGAGGCGTGCACATGTACGAGAACCTATTCAAGAGCCCGCTGCAGCGGGTCTTTCTGTACGGGACGCTGAAGCGCGGCGAGCCCAATCACCAGCTCCTGGCGAACGCCGAGAATGGATACGCCAAGTTCATGGGGCTGGGCAAGACGTTGCACAAGTATCCGCTGGTCATCGCGACGAAATACAACATTCCGTTCTTGCTGAAGCGACCCGGCACGGGAAACGTGAGTTTGTTGCTTGGTTTGTAAATGTTCTTGAATAATTAACAATAATGCATTTGTGAACTACGAAAAACAAATAAATGCATAATAAAAAAAATTAACAAAATAATTTTTGTAAAATTATGCAATTTCAGATTAATTAAATTAAGGTTGTTTAATTAAATTTACGCGTTTTGCAGGATTTTTTTTAACTAAAATGCGATAAACGATAAAGCGACTGTAAGCACTTCAGTTATCTTGAGACTTTAATTACAAAATATGACAGTTGTTATTTAAAATTGGTGAACATTCTATCACTATGTCATATTTTTAATAAAGCGAATGCTAAATTTTTATTGTAAAGATATAATCATAAATAATTCTTATAATTTCTTACAAAGAAAGTAATGTCTAATTACTTTTCGTATAAAAATGTCGTTCATAAGTTTTCTAATAAAGCACGCGTTCAACTTTCCAGCAAGTCATCGGTGAAATTTACGACGTGGACTCAAAGATGATGAAGAAATTAGATGAATTAGAGGAGCACCCTGATTTCTACGTGCGAACCGAGGAAGACGTGTTGATCGCTCCGGAGAGCGAAATTAAAAACGGAGCAAATTTCGAAAACGTAAGTTATTTAAAGAAATAAACAGATTTTCTTTCACTTTTGCAAACATTGTTTAATCAAGTAGTAAATGTTTTTTTATACAAAAATTCATCAATTAAAAATTACAATGAATAATAACAAAAGTGACTTATCGAGGGAACATTTACTTATTCACACAAATAATCTTATTGCGATGTGCAAAACAAAAATTCTTTTCTCGTTAATCAAAGTAACTTCATGACACAGCAGTCACATATTCGTTCTAATATTCTTTATATTTTCTTCTTTTTTCAAAAGATCGGCGTCTCGACGAAAGCTTGGCTATACATACTGCCCAATTTTCGGGAATCGTTAATGGAGCTCCCAATGTATACGTCGTACAGCAACGAAGGCAGTCATGGACTCAAGTATCACGAAAGGTATCTGCGAGATCCATCATACAATCACCGAAATGAAGTGTCACCCTCGATATGATTAAATATATCCATCGAGCACGTATGATCTGTGTCATTGTCATTTTTAATAATTAAAAAATGAAGTTGAGACGCGCCAATTATTCATTGCAGTCTTGACGTTTGAGTCGTTTATCTTTCGAATTTCAGCAACGAGGAGTCGGCGAAGCCTGAAGACTTATTATAAAGCGCGGAGCGCAACGCCGACGATTCAATATAAAGATAATTCTTTGTATTTAAGTTAAAAATACTCAAGGGTTGTAGATTGTTTTTTAAATAAAAGCTTGATATATTTTTTTTACTTTTAATTTTTTTATTGTATTCTTAAGATCTTGGACTGTTGTCGTATATACCATTCGTGATTTCATAAAATTCTTTTTTCCGCAGATCTTCAGTTTGCACTTCAACAATGTTCCTTTTTTTCTAATCAACCCCTTTTGTTTTCTCCCGTTTGTAATTTTTTCCCCTCTCCAGCTTCCATGGCGTTAAAAAAAAATCATTGAACATCTCTCGCTTTTCCGTAACAAAAGACGCACCTTCCTTTTTGTTTCTCTTTCACAGATAAAAATCTGCCTTTCCTTATTTTAGAGCTCTCTTTTTCATTTCGACCGCTCGGTTTGTTACCCGGGAGAGCGGCCCTCGATCGCCAGACGATCGCGGCATCGTGCAAATACTTTACAAACTACGACAACGACGTGAGGAAGGACTCGGTAAAAAAAATTTCTCTAAAACACTCACTAAGAAATACGTATGACGAATGCACCTGTCTACCCAATAAAAAAGAGAATGTGTCTGCGGCTCTTCTTCATCGGATGGCGTTTTTCGTTAACGGGAAAGTTATAAAAAAAATTAAGTGAAAGAAAAATTAGTAAAACGCGTTCGCCAAGCGAGACTATGATACCGATTTTTCTTCATCTACCGTTGGTTTACCTTCACGAGCGTTTTACTATTTTCTCCTTCATCATGTTCGTTTAACTCTATACAGTCCGTCTGGTCGAGACTCCCAACGAGGCACCGTCTGCACAAAGTTTTTTTTTCGTAACATTGTGAAATGCTTTTCAGGCAGTTCGTGGTCAAGCTTCCTGGAGAAATTCACTACAAGTAATCACAATTTTTCGCATTGTACGCTGTACAAATGTTCATTCGGTTTCTCAAATCATTGTCTTTCTTCTTATAGCACCTCAACAATTTAAAAAAAAAAAGAAAAAAGAAACAAAGATAGATCTCATCTTTGATTATTAGTTTCTCCCCATCCTGTCATCCTTCCTCATTTTTCATTTTTACAGTACTTAAAAAAAAGAACTCTAACCTAACAAACATAATTAAACAAGTGTCAACAAAAGCATACACACGTTTACCTTTTGTAATCATCGTCCTTACGTTACTTTATTCGTCAGTAGCTCTCTATCTTCCTTCCACATTGATATAGTTTTGTTTAGCATTTAATTTATTTTGACTTGCACACTGTTCACGTTTGCGGCACCGTTCCGAAGCCCAGCCTCGGATTCTCACTATATTCTAAGTGCATTAGTAATAATTTTATGTGTTTACTTTTTTTTTTTACTTAACTATGATTTGCTTTCATCGACAAATGCAGCAAAATCGCTCTTGAGTTATTAATTCCATGTACTATGAATTACAAACGTAGAAGATAGATTTATTTTTCTTTTTATCTCATTTACGGAAGTTACGCCGCATTGTTATGGCATATATCAACATTCGCTTGCTCACTATAATTTTTTTACCAGTTCCAAATAACGTGAAAATTACTTAATGACTGAAAAGACAACAGTATAAATGAAAGGTGTATAAAAGTTTAAATAAATACGTATGCACAACATGGTACGCAATATTAGCCTATAAAAATTGTTTTATGGCGCAACTGGGCCACGAAACGGAGCGAGGCGGTAACGTATATGTTGATTATTGGTCGATAAGACAGTATTTGTCGTTTTCAGCTGTGATCTTGAAGAGCACCATATTTATTTCCTAGCGAGAGATTTGGAGCTTGAGACTGAGAATGAGGGGGTTGATATAACCTGCTGCCTCCTCGATTGCGAACTTCTTCAAAGCTGCCTTCATCACGTTTTCTGTGAAGGAGAATAATAGGTTATAAAAATGTTCTCCCATTGAAAACTTAAAATTATAAATAAATGTTAGATGAGTTAGGTGATACAACTTATCTAAATCTTCAGATCTATTTAAAATATCTCTATTATATGGATACATGTTTATTCCAAGCTAAATTTATAAAATTAAAATACAAGAATATTGTAAAAATCTTGCACATTGAAGACTACTTACTTTCTACCCCATGCTCCACCAGCGTCGTTTGCTGGAGGTTTGGAATTTAGCGTTGGAAAATATTCTTCACTGTTAATGTCTGGTGCGATATTCTTGTTTCTAAGACGGCCCATAGGACGATCATTGTGGGGGTTCATCTGTGGGTTTCTCTGTTGCGGAGGTCTATAAGCGGATGGCTGAGCCGGCTGTGGAGGCTGTTGCTGCGGTGGCTGTGGTGCTGGCTCTGGCTCTGGTACTGGCGCTGCTGCGGCTGCTGCTGCTGCTGCTGCAGCAGGATTGTCGGCCTTCTTCCAAGGGCCGCTGTGTTTACCACCTGCCTCACCTGACTCCCCATCGGAGCTGTTTTCTCCGGTTCCACTGTCGTTGTCATCATTTGTAGGAACAGTCTCGGTGACAGTCAAGTTTCCAATCTTCAAGCCCGAGTAGTCCTTCTTCTTCTCCTCGAAGTCCCTCCACTCGTCCTCCTCCTGAAAATGCAAAACAACGCCACGTGAAAAAAAGCCCAGACCAGGGATGACGAGGCGAGCCCAGGCCGGCTAACAGCTGCCAAAGCAAATCGCCGCCGCCTGGCCCCCTCGTGAAGCAGAAAATAACCTGTCCGCGTTACATAATTCGCCGCTTTCTCGTGTGCTCCTCCTGCTCCGCTCCTCTTTCTTCGGCCCCCGTATTTTTAATTGACCGCGGGCGATCGGTCGCATTCTAGGCTGCTGCAGCACGCGACGACGCAAGAGCGAGGGAGAAAGAGAGAGAGCGGGGTGAGGCGGGCGCCGGGGGGGAAGGAGATCGGAATGACGTTTGCACGCGTGCAAACATGGCAGCGGCACACTTTTCACGTGGAACGGGAGCGCGCCGAGGGGGTTAGGGGAGGAGGCCTCGGCCTCGGTCGCGTACTCACCTCGACCTGCTGGTTCTCGTCGCCGCCGTCCGGATTGGCGGGCTTCTCCTTGGGCTTGGGCTTGTCCACCTTCTTGCCCGTCTCCTCGAGCTTCTTGGCGATCTCCTCGGTGGTCGTGAACTTCTTGCCCTTCGCCTTCTTGCGAT
Source organism: Eurytoma californica (assembly GCA_035586675.1). NCBI lineage: Eukaryota > Metazoa > Arthropoda > Insecta > Hymenoptera > Eurytomidae > Eurytoma > Eurytoma californica. The sequence goes on along the minus strand of JAXIUT010000037.1, from coordinate 2,327,030 downwards.
CCTTCTTCGCGAAGAAGTCGTCGAGGTCCGCCATGGCTTCGGCTAGTCGTCGGCGCTAAGCGTCGTCCCCGTGTCCGTCAGGCGAGTCCGCGTCTCCCTACAGGCGTCTCCTCGTGCGCCGCTGTTGCTGCTGCCGCTCGTACGACCGGCGCTGCCGCGTATATCGAGGCTGCTGCTGCGGGCCACTCGGTTCACTTGTACGTGCACACGGAAGTAAGCGCGCGCGTTTCGCGTGGGCCCCGACGGCGCTTATGGTGCGGGCTGCTTCGAAGGGGGTGCGGGCGGCCGTCTCACGGGTACCGGGACGCTGCTTCGTGTCTCCACACGTCAGGCTCAGGCTCCGCGCGCCAACTTCCTGCGCTGCTCCTGCACGGCGACGTCGACGTCGACGACAAACCACATGGGCTTGCCTGCGCACCGCACACGACTCGAACCGGAAGTCCCGCTCTCTCTGGCCCTCTCCTGACTACTGATGGCCGATGCGCGCTGTAGTGGACGTGTGTACGACTGTGCGGGAGTCCGGTCAGTGCCGGTCGCAGTTGCTCGAGTGGCCGAGGCTGCGGCTGCGCAGGTGTTGGTGCGCGTACGTACACGAGCCGCCAGAGAAAGCTGGTGGGGGGAGAGACCGACGAGGAACTGCACTAGTCAGAGCAGAGTAAGCGCGCGCTTTTCATTTCTTATTTGAGTACTTCTTTATGCTTTTATCTACCTTCGTATTGATCAATTCAGATTTATAGATTTTATATATTTATGATAAATAAATATTATAAATAATAATATTATAAATTAGAGGTAAGTTTTTAAAAGAATACTATTTAAAATAAAAAAATTTTGGAGCAACGTATGATGACGTTTCAAATATTTCTTTAATTGCAGTTTAACAACACTCAGGACTATTACTGTTAACATAAATTGCTTTGTCATGTGTTACCTAATTTCTAATTTATTTACTATTATCGAACAATTTGTCCTTAAATTTAAATAAAACAAAATAAATAATCACAATTTTGAAATAACTAAATAGAACTTAAATATATATTGTTTATAGACATTAAATAATGCTTTTCTGAATATTTTAATGCTTTTTGCTAATTTATTCAAGGCTTTCGCAATTACAACTGTCAAAACATCGATAAAATAATTTTTGTTAATAAATGGCAATTTATTGGATCGTTAAAGATAATATATGTTTTATTGCATAGTTTACATTATATTTACGAATGTTGACAATATATTTTATTGTTTAATCATATTCAGGGTTGTAGTTCGATTATGCAGAAGAATTATATATATATGATTCATATTTCGTTAAATCATAAATCAAATTAAATAAAAAAAAAATTAAACTAGAATAATATAAAAAATCCAACATAATTTACATTTTTCAATGCATACAGTAGTGAATTATTTGAGATCTGTCTTTTAAAATTAATTTTTAATGACTTGCCTTCATTGATCTATGAATAATAGTCACGTTTTATTGCATCACATTAAAAATCGTTTAAGGTAAAATAAACAAAGTAATATTACAATGTAAACGTATTTTATTATATATATAAAATAAAAATTAAATATTATTACGAATAATCAAATGATAGTCACTGAACCTTTCCCGCAAGTGGTCAAATTTGAGTCCAATTCATATATAAGAGCAGCTAAACAGTCAGGCAAAAATGGAGGTTCCCTCGAGTACCACCGCGGAGCTACGATCGGAGTCCACAGTGACTCTCATAGTGCTCTGAGCGAAGGTCCCTGGATCTCGGGCAGAGAGTGCCGCAGCGTCAGCGCTGTTAGCCTCCGCCGTCAGCTCAAACTTAAGAGAAGGAAGCTTCGGCCGATCTTTCGAGCTGGGCGGGAGTGTATTGGTCAAAGTAAAGTAATGTGCGTACACCTTTACGGTGAACTAAACAGGGCCTACTCCGAGGAGACTCCTACTTTTTTTTGTTAATTTCACGATAAATATTAAAAATTATTTTAGATTATTTGTATCGCTTTAAACTCTTGTAAACTTTATTTGAATTAAAATTTAATTTTTTCATATCCATTGCGATATTACCATACGGTCATTCAAAAATAGTTTGCATTCTACTTTAATTGAGATTGATTTTAGAATATCAGAATTAATAGTTGCGATAGGTTAAATAATTAAACAGTTACAGCTTAAGCTTTAGGGAAACTACTTAAGAAGCAAATGCTTGCATGTTTGCTAAATCAACTCATGAATATATGTATGGTAAATAATTTAAGCCTGTTTATGAAATTGTTATTAAAAGAATTAACTAGTTTTTAACATTTACGTGTACTTGAAAAAAATATAAATAACTAGAAAATCATATATTTGTCAAGAAATATTTATTTTAGAATTTTGTGTCATTTTGTTTACATGAGTACCTTGAAGTTAACAAACTGCATTATATATATTATTTAATTTTAAAAACTTTTTTAACAAATTTAATTATGCAATTTTTCGTATGCAAAACTTATTTGTTTTTCTTTTTAATAAAATGTCATAGTTATATATTAGCCTATTAAATGGTTTTAAAATTAAATCTGCGATCGCATATAAAAGTATATACAGATTTTGCTTACAGTCTGTACTTTTCATAAATTCAAAAACTCGCAAAATAAAATAAGTTACGTGATTTTTCCATCACCCAAATTTAGTCACACATGAACATAAAGAAGATAGATTCTATTACTTCATTGTACTGTTGATTAGATACGCAAAAAAGGAATTTAAAAACATCAATTGTGCTTTTATTTACTACGGTAAGCTTGTGAGAAAAACTTATTTCCTTGAAAGTGAACAAACGATCGAGATTTTTCACTTGCTCGATGAATCACCTACTTTAAAAAAAGCGTTCATTTTTAATGCGTTTTGGTAAAATAGATAACAACTGGAAATAATCGTTATTTTACGTGATATTCTACACATAGGTACTTTTGTAAATGATGACAAGATTAACAGTTGTTAAATACATTATTTTAAAATTTTTTTAAATTTTCTAAGCTATGCAGTTATTACTATTTTTTATTATGAATACACAATTAATTATATACATTTTGACGTTGTGAATGAAAATATTTGCAATAAAAAACTAATCTATTGAATCCTTGCATGAATTGAAATTTACTGTTTAAAGCGCGTTAAAACCATTAAAAAAACAATTTAAAAAAGACAATACGTAAATATTACGTTTGTTTTTTAAATGTATTATAAATAAAAATCATATCCGTATAGTTATTTTCTTTACAAATGTTCACGGTCTTTTATTTCTACGCCCAAACGAATACTCCTCATTGTTTAATTTTAAAACCTAATGTAAAAATTGCAAAGTACAGTTACGTTTTCGACGAAGTTTTGCAATTTATCCAACATTCCATTAAAATACAAAAATAACCATAATCATCTGCAGCTTACTGTAAAAATCGCTAAGCTGTAGTTTTAAAATATTAAAAGTACTACATGAACAAAAAGTGCTAGCATATATCGATACCCCGTACGAAGACTAGCACCGTTCAGCTTTTGCCCGTGTTAATTCCCATTTAAAATTTTGAACGGTGCTAGTCTTCGTACGGGGTATCGATATACGCGTGATTAGCATGCGCGTCATCCCCGACGGCACTTAGTGTCTCTTCTCCCCCCCCCCCCCGCACTTCGTTCGAAACTTGCCGGGCACGAGCTTCGCCGACGCCCCGCGGGCGGCGCTGCTCGCGCTTCGCGGTGGGGACGCTGGGCTCATATGCCCGCGCGCTACCTGCTCCGGGTATCCACGGCTTTGCGGCAGTTCGCGCACGGTCGGTGCCTCGCAACGATTCGAAAGAAAAACACACGCAACCGCCGACAGACAGCCCTGCTGCTTCCACTGCACCAACTCCGTAACACGACAAAAAAACTCAGCGTTGATCGCGGAACAGCCGTTCATACATCCAAGTCCGTAATAACCTATCGTGCGGCGACTCGGGCACTCACCGAGGAGGGACCGGAGCAGGCCGATACGACGCGCAGTACACAGGCGATAATAAGTACCTACATACACACAACAGGCAGATCGCAAACGCAAGCAACAGCGAGGGAGAGTCGACTGCTCCGACGTAGGGGTAGGCTTTAATGTGCGGCTCGAGCGGTAACCGCCTGCACCATGAGGATAACGACGAGGTGCCTCGGCAGCATCGTCAAGATGCTCGACTTCTACTCCCAGTTCAACCCCTCACCCCTCTCGATAAAGCAGTTCATCGATTTCGGTGAGTACCATACCGCGGCCCTTCGGCCCCTCTACTACACTCGCCTCGCTCGCTGTTATATATACGTGTATATGTACGCTTGTCCGCAAGTGACCTTCCGCGCCACCGATATGCCCGCATGACGTTTTGCTGCGAGCGAAAAATTCGCCGACTCTGGGTCTTTCTCATGTGTGTGTGTGAGTGTGTATGTCGACGGCTGATCGCAGGTTATGTAAAAACTTTCCCCGCGACCCTGGGACGCTGCTCGGCGCGTTGGCGAAGATTCGCAGTTGATTAGCGCGATTCTGGAGGGTGCTATTTGTGTCACGAGTGGCTGCCTTTGCTATTGACGTGAAATACGCGTATGGCACTTTAAAGTACTTCCTGGAGGACTGGGAAACGATTGTTTTTCTTTTCTCGCGGCGCGGATAGTCTGTGCTTTGTTGATTTTAATTTACGCACGATAAGAGCCGTTAATCAAAATTGCTTTCGAGATCACTTCCTCGTTGTATACTGTTACAACATACACACAGGCGCTCGGAGTCGATTATCTCAGAGCTGTTATTTGCGGTAAATCCTTTTTCGCACGGGTTCTTTTCAATGCGGCGTAAACACCGACGATGTTATGACTCCATGCTACTCTCCTCTGGAATCTATCGATTTTCCAACATTTTGCACGTTGTATATATAGATAGACGGATATCTATAGCTGTATACTTATAGATACTACTTCCCGTCCACTTTTTCGAAAGTGCTGTTCCAATATTTGCAGTTCTGCTTCAAAAAACAGGTACAAATTATACAAATTTTACTATAGTAAAGTCAAAGTGGCAATGTAATTGAGTTCCAAAGGTTGTGTTCCACTGTTTTAAAAACGAAAAAAATATTCTTGGCAGTCAGCTCCCATAAATCGCTGCACTTATTTCGGCCGCGTTCAGCAACTTTATCTGATGCAATCCGAGGCGCAGATTACAAAAATTCGAAGTGCACCCCCCGTGAGGCCGTTAAGTGAATGAACATATCTCGGCGTGCGCTTCATTATCATCGTTAAGTGCTCCACGACAATCGAATCAATGTTTTATCGCCGTTTACGTCACTCAATTTCTCCATACGCCTCTCAAAGACGGAAATACAGGAAAAAAAGAGCCGATGCAAAGAGAGCGGATCAATGGGAATCGCGTGAAACAAATTGACGCGGCGAAAGCCGCGTAAACAGCGCCGCCGAGTCACGTACGCCGCGTGCATTGACGCTGGAGTACAAGGCAACTCGTAGTTTTCCAGAAGCCCCGCGAGCGCGCCGAAAATTAATCGAGCCGATCGCGAAAAAACAAACGCGACGGTACGGGGAAAAAAGGCCAGTGATTGTTTCGTAATTGCGCGCCTTTCCACGGCGTCCCTTGTGTTTTTGAACCTTGAAAAAAAGGCGAGCGCTGCGAGTTGTGTGCGCGCTCGCCGCAGAAGGATGCGTAGAGCCTCGCCTCGGCGGATGCACGGCGGGGACGGTGTGGAGGGGATCACCAGATGCGGGACAATCACCGTCTCGTGATCCGAGCTTTTACGAGAGGCCTGGAGACTCCATTCGACTCGGCGCGTTGATCACATACGCACTTTTGTGCGTCATAAAGGGCCGTTCGGTTTTAGGATAATTTACGGGTAAATTATTGGGGAAAAGAGAAAGTAAGGTCTTGATAGCTTATATATTATACATACAGGTATTTCTTGTAAATGTGGTACTTTTTTGTTGCTGAAAAATAATAATAATTTTATATAAATTAATTTATTAGAATTAATTAAAAGTATTTTTCTTGTATGATAATTGATCAACATATATTGTACGTGCATTATACGTGATGTATTTTTAAACAAATTATTTATTTTAATAAGAATTGAATTTTTTACGTTTTAGCGTCAAATTGAAACTTTTTTTAACATTTTATACAATGACAATTTTGATTATTTATTAATAAAATCTTTATTTTAGATTCTCTCTAGTTATCACGAGGAAAACTAGTTTATTATTACCAGTATACTTTTATTTATACTCTTATTATTACTCTTTTTAATATACGCCAATTTTCTTCAGAATTAACTTTTTTATGCTACATTTTATAGAGCTAAGCCAATTTAGGTGTATTGATGTTTTGACGCATATACTGTGTACTTTATTAGATTCAATATTAATAATGATCATACAATAGCAAATCTGTTATGATAATAACAAAGAAAATATTTGGTTTTGAAAAAAATAACATACCTTTTATTAGCAAATGGCACATTCTTTTGAATCTGAAGAATATTGTTTTCAATTTCTCTAATACTATCGTGCAAAAATTGTTGACGTTAAAATAGAGATGAAATTTTTCAAATGCCTAGGTGATGAGCAATTACGAGATAATAAAAATTGTTTCAATAAACAAATTGAAAGCGAAGGATCATTAACGTTGCACTCAACGGTACTTAACACCAAGGGATTAAATGAAGCGAGTAATTTTATCTTGTGCGACGTATCGTGAAAAAAATATTCTTCAAACATGATATTCGTACGATACAACGGTGCTTCTCTAGGCGCAAACAACAAAACAAGTACTTATCTCAAATCGTCCGATAGATAAAGAGACGCTTCCTTTGTTATCTCGCGTAAAAACTTTGCACGTGCATCGCGAATTTCACGTGCTACTGCGATCTCCTCATATCCCTCCCCCCCTCTCTCTCTCTGTCTCTCCCTCTCTCTGTCTCTCCCTCTCTCTCTCTCTCTCTCTCTCTCTCTCTCTCTCTCTCTCTCTCTCTCTCTCTCTCTACATATATACAAGTCGCAATTACTCATTACTCGCATAAATCGTATTCCGGATTAAAGTGCGGTTTGCGTAATGACACTCGAGAGCGCGGCGTTCGTAAACAGAGCAAGCGCACAAAGCACGGAAATCCGATGCAATTTACGGCGTCGTGGAACTACTGTCGAACTGACGGCATAGAAAAAGTTCAGGCCGATTAAGTAATTTCCAGATGGTTCGAACCGGATTAAGAGCTGCGCGGATCTCCAGCGTCAATCGCGGATAACAAGATCGTAAATATTATTGAATTATTGGCGGGTGTATGTAGGCTTCTCCAGTACGACGATCAGACACTATTTATACGGAAATGCACTTTGCACAGGCGTTAGTTGCAGTTGCAAAATCTCATTTCGACTACGAGACAAACACGTGATAATTATCTTATGCACGAGCAGCTATTCTTAATTGCTAAGTATGCAATCGAGAAATGAGCTGCGTAAAATTAATTTTTTATTTTAAAAAATGGACATTTTCTTGTCGTCATTTTGAATCCTAGTGAACAATTTGCATGTTATGTAAGAATAGAAAGATTGTAAGGTCGGCTAGTTAATTTGCAGATAAAAGAAAATATACTCGTAAATAACGAATAAAGACCATTTAAACCATAAATTTATTAGAGCTGTTAATGTTAAGTACACTGAAAATTAGCACCGTCAAGATAATGTTTTGTAGTGTATAACTGCAATTTTAAAGCGTAAAAAATAGTAGTCAATTATTATGATAAATACTACATTAAAGTTAAAACATTGCAATGCTCGCCAAATTGTTACTCGATTTGTTCGGGTTATATACACGCGTCCTTTGAACAATTTTTTTTCAAGTCATTCTAAAAGACACTCGACGAACAACACGTCGCTATACAGTAAATTTTCAAGGAACTGCAAATAAATGTTTAAACGTTGGCGAAGGTCGCGGCATATTGCAGAACATCTATTTTTTTCTCTTTCGCGAAATTTAAAACGCGATTTTGAAAAAAGAATGCGCGGGGCATTTGGTTCGGAGCCAGTGTTTCTTGAAATCCATTTCATTTTCGCTGCCGCGAGTGGCGCGCACCTGTAAAATACGGTGTGATCGATCCAAGGCGAAGGACGCAGTTCCGACCTCGGAAGACACTATTATTCCCTTCTTACTTAATTAAATTTCCTACATTCTGAAAATAGATTATTGTTAAAGAATTGGATAGCACGCAAAGAGGAAATTTTATTGGCCTATTGAACATTGAGTGTTGCACTGATAAAAAGAACATTAAAGTCTCTCGGATGCTAAGCATTTTTTTTTAATGGTGCTGATCAATCATTATTGAAAATTTAGCCGATAAAATAAAATAGTCACGTGAATGCGCGTAAATGCTTTTCATTTTCTTAAGGTTGTATAGAAAGTATTGAATATTTAAAGTCTTGTGCATATTTGAACATAAATTTGCTGACCTCATTTCATTTCTTTTTTGCAGTATAAAGATATTTTTTTACAAGTGTACAAAAGGTGCAACTTTACGATTTATAATAAGCCGTGCATAAATTTTGACTTTGCACACCCTAAATGCAAAATTAAATTTGGTGGTAATTAAAAAACTTCACACTATATACTACTTTATTCTACAGTACTATAATTCAAGTTCTTTAATAAAAAAACTAATATTAATTAAATTTGCTAAATTGAATAAATTTTGTTTAACATACTTTATATTAATTAATTATACCTAAAATAAAAATGCGTGTCAATAAACAAATAAGTAAAGATCTTGATTGAATATTTTTACTGTCGATTGTACGTTATAATTTTAATGTGTCTTCAGATAATAATCGCAAATGAATCACACGACTCTCATATCTTTTAAAAACAGAAATATCCAGACGCTGCCACAACATTGCAAATCACCTACTTTGCATTAATTCAAGTTAAAATACAATTCCCGCCGACATCTGTTTGTAAAACTTTTTCCAGTGTAGCGGCTGCTCCAAATTCTGTTTGCTAAAATAGCTTACTGAACTCTTACAACGTGAAAAATTTATGATTTTAATATTTCTTTTTTCTTTGCATATTATATTGAACAAAAGGGAAAAACGGTACTAGATATTATTATTTTATTTGTTAACAATACTCTTATCAGTGGGTCTTCAGACATTGCTGCAAATAAACTAATCTCGTTAATATTGTGCACTGTTAGTAATAAATCATTTTTACATTTTTGTATTATTCATTTTTAGTGTTTTGTTCAAAAATTGCAAAAAAACTATTGCTTCAATGTACATATATGTCAAACTAGAAATGTAGTTTGACATATATACTATGTACGTATATGTCAAACTAGAATAATGCCTAATAATGCTTAAAAAAAAAAACGAGATGCATTTGCTCTTAAAATAAATTATTCCAAGATTCATTCCACGCTATTTAAATTTCTACAATTGAAGTACCATAAAAATGACTTTACAAATTATATTACCCTTCCTTCTTCGCTATACTTAAATTAGTTAAACAAATCTATCCCAATCAACATCAATAGAAAAATGATCTCGTGACGTGCGCGTACTTTCCAAGCCCGAAAAATAAAAACACCGATCGCTTTCCAAATCGATCGGTCGCGCGTGATCGACCCGAAAAATTCCCAAAAGTCCGTCTCAAAACAAACAAGCCTCCCACCACGGCGCGCATATACCTATACATGCGTTCTTTTAAAAAAAGCGCCTGGTCACCGTCCACACGTGAACGGCCGAGGTCTGGCTCGTCTCCTTGTTTTTTTTTTTTTTTCGGGCGAACCGATTACGCGAACATATGCGCGCCGTGCGCAGACCGCGCAGACTTTGACCTCGAGTGCGCGCGCGCGGGAGGCGCGGCCCGCGCCGCCGCCAATCAACGCCCGGGCCCCCCGAGCGAGCCCACCGTGCGTCATCGCCGGTCCGCAGCCAACTCGGCGTTTCGAGAATCTTCGCCCGCGCGATTTCTCTCTGCATTTTTTTTTTCTTTCTTTTTTTGCGGTTACGTAAAAATCGTGGATCTTTGAACGTTGAACTTTGTTTTTTGGTTGGGGAGATTGCGATTGGTCGGAGAGCGGTGCACACCCTGCTACTAGCTTTTTGCTTCGTGTCTCGGCTCTTTTTTCGCGGACGCGTGCAGCGATAGGAGTTATATGCTGGCTGTGGGCGAAAGCGAGAGTTTCATAGGTTCATTAAAAATAGCGAGAGATATTTACGTTAACAATTCGCCGATTTCACTTTGTCACATTTCAATTTTAAAGTTAGCTTTATTTTTCGATGTAGCTATTTTATAATTATATTTTAAAGTTTAAATATTTTAATATTATTTAATTAAAATAAAAATATTTAATTATATTAATTAATACTATTGAGTTTTAGTTTCTTGTATATTTTATTTTCTGTCTTATGGTTTTCTATTTACTGTATAGGGCTTTTTAGGTTTAATGATTTAATAAATAAATAAATCAAAATTAATTGGTCAAATAATATTAATTGTTCAAGAATTTAAGAGAAGCAATTATTCAGGTGTATTCTCAGTATATTAAAAACTTTATATCTAACAGAATCTAGCTACGAAAAGCGAATGCATTTCGTTTAATTTATTTATTATAATTTGTTTTTTAATAATATTAAATGCACAGTAGGTTTAGTCAATTTTTGCAAACCCGATAAAATTTCGCAACACTTGATTGTAAGCTAAGTTAAAATGTCATTTACACAGAATTTTTGAAATTCCGTGTCTGCTCCGGCCACCTTATCATCGCTGAATATGTCATTGTCCTCGAGAAGCGTTTCCCTGGCGACGCCAATTTATGTATCTTGTAGAATGCACCAGCGTCAATTTTTTGGCCGTGTTTCGAACCGGAAAAGTCCGACGCGCGGAGGTTTCGTCGGAGGCGGCCGAAAACAGCCCGGGGGGCACGAGGCTAACGCGCCTCTGTTTTTCTGGAACAAACGTGAGAATAACGAAACGACGCGACGTTGTTGGTAGTCGATGAGACGGCGAAAAAAAACCCGCCTCTGTTTGCTGGTTGTATTACGAAGCGTCGAGGTGAACCGCGTATCGCTGCTAACATCTCGTTTTATATGCCTTATCTGACTGATAAGCCCGCGGATATTCGCCGCGATTCTTTTGCAAAACATATTTTTTTAGTCTCCGGTTTATTTTCTTTTTATCGGTTTTACGGAGGGAATGGCTCGATAAAAATTACTTTCATTTTCTTTTGCAAAAATTACTTTGTGAGACTTATAGTTTGGTAAAAATTAAAAACTGTCATAAATTTTGTAAAAATTACGAGCCATCCACATTTTTGCAAGATTGTGTGCTAATTTTTACTAAAAATCACTTAGGTCTCAACATTTGATTTAATTTAGGTCAGATTGTATCGTATTTTTCAGGCGAGTATTCTATTCTGAAATTAATTTTATTTTTAACGAGTGTGATTTGAACTTATACCGTTGGTCCAAGTTATTTTGAAGCCTACGTAAAATGTATAAGCGAGTTCTTATACGTATAAGATTTATTTTTGTCGGCAGGAAGTAAAACTACACATACCGTTTTGTATCCAGCCTTTCCCTGGCTCTCTCCGTCATCAGCGCATATGTTGATCCCAAACAGATATCGCATCAATTTTAGATCGTCTTTTTATAACTGCACTTGCGTCTTTTACCATTTCCAATTGCATTTCCAAGTATGAACATTTTCATTACTTTAACACGTAGTATATACTATATGTAATATAATAGTAGGGGGCACCTCCCCCTGCGCGTTTCGCGAGCCAACTCTCACATTATACTTTATGTTGATATCATTTCCACACTACCTTGAGGTAGATATCATAGTGCGTTTTTTTTAAGTGGTTTCCCCAGTAAGTCTAATCCACTCATACAAGAAAAAATATATGTTTTAATTAATTTGTAATAGTACAAATTAATTTATAATATATTTATTATTTATAAATTATATCGCAACATCTTTTCTTGTGTGCACTAAAAAAAGAAAAAATTGTTATTTATTTATTTTTTAATATTTTAACTCAAAATATTTTTATTACCTGTAAATTTTATCCTAATAAATTTGTACCCCAACTTTTTTCTCCTTCTTTTCAGTTTTAATTCTCCGTAGAAATTTTAAATTAATGAAACTGTTATTATATGAATAAAATTTGAATATTATTTGCTATATTTCCTCGCGTTATATTGCCACTCGCTATATTGCCACTTGCTATATTGTCTCTTGCTATATTGCCAATTCCTGACACGGCGACGGCGAAATATTTTTTAAAATGGAGGGAGAAGAGATAATAAACAAAATGTTTAAATTTTACACTTTTTTCGTTAAATGTTCATTTTGATGATAATACGCACATTTGATTTGTAACTGCGGATGATTCACTTTATTGTTCTCGAATCAAAAAAATTATCGCAGGATGTTTTGCTCGAATTTCTGTTTGCGAAACTAATTCACTAAATCAGCTTCGGTGGTAAACAATAACGAATCAAAGTACAATTTCTTTTGTAGTGTCGTTGCTTACGTAATTGGAAAGAATGAGCCGAGACAAGAAAATGGGTATCTCGGTGATTCACGAATTTCCCCGATACTCATAAAATGTTGAACTGCTACTTTATTTTTCAGTGTATAATTAATTCATGCATGCTTGGAATCGATTCATCGGTTTTAAAATGTTTTTTTGTATCCTTCTCAGTATAAACGTTGGAAAATTTAACAATAAATTAATTGATTAATACTTAATATTTAATATTTGTTAATTAACTGAACATTACACGTTGTACTATATTAGTAACGTTAAATGAAATTACAAAAAAAATTTAATTCTAATACTTCTAAAAATAAACACAAATGATTTTACGTAAAAACCACTGCGAGCTTTTATAACAGAAATGATTGGAATCACTCGATCCCAATATTACTAACCACATCGTAATTTTTACCACAAAATTCTTCCCGTCTGCACGACACCGCAGCAACGTGCACTTTATGCTAATGAAAAAGGAAAAAAAGGTGCTCGCCGTCTGCTTCCTGTTGTCGCCGCGCAACCTTCTGATTAAACTATCGGCCTTCTTGCATCTAATCTTCTTAACAAAAAAGAAAAAAAAAGTCCCCCGCGAGTAAACCGAAGAGGCTCGGTGACAGTTCCTGGCCGTTCGGTCGATCGCTCTACCCACCCGTGGCGTAAGTATTAATTACGAGCGATCGGCTTTTCAGCCTTTCCCCATCAGGTGTGTTCGGCTATATCGCGTATCTCCCCTTGACACACAATCGGCCCTCTCGAAGGCGCGGACCGATATACCCCCTCGCTCCGCTGCACCTCCTACGCGTTTTTTTCCGCGCCAATTGTGCCTGCATCCGGGAGATAACACCGCACTGGTGCCCTTCAGAATCAATATATTTCGCAAAATGAGACAAGCGCGGTAATTTCACGAGTTATTTAACAGGTTAAGTGCTACACGGTACACATATGTACCGTGAAAATGTGTCCTCTTAGCGGATATAAAAGAACGAAAGAAAAAATTGTATATCAAATTATAATTATGATGTACATAAGGCTATTTTTTAGCGAATTCTTAGCACTTTAGGTGTTTAAAGAAAAACTTATATATCTGTATAGTGCTACCATTCATAAGTGTAATATTTTTCAAACATCATATTGATACCTTCTTTTTTTGCCATCACTTTTTATTGTTTCTCTAGCAATGTATTGAGACTAAAGGGTCGCTTCATAAAAAGGCTAACACATCTGATCTCAGAAAAGGCCTACTTTAATTTTTCGTTTAAAGTAAACTCTTCCAGAACTTGATAAACTTAGGGTATCATAACAATGATACCAATGATACCACAAGTTTTTCAGGCCCCGGACAAATTTATTTCACTGAAATTTATCAAATTTATAAATTGATACTCAAAAACCAGCAAATTAAAATAGATTTTTTTTTAAAGTGTATTACTCTTAGAAAACGATGAAATAAAAGTTTCCACGATAAATGATAATTTTTAATTACGATTTTCAAGTTGATCGCCACTACAACCGCCCTTAATTCTTTCGGTCGAGCGACGAGGAGAACCCATCTGCGCAGGGGTTGACGCGATTTAGACGATGCGTTTTACACCGATTTCAATTTTCAGCGGAAACGAGATGGGAACGAAACAAGGTCGCCGGGATTCCCCCGCGTTTCTCCCGCCTATCCGATAGCCTGCGTCGTTGTTAACGAAGCCCGATAATGGATGGACTGTTCTAGAGCCGCGTCTATTGAGTCTGCATTTTTTTACTTTTTTCGCGTGCAGCACTACCAGTAGCTTCTGTTTAGCGCGAAATAGGTTATTATTAGGGTGGGAAAATCGATTAGAACGAAGGACGATTCAATCATGCCGTTTGACTTTTACCCTTTAATTTTTTATTTACTTTTACTCTCACTTGTATGATAAGTATGTAATTAACAATAAATTGTTATTTTTCTTATGTCCTTTTTCGCTGGAATAAAGACTTTATAAAGATTATGAATTTTATGTTGAATATACTAGTTTTGTACAATAATTTGATATTTTACCTGAAAATTAGTTATTCGTACTTTAAAAATTATTAAATTACAATACAAACGTTCTGGACGAATAAAGTCGTTTGAAATTCTGCAAGCTTTATGAGCAAATGACTCGCATGATTCGGTCATTCACTGTCCTTAATTAAGCGGCACTCAACAGGACAGTTAGATTACTCAGTGTAAAATTTTCCTTATGTAACGTCGGCCTTCGAGAATTATTATTTATTTTTGTAAAATTCAAACAAAGATAAAAAAATCGAAGTTCGCATTTTGACGATACAAAACATATCGATAAGATCATAAAAAATGATTAATAGCAATGGTATCGATAAACTAATAAGCCCGATTAATTAAAAACACTCGATACAAAGAGATATATATCACGTATGAAATTCTTCTGTATACTATTGAAATAATAATATTTTCATACACGTCCAGGGACTTTTTTGTTCTTTTTGTTATCATTCAAAAAGACGTAAAAAAATTCTTGCGCTTTTCGACTGATTACTTACTATCTTGCTTACAAATTTAATGTTTATAACTGTTTCGAAAGCAGCTTTTACTGATAAAATTTTGTTCAATTCATGCTGCCTCGTTGGGTTTATTGCCTTCTTTAAATTTAAATGGACAGAAAATATTTTTGTTTTCTCGCTGTTTCAGCTATAAACAATTCATTATTGAAAATTGCAATAGCTTATTTGTAGAAAATGTTTAACTACCGATAAGTATAATCCTTTTGCAAAATGGCAAAACGTTTTTTAACAAAATCGATAAAAAAGTAATCGATTTATGGACTCTGTATTTAATTGAACAAACACATGTTTCTGTATTTACTACATTTTTGCGCCAAACACGCAAGCCCGCTTAAAATATAATAATTCATAATTAGAAGCAACATTGAAAGCCATTTTAAAAAATCAGTTCTATTTTATTTATAGTTACCCTACTATGTAAATTGTTTACACATCATTCTAAGCATTCGTGTTACAAAACTATTACATTTTTATTACTTGATTGAATAACGTGATTATGTGATTTAGGCATTTAAAAAAGTCTTAAATAATGGATAAACTTTAAAAATTCAAATAATAATAAAAAATGTAATTTAATTGAACTTAATTAGACAAAAAATAGTCCTACGTTAATTTATCTCGGCTTAGGTAACCTAACGGTAATAGGGGAATTTTTTCACATTTTCAAGGCACTACAGTTTGCACAGAAAGATCTCGAGTTTCTGACCACGCAATTTAGTCCCGCGTATCATTTGCACGACAGTAACATTATTTTAAAAAAATATGTTTTTCGTATTTTTATAGTATACCCGATACTATCGACTTTTTAAACTCATTAAATGCTGCGCCTGTGGTTTTCATTCTGCTAAATTTAGCACTCCGCAATTTTTTTAAACCTTCTTTTTTATGAAAAATCCATAATATGCTCGCGCGAGTAATATCGCTATCCGCACTGGGACTAACTGGAGGTGTTTTTCTTTTTCAGGACTTAGTGCGTGCGAGAGAAAGTCGTTCATTTTTCTGCGGAAGGAACTTCCGGTCCGCCTGGCTAACATCATGAAGGAGATTCACCTTCTGCCGGACAATCTCCTGCGGATGCCAAGCGTCGAGATTGTAAATAATTTATACGTCACCTCGTTCGAGGAAATCATTCATTTTGAGAAGGCTGACGTTAACGATAATACTTTGGACAGGTAAACATCATTATATTTTTACGTACATACAACTTTTTTTTCTTTTATTCTTTTTTGCTACACTTTGTTCAATAATTATATTTTATTTATATATACTTCTGAGATATTTTTTCTTGAGTAACTTTTGCGATGTTAGGTAGTCGATTACTAATTAATTTGTTCTTTTTTTTAGTAGGTTGTGCGAAAAATTTGTCAAAATCAATGTTTTTATTTAAAATTAATTCATATTTTAGTATATGCTCAGAGATGCACTAAATTGTTAAATGAATAAGTGAAGTGTCGAAATAGTGTTTTATTGAGTGCAGCTTAAAATTATTATTAGTTCAAACGTTTCAACAAAAAAGTAGTAATGCTTTACGCGATTTATCAAACCATAATAAAACCTAAAGAAATATTTTACTTTGTACATTCAGTTTACATCTCGCAATTTATTTTGCAATAAGCATTTTTCTTAAAAAATGAGAGATAAAAATATTTGGATATCGGAATATAAGATAACTGAAAAAAATGAATGTTTCTTGTGTATACAACATAAAGATTATTCTCCGATTCTAATAATAAACAATAAAACAATAATAATAATAATAATAATAATAGCGAATTTATTTTGTTCTAGATTTTGTCAAGCTCTAGTCAAGATTAGAAATAGACATACCGATGTTGTCCAAACGATGGCTCAGGGTGTTCTGGAATTAAAAGAATCTCATGACGTGGACGCTCAGACGGAGAACAGCATCCAATATTTCCTCGACAGATTTTATATGTCTCGCATATCGATAAGAATGTTGATTAATCAACACAGTAAGTAAACAGAATTTGGTTTATCAAGAATATGCGTCGCATCATTTTCTATTAGGTTACACTTGTTGCTACTTGCGATCAAAATTATTATGAATTTATTAATAAATCAGATTTTATAGGCTTATAGGTGTACTTTTACTTTCATAGGCTCGTGTATGCAATGTATAAAGGATAAGTGATAAATGCTCTTGAGTAAAATAAAAAGATTACACGTATCGTAAAATGTTGGGGTCCTGAAATTGAAGCATGAAAGTCAAGGCCATGTTCATTTTATGCACCATTTTCAAATTCTTACATTTTTCAAGATGTAATCTCTAATTTATTCAGGAGCATCCTTGATGCTTTTCATTTAACCTATAAACTGTATTGCGATTATGAATCTTTGGAAAGACATTGATATATCTATTTAATTTAATTAAATAAACTTATATTTGATATTGTACTATATATCCTTATAGATATTTAACATAATTTGTCATTTCAACTGAAGTGGTACTTGCGAATTATCAGAAGAAAGAGCTAATATTAAAATTGAGTAGATGATTAAATAAGCGCGTTATCGTCAGAAGCTTTACGTCGAATCTGTTTAATTTTAGTCGATTGTTAAAATATTTATTTAAATTTTACACTTCCTAATCTAATTTTATCCATTTATTTTTATTCAGAGTATATGCTTGTATAATATATGCAATACACATTATTATGTTTTTCTTGGCAAACTTGGAATAAATTCCCGAGTAGACAAATTTTTTATTTTACAAAATATGCAAAAAGAAGGCAATTGCTGCAAAACGACAATGTAACTAAAATTTCTCTTTGTCTTTCAGCTCTTCTATTTGGCGGAGGTGTATTGAACGGCCACAACAGACACGTCGGCTGCATCGATCCCTACTGCGATGTGATCAGCGTCGTAAGGGATGCTTATGAGAACGCGCGCTTTTTATGCGACCAGTACTACATGGCTAGTCCCGATCTTGTAGTCACGCAGCACAACGGCAAGTTTGCTAAAAGTTGATTAATAAGAGTATTCCTTGGAAGTAGTTGATTAAATTGAACTTCTAAACTACGAAATTTTTCGTTTAGTTTGGTAACTTTTCGTTCGTAAAACTCAAATCTTTCATTCCTCTTTATCAAGCGAATACTCGATGCTGATTAGAGTGCCTAACGTAATTTTCGTCTGGATTTATTTCTGTAGAATTGGAGCATGCAAACGAAATCAAGATAGTTTACGTGCCGAGTCACTTGTACCACATGCTCTTCGAACTCTTCAAGAACAGCATGAGAGCCGTGATGGAGCACATCGGTTCCGATGCCGACAATTATCCGGCCCTAGAGGTCACGGTCGTACGAGGAAAAGAGGACATATGTGTCAAAGTACGTATTGAACGACTCAAAATTCAATTTTAACGTTGACAGCAACTGTAATGGCTTTTTCATTAATTTTTCAGATGTCTGACCGAGGTGGTGGCATCGCTAGATCGCAAACCGATAATTTGTTCAAGTATATGTACAGTACAGCTCCACAACCTAGCAAGTCAGATGCTCACACTGTTCCGCTTGCCGGATACGGTTACGGTCTTCCATTGTCCCGTTTATATGCGCGTTATTTCCACGGTGATCTCGTTTTACTAAGCTGCGAAGGATATGGAACTGACACAATTATTTATTTGAAGGTAAAAAATTGCTAATTTATTAAGAAAGTACTTTAATTAAAAGTAAGATTAACTAAGTTTTGACAGACAAGATTTTCTGTTTTTTAGAAAGTACAAAAGTCTAGTTATACGTCTAAATTTATTTTAACTTTGTACAAATTTGCCAAACTTTCATGGTCACTTTTATTGGCCTGTTTGATCCTCACAAATTTAATACTGTTGAAAATAGGATTGATGATTACATCAAATTTAGATCAGCCTATAAGGCTGATCTAAATTGGATACTCTTAAAAGATGTAAAAATAGGTTTGCCGAGCTTAAAAAAAATATATTTCCCAAATATTTTTAATGATAAAGAGCTAAAACATTTGGCAAATTACTTAATAGAAATGTCCTTCAAAAAATTAAAAAAATATTTGTCTAATTGCAGGCATTATCGAATGAAGCTAACGAATTGCTACCAATTTTCAACAAGACCTCGACAAAATTCTACAGAACTCCTGTGCCCACTGCTGATTGGAGCAGTCAATGCGGTAACAGCATGGCAACTAGACAGATGTCCATGAGCCACAATAATGGGCACAGGCTTCCCAGTGGATTGCAGGCCAGCGGTTGCTAGCAGAGTGACATTAAATTAGTTGTCGATCCAGAATCACTAGACTGACTTAAGCGTATTTATTATATTGTATTTACATTTTTTATATATTATTTCTAATTTTAATTTAACGGTCAAATAATGCCACTAATCATTTTCCTGACTTAAGATTTATTTCGAACTTCGGGAAAATGCATTTAAATATACAGAAAAAAAAGTTTTTATTTTAACTTACGGACATATCACTACACGTGTGAATATATGGAAATTTTTTTTAAATATGTTATGTTGTCAAAATTCGACGAATGTTACGAAACAATGCAATAATTTTAAGTCGTACTAAGTTTTTTTTTAAAGAAAAATTATAAAAAAATTATGTTTGAGCGGTGTTTTATAGAAAAATAGATACAAATCGCTATCTGTGATCATAAAATGTTAATTTATGTTGGATATTTGCTATACTCATGCATGTATAGCATTATATTAGTAATTTTTAGCTGTCTGCCTAGCCTGTTTTATATATACCGTAATATTGAACATCAGTTTAAAATATATCAGTTCTTTTTTATTTTGAAAACCCATAAATTTTAACATTGAATAAAAATGCATGAATAAAAATAACATTCTAATTACTGTCATCTATAAAAATAACATTGAAAATACTTCGATATAAAATGTTTGACCCTAGGAAATTAGAGCTAAATAATATCTACACATTTTATAGTTGAGTTAAGCTGCACACTGATACAATATAATGCACAAATTTTCATTTTTCTTTTTAGTTATTAAAGTTATTTTTATTTCAATTATATTTTCACATTTAATCAATAGAACAATCGAAACAAGACACTTTTGATAAAAATATTTAAATGCAACAGTTGTAGAGTTAAGAAAATATTCGCTCTGGAAGCGGTCGTTTGGAATGATTTTAGCGTATTAAGATGAAATATATATTTCTGATAGTACTGAGCATAATATTTTGTATTACCGATATTAGAGGCAAGTTTTTAGAAGGAGATGAAAATTTGTGAAGATTTGTGGATAAGCGCTACCATAACATTTTTTTTACATTTTTCTATTAATCATGAATTTATGCATCATAAAGTAACGTTTCACAAGTCAAATAGATCTGTTCCTAAAAACCAACTGCGCTATGAATTTCTGAGTGTACAATGATTTAGCTTTATTTAGCTTTATCTTTTCTGAAAAAAGTGCTGCGCGCTCTAATGTTATATCATGTACATAAAATATGTAATGTCTCGTGTATAAGTATGTAAAATTATGATTTCAACAAATGATTTGCTATTAAAAGAAATTAAATCAAGTAATTATTAGTTTCTTGATTTTACAATAATCGTATCCCGTAATCGATTTATATTTATAATTTGTAATCGAGAATATTAAATTGCATTGTCTTATCTAATCAATATAATTAAAAACATTTTTAGTGACGACATAATTGATTATTAATTTACCTTTTCACAAGAATTTCTTTATTTTTTTACTAAATTTCAATTTTTTACTAGTTTTTCAATATAAAACATAATAATTTGAATAAAATAAAAACTGAATAATCATAAAATATGCAGTAAGGATAATTGAGATAGTAAAATGTCATATTTAAATCATCTTTATTACATCCGGTTATATTCCTTCATCTTACAATCAATTTCACCTGTATCTACGGTTGCGCTTAAATTAATAAAAATTCGCGATAACAAGTTTGTTTATAAAATAATATATTTTTTAACTTACAAATAGGCATCTATCTTGGTTAATTGAAATTGACTATGTGGAGCTTCTTATTGATTACCGAAAGAAAAATATATCTTTAAAATTATTTTATAATATTTCTTCGTAGATCCTCTTGATGATCGACAGATTTTGGTATTGCAAATTATTATCGCAATTGTAATGTAATTTTTCATTATTCGAAGATTATTAGTTTTTTCAATTATTTATTTGAATTTTTTATTGACACACCATAAGCACTAGAATTTTTTAATCTTGAATGTTTTTAACTATCCTAAAAGAAAGTATGAGTGTGTACAACATGCGCAAATGCATTGGTAGGTTTTGAAAACCTAGATATGAATTTGCATATGATTGGATGTATGTACAGCATGGCAGTGATTAAATAATCTACAAATTTCCTTCTATTTATATCCTACTCAAATCACGAATAAAACTCTTAAATGAGTTTCGTCTATTTAATCACATTTTTCGCCATTAATTCATGTATTAAACAATGTTTCATTCTTTGCTTGCATGTATTATTGCCATTCATTGCAAATGGCTCAAATTTCATTTACAAAGAACAGTTTTGCGTTTTAGTTCGCTATTGCCTTTATTTTACAACTTTATTACTTATCCGGTCAATTAATTTAATTAATGGAACTTGGCCTGTTTGAAAAATTACAGATTTCTTTCATTTTAAATATACAGAGGACGATCAAAGACGGTTGTAAGAGCTGCCATGATAGTAAAAAAATACCTCTGAGAGTATAATAGGAAAAAGGAAGAAAATTTATTAAAGAAATCTTTGAAATATTTATAAAAACTTTTATTGTTTATTTAAAATTTATTTCCAATTCCAAAAATTATATAAATTATCGATATACTTTTTTTTAAAAATATTTGTCCCACAAGCTTTTGCAAAAATAATCTCTATAAACTACTATGGAATCACAAATAAATTTCTAAATCAACTTATAAAATATTAAAAAAATATACAGTTGAGCTTGTTACAAATTTTTGAAAAATTATCCGTTTTCAGAAAATAATAGATCTTCAAGAAATTAACTGATTAATGAAAATGTAGAAAATTACAAGGCAAACCAAATTTCAGAGATATTTTTGTAAGCAAAAACAGGAACGTTTTCTTTGTTTTCATTTCTTTTGTTAGCGGGTACGCAGAACGCTTCGATAAGCGAGTTTTGATTTTATATTTCTTTATATATTTTTTCGCTTTCTTTCTCTTGTATCGCTGAGAAATCGTTTATTTTTCTACAAAAAAATAAGCATCTCGAATTACGAAAATAACGACGTAAGGCGATTTATTTCGCCACTACAGATTCGGTCGATATATGCATAGTTACGTTTTTTTCTCGTTCGACATTAGTAGAATATTAATAATTATACTAAATTGTATACCTACTTACGCAAATAGTTACTCTTTAACAGATATTTCGTATCTATATTAATATAATCATCACAGTGCTATGGACACAAAAAAGTGTTCTTTTTTATACATGTAAATAATCTGTTTTTTTTTCTTCGTGGAAGTTAGAAACAAACGTTTCGATCGTTGTTCTCAAGAAGCAGATACATCTACAATTTAATTTTAGTTAAGATGTGTTGGATATTATCTTATTGTCCATTATTATAGAAATACCGTATTCAGAGATTCAACGAACGATCCAATTAATCATTTCTCCTTCCTAATATATCACTTTTTTTAATTATAGAGCAGGGTGCTACATACATGGCAGTATCATCCCACGTAAAATATTCTCTGGATGACTTTGATAGACGACTATATGTATGTACATAGAGTTGAGAAAAATGGCCTTTACTACTTCCTTCTTTATAGCTTCTGGCAAAATCACAAGCACATTGTTCAAGACACTTTTGAATAATTAAAGCTTTTAACAGTCTCTGGCCAATAGTAGGAAACTTTGAATTTACTTCTTTTCTCAAATTTTGGATTGCACAGCGCAAAAATTTTATCCATTTCTTTTTTATCGTTGAAAATCCGGAATCTTAAATCAAATTAATCACAATTAATAAATAAGCGCTAAAACGACGAACGAAAGACTTTTAGTGTCGGGTTTCAAACGAATTACTGTCCAAATTGACAGTCGTAACACGATAAAAAAAACAATCAACGCACTGATGAGACAAATTTAAAATTTTTTGTCGATTTACGAAAATAATATCTACATAACGAAAGAAAACATAGTTAGGCGATCGAAAGGAAAAGTCTGCTTTGCAATTCTGATTCCGTTCCCCTTCAGTATACTGCAAACCGCATTGAGTCGCTTCAACACCCTCCGAAAGCCCGTGGACGTACGGAAACTTTCGATTAACCCTCCAATCGATACGATCGAACGAGTTGAGTCTTTACACGAAGACGGGTTGAGGACTCGGCGGCTGTGGCGGTTGACAGCAACTCCACGGGAAGAGCCACATGGCTCAGCACCTTGGTGAAAATTTTGGATTTGTGGGACCGTGAATGTAGCTGCGTAGCTCCTTTGGCGGCTCCGAACCGAAGTCTGATGCTGTGTCTACATCTGATTTACGACAGATGATCATTCTTACATCAGTATGCAAATAAATACGTCCGGACTTGCCAGACATAAATCTGCAAATGGAAAAATTTAGATTATTTTCAGACACAAAAATTTGCCTGTACTAGTACTATTTTTATTGTCCCGTATTTTTTGGTAAAATAATAACGATTCTTTTTATTTTAAAACATTACCTAAGATGAATGAGGTAGCGTAATGTTTTATCGCGCAGAGTTCGCTGACGCAAAAAGGTATGAGATCTTGCTGGCATGTCACTGAGGTCATAAAGTACAACGAACATTTTGACGACAGTGCCTAAAGGATTCGAGAGAGTCACTTGAATCGTTCCCATCCTCGGTACTTGGTATCCCTTTTTACCTAGATTTATGTGAGCCTACAACAAATATGTTCATTAATACCTCTTCCAATTTAAAATTTAATTTGCAATTGAAAATCTTTCCAGATAATGTTGTTTACTTACAAGATATGGAGAGGAAACTTTGTCGTTATCTCCAAGCGTATAAAAAAATACGGTGACTGGAAGTTTTCGATGTTTCGGACAAAAGGAACCACTGGCGCCAATTTCAGCAGTGAATCCGTGAACTGTTGAAACTGGTTCTAATCTACCGTTGAGCGCGGACTCCTCGAAACTTCCTAAAAGCGCGTGACTCTGTGGTCTATTGCGGGAGTTGGATCGCCTCCTCGTTACCTCTTCGATATCACAAGCGTTCTCAGTTTCTCGATCACCCTCCTCGAGCGATACAGCGCCAGGACTCGGCGGAGTGTTCAGTTCAAATAGTGCACTGAAAAAAAAAGTGTCTTGTGAAAATAAAATCTCTATCATAAGCATACTATCTACAAATGAGTATTCAAAAATTCATTTCAGAAAAGCAATTTAGTCACTAATTCTAAAAATCTTCACTCGCTTATTTCTCAAAATGCAGCGACAAAAAATAATCGCTAAGGAAGCTCACCTCCGTTTCGATGACACACTGTTGAGGCTGCTGTCGAAGTCAAAGCAGCAGCTGCCTCGCCTGAGCGGCGCCGGACTCGACGTCAGTGGCAGTCCGGTCCTGCTGTGAAAGACCATGGAGGCCGCGTTCTCCAGCGACCTCCGGAATCGCTCCTGATCCTTGGCCGAGGGCACGAGCGTCCGGTCGTACGCCTCGGCCGCCAGCTCCGCTTCGCTCTTCTGGCAGCCCTCGTGGCCCTTGACGCCCGTGAGGTTGTTGTTGTGATTCAGCCAGATCGGCGACAGATCGCGTTTGCCGCGGGGTGACTTGCGCTTGCTCTCCTCGGCCGGTCCCTCGTGGCGAGGCGACGATATCGAGTCGGTCCCCGCGGTGGAATCGCAGCGGGCCTCACCTTCGTCCTCGAGCTCGGCCTCTCCCTCCCCCTTCTCCCGATCCTCGGAGAAGTCAATACGCCGCTTGACGCGAGAGTCGCGCGGCCCCTCGGCCTCCTCCGGTGTCGCCAGTTTATCCTGTGCGCGCTTCAGCAGCTGCTTCAGTCGCGACAGCCGCTTATTCAGGTTGTTCAGGGAAGTCGGCAGCGACGACTCCGCAGCAGCCTGCTCGCCCTCCGCGGCTCCGACCTCCGGCTTATCCTGCACGTCAGCGGGTTTGCCATTCGCCTCCTTCCTCGCGGTGTTCTCCTTGCTCGTGCTCCGGAGGATGGCGCCCAGCAGGACGTCGGCCTTGGTGGAGGCTTGCGGGCCCTCGGGCGCCTTCGGCAACTGCGCCTCGTTGATCAGCCGGTCGTACTTCTCGCGGCGCTTGGCCGTGCGCAGGGCGGCGCGCCGGCGGCTCAGGGGCGTCCTCGCCCGCAGAACCGCCAGCACCTCGTCGAACTCCCGCGGGCTAAGCTCCAGGTTGCAGTTGCGCAGCTTGAACTCGCACTTGGGCGGCGGCGCGGCGTTGGCGGCGGCAGCCTTACTGGTGGTGGTCGCGGCCGTAGCCACGGTGGTCGTGGTGCCGGCGTCGCCCGAGCCCAGCACCCTGGCAGGCACCCGCGTTATCCAGTCGAGGATTCCGGCCTGCTCGGCCTTGCCCGCCTCTCTCTCCTGCGAGAAGGAGAGCTTGGACATGAGCTGGTTGAGGTGGGCCGTCGCCGCGGGCTTTACCTTTCTCGGGGGCTGTTGCTCCTCGGCGCACAGCGGGTTCACCACCACGTGGCCGGAGCTTTGCGCGGTGCCGTCCGCGCTGTAGGACAGCCACGGCCCGACGAGCAGCTGCGGCTGCGGCTGCTGCTGCGGCGGCGCGGGCTGGGGATCGGCCGCGGGGACGGCGGGCTCCGCCGAGCGCTTGTAGCGCTTCTCGTGGCCGCAGTCGCGGCGCTCGTCGATGCTCAGCTGGGTGCGGAAGCTGCGCTCGAGGCCGTCGAGGTCGGGCCCGGAGACGGTGGACCCGGCGCTCACGGCCTCCTCGAGGGCCGGCAGGCCGCCCGACGTGGCGGTCTCGGGTGGGTCGGGGGCCGCGGGCTCGGGCGGCCGGCAGGGCAGCGAGCGCCGACGCTTGCGCTCGCCGTTCGGTCGGAACGGCGGCGGCAGGCTCGTCGGCACGGCGGCCACCAGCTCGTCCTCGTCGTCCTCGGCGCAGCGGCAGTGGTGCTTGCCTGGCTTGTCGCAGTCGATCTGCAGCCGGTCGTCCAGCAGGGCTGTCGAGCGAAAAGAACTCATGTAATAGACGAAGCTGGCGCTCTCGTGGCCCGGCGGCGAGGCTGCAGGCTTGCCGGATGAGAATGGCGCGGGTGATGATGGTGCGGCGTGGTGGTGCTGGTGTTTCGTGAATTTACCGAGGCTGGACACGGGATTCGCGATGGGCGCGACGCCGCCGGCGGTGGGCGTGCTGGCTCGGGCGCAGCCGTCCAGCGCCGTCTCGCCGGGGCACTCGGTCGCCGGTGCCGCCAGGTGCAGGGGACACTGCAGGCAGGGGATGTCCTCCATCCTTGGCAGAGCCCACATCGTGACCTGTAAAGGATTCTAGTTAGTTACTTTTGCTGACCTTCGCGAAACTCGTCGATTTTTTTTCTTTATATTTCTTTTTGGGTAATGATTAGAGAAAGAAACGTTTAAATTTTACGATTTTTTTTAAACTTTTACTCTTAAAGATGTGACGGAAGTAATTTCAATTAATTATTTATTTATTATAAGTATAAGGTTATTTAATTTTAATAAACTGACATTTTTATATAGCGGGAAAAATTAAAAATACAAAATTTTTTATTAGTATTAAAGCGCAGTCTATTTTAAGTATTTCCTTAAATGGTATGTTATTGTTTAATTATTGGATCAATTTTTCTTAATACTTACTTTTTCTAAATATTTTTAAAGTTCTTTCTAAATCCGTTAAGTAAATAGGTAGCTCTTTTAAAATTTTATTTTATTTTATGCTTTAAACGGTGGTATAAGGTTTGTACATTTATTTTAAATAGTTCATTTTAAACCGGCAGTGAGGAAGTCTACCTTGTTTCAAACAATTCACGTCACTATTGTTACCTACTCGGTTATGAGCCATTTCCGTCCTTTGAAGGTTAAAGTAAAAACTTTTTTAAAATATATAATTTATTTTAAGTCCGTTAAATATTTAATCGTATTTTTATTTTATAATTTTTTATTTCTAGAATTCTATAAATTACATAAATTTTTTATAAATAATTTTTGAAATTACATTATACCCATTTTCACATTAAAATAATATTTCAGTTGGGTAAAAAAAAGTGCATTCATAAATAAATTCGTTATTTACATCCGATCGACTGGTAGGTTTTTTTATTTTTCCAGTCTAAACAGATGCAAGCAAGATATAATCTATTTCAATTACAAAACAATTTTCATGAAAGTCGATTGAAAATCAAAAACAATTCAAATTTGTACCTGCAGACTGCAATACTAGAATCGGTATATAATTGTTTTTGTACAAATTGATACGAAATGATGCAATACCAGTCAACGGATGAAATGTAATGTTTGACCACCGTCATCTCTGTAATCAAGATCGAATCGACCGATCAGCCCGACAACAACGTGTGCACTCACCTTGACGGAGATGCCATCGCCGAGGCCAGCGAGCGGGAAGGTGTGTTCAACGGGTGCCTCTCGGAACTTCCGCAGGTGCTCCTCGCCGGGCAAGTGCTCGACGATCCTCGTGGCGACGTAGCTGGGCGTCGCCCCGTTGGTCCTCGACCACCAGGCCGCCACCTGGCTGAAGTGCAGCCGCGAGCGCACCGCCTGGTAGAGTCCTTGGGAGTTCATCGTTTCTGGGCTCCTGTGCACACAGGTCAATCCCCCGGCATTATTATCCTCGTCCCTCTTTCTCCCCTCCTCCTTCGCCCCTCCCCTCACTTTTACTCTCGCGCCAAAGGTCATCGCTTTATCGGCTCCTTTTCTTTTCGCCCGCTCCCTTTATACGCGCGAGGAAATTAAGCGTTATCTCGCGAAAGATAAGGAGGGCAACGAGTGATTACGAGGAGGAACCTGTTTTTCGACGCGTCATCGAACTGCCGAGCTCGAAACCGTTCCTCGCGGGCTGCATTTCGTCAAGTTAATTTTACGCCCGGTACTCCTCTCGAGCTTTGATAATACGACGATGCCGACTTCCGCACGGATCTGCTGCCGTGATTAATGCCAAATGTCGAAATAGAAAATAAATTGTACGGGAGGAGTCTTGAGAACAATTGGGATCTTGCATGAAAAATTCTATCGGATCCGTCAAATAAAATATCGAAAATATAGTGATAATAATATAGTGATGATTGATATAGTGATTAGAAAAATCGCGATGTCACTCCATAGTAATATACAGATTTACTGCTTGTAAAATGCAGAACTAAGGTGTGACGTCACGCGATTTTTAAATCGCTATATCTTCGTTAATTACCTTCGTTGATAAATGTGAAATTGAGAAAAGAAAAAATACATGTCGATTATTTTTTGATATTTAAAATGATCCTATTTAACGGAATTTGATTTAATTTGTCATGCAAGATGTCAATTTAATAATGCGTACTATAGAAATACTTTGTTTCTATTTTCTTTTTCGCACCGTTACTTCTCTCACATTATCACGAAGAAAACGAATAATTAGACATGATTTTATTTTTTATAAAAAAAAAAAGAAGGAAGACGATAATGTAAATAAAAGAAACGAACGGATTCCTCGCGCGATATCAGCGCGAGCGGCGACTTTCACGCAACTTTCACGTCCCGTTAAAGAGAATGCGAAAGGTACTCATTATCGACGGAACAATTACATAAAAAATTGAATTTTTTTCCCCCACGTTCGTCAGTCGTTACGCGGCCGTACTACTTCCTCGCGGAGGAGAGACTCTCGGCACGGACCCTGCTTTTACATAATTACTTAAAATTCTCCATAAGCGTTTCCTGCTCCGAAGCGTTTCTTATATTCAAATTGTACACAAGCAATTTTGACGCGTGCTCAAGGTTTTAATAGCAGGCCGCGCGCGAGCTCCGGTGTATTGCTTTCCATCCTTAAGACCGTGATGGATACGCTTCAATTTCGCGATCGTTAATGCGTTTCTTGCATAAAGCGACGGCCGGTTTTTAATTCGATCGAAAGTAAGGTATACACTGCGTTATTTTAGAGAGATTTTACGCGTAAAATTGTAAGCACACTGAGATTTTCTAATTTATCGAAACCGATATTCTGCTTTATTATCGCTTTTTTTTGTTTCTTTTTAGTGCAGCATAATAATTTACCACTTGATAATTATATGTCAGCGTTATATAAAGCAGATAAATGGTTTAAATTCATTTTAAATAGCCAGTTTTACTAATTTCAGAAATTTTAAATTCAAAATATATGATAATTAACAACAAACCCAGTATACTTGATTTGAATAAAAAAAAACACTTTTAAAAATACACGGTTGAACTTTCATGTTTACAAAAATAATCTGCTGAACAAAGAAAAAAAAAGAAACTAAATGCAATAAAACTTTAAAGTGTAGTATGCATTTTCTTAAATACCAATAGAGTTAGCAACAATTTTTTAGCAGAATTATAAAGAGGGTTTTTTAATTTGTCCTGCAGTGCCTTATCAAAGATTTTTTATTTATGATCGACTAACGATTAATTTGCCTTGTTACATATTTTGATTTGACCTACTAAAGATTTTAATCAGACAATTAAAAATTAGTCAAAAAAGATTCGTTCAATTTATCATTTTCAGAATGAAATGCATCACGTGGATGATATTAAATTAGGACGGCAGAATTTACTTGAACACCGTATCATCCCGGAGAATTTACAATCGAGTCGAAAATAAAAAAATTTAAGGGGGTTCATCCAGTAAGTAACGTATCAACATCCACGGGGCCCCGCGACGGGCGCCTCACGTTACTCTTATGCCCCCCC
>JAXIUT010000037.1:2277415-2296925 GCA_035586675.1 Eurytoma californica | reverse complement strand
CTACGTTCAATTTCCTAATATAAACTTATATTAGAATTAATATTTCCTGTTTTATTTTTCTCAGTATAGACTGAGTGTAGAATTAACTGATTATTGCATCAGATACAATTTCTATTGTCCGATCGAAGAAAAGATAGAAATTGATGCAAGCAACGATGAATTAATAATAACATTTTTTCGCAAATATAATTAAATTGCTTCACTGCCAACACGATTTATAATTACTCCACACGAAATAAATTTTCCAAAGTTTGTACGACACTTCCGGCTGTAACCTAACATATGGTTATATGAAACGTAATTTGACATCGGTCTTTGTGGTTTAATTTTCTCCAGGCGACACTTTTTTTTACTGCATTCAATGTTCGCGGAACCTTAACCTACTTTCCGTAAGATGATAAGAGAAACATAATAAATTATGAAAGAGAGAGGGAAACAGAGAGACGAATTTCGAAAGAGAAGGGAGAAGGATTTCATTCGATTTGTTTTTTTTTTTACTGCATATATATTATTTTTATAGCGGGAAGCAGCAAAGCAGCTCCAGTCGATTGAAAATCCTAACGGTAAGTAGTGATCGTTTCGTGGCAAGTGAACCAGTCGAACAGGAACGACGGAAAGAGAAAGACAAAATTTCACTGAAAAAGAACGATCGTTATTATAAAACATTACATGCAAACCGCAGATCGTCGATGACCAGAAACAAAAAAAAAGAAAGCTATTTGATAAATCACCGCCTTTTTGTAAAGATTACGCGAGCAATTGAGCGTTAAAGTAAAAAATTATCCATCTAGTTGATCTAAAAATCAGCAACTAATGAGAATTTTATTCGGTATCGCGCATTTCCCTTTGACGGTATATAAAGTATTAAAATTAAAATATTAATTGAAATCGTCAAATTAATTTGAATCTTTGATCAATTTTAATTACTTTTCGAATAAAGTCGTAATCCGTAAAAGTTGATGTGACGTTTTAAAATAAATATTTCCTTGATGTCGAGCGCAGGAAAACGCCCAGATGGAAGTTAAATGCCAAATGAGAGAAAAGAATCGTTATATCCAAAATAACTTTTAATATTAATACGTTACGTACGTTAATCAAATCTAAAGTTATATTTACTTATTAGTAAACTTAACGATGATATCAAATGTAGAAATAAACAAATAATTGAACACATTTATATAAATAATAATAGGATTGTATTAATAAATGTATTCACTATTATTTGCTCAGTATATTGAATATAATCTATTCATGATCATCATTAAGAATTTTAAATAAAGTATTATAATAGAATGACATTAATTTTCATTTTCTTTGACACGAATATCGATATTCCAACGGTTATTTTAATAAAAGTGATAAAATAATCTCCGTATCCTACATGCAAGATATAAAAACATTGACTTAATTTGCTTTAGCTCCCGTGTTATTGAATTTTAAATTCTTTTTATGAATCAACATTTTCTCACCGTTCAAAAGACTCATGCATCATGCAAAAACTATTATTAAATTTTCTAACTCGAACTGCAACTACTACTATCACCAACGTAACTTCCTCGATAGTCTCGTAAAAACTGCACGTATAAAACGAAAAACTATTTGTTTACGAGGAAAAAGAAGGAGGTTGATTAAATTAACCACTTCAAATGAATATACTCTGCTGACATTAAGCGTTACCCAGTGAATTTCGTGGGTGTCATCGGTCGGGTAACAAACGAGGGGAGAGGTAGAGAGAGACAGAGGGCTTCAATCACGAAATTGAGGCAACCACGCAGACACGATCGCAAAAGGCCAAAGCGGAGAGGAGCGATCGAAAGCGCTAACGGGACGGTGTACACACGACGGGGGCAGAAAGAGAAAGAGAGAAGGAAAGGCGGAGAGGCCTCTGCCTCGTTCGTATAGCGCTGACACTTACACAGACTTACACACACACACGCACACGTACACGTACACGTCTGCGGACAGAAAAATAGGCAGGACCGGAGAGAAAGACGGGGAAAGGGGAGTAAGCGCAAGCGAGACGGCGAACTGGCCTCTCTCGCTGCACGCATGCATACGCACATATACGGGGCTCGTGTGTGCACCTCGCGTCAGGCAATCACCCCGATGATCGCTGCATGTAAGGCTATTGCGTATATACCGGGCTGCACGGTAGACATGTAAAGACGTGGAATAATAGAGGGAAATCCGACCGAAGAAATCGCCTTCCTCTTTCTCTCGTCTTTATTTTCTCGTGCCTCGGTGATTGTCGAGGCGTGCGTGCAGCGTCGTCGTAGGAAAAACACCGGAGGAGAAGGAGGAGTAGGAATCGGGATGAACGTGGGAGAAGCCGCGGGAGAACGGAAGCGAGGCCCCGCGGCAGGGGGTTCTAATCGCCGAGCTTAACCGCCCGTTTAAACATGCTAATTATTGCATTAAAGCGCTTACGACGCGATAACTTTTCCTTTTTAATCGCGCGCGCGCGCGAGGGATCACGCGTATATCTTTTATCTTTTTATCGAATTTTTTAACGCGAGGCGTGCGCTTAATGCACCCATACACACAGCGCGGCAACGCACTGCAACGTGACGACGAAGCGCTTCGCGCGGGCTTACGCAACTTCTCGGCGAGCTGACAACGCGAATCGATATTGACAGTGAACCCGTCGAATCCCTCCGCGCCGGACACAAAGGACGAGCTTTCGTACATTTTTCCCCTCCGTAATAAAAAAAAAAAAGAAGAAGCGGCCACGGGCAACTCGAAATTCGCCCGCACGGGCACGTGAAAAAAAAAACCCAGGAGAGAAGGGCCTCAGCGGGAGCATCATTACAAATTTCCATCGGAGTGATAGAGAGCGGAGAGGCCGAGCTGTTTTTAAAAGGCCGCTCTCCGTCCGCGCGCACACACACACATACCCGTTCACAGCCCAGCCGCACGTGCGTGAGGCTCGCCCGCTGTTGCGCCGAGTCGTCGTCGTCTGCGCTGAAATCGAACGGGGGAGACGGAGAGCGAGCGAGAGGAGAAGAAAGATAGGCGATAAAGAGAAGGGGGGGGGGTCTGGCTCTTCTCGGTTTTTTTGTTTGGGTTCTCCACAAGCGAGCATGAGGGGCCTTCCTCCGGCTGTGGCACGCTGTATACACACATCGCTCGACGGATAGATGTGTACATGCAGGCCCCCGTTCTTTGTTTTGATTTTGCGTACGGTGTTATACGAGGCTCGCTCCGTCTCCGTCCGACTGTCGGGCGAGCCGACGACGTCGACGCAGGGGCTCGCGCATGCACGCTCCGGGCTTTCTCTCCTTTTAATAGGCCCGTCGCCTTTTAAATGCCTCGGCGCGCGCACGAGAGCCAGCCCCGTCGCCTCTTTTTTTTTTCGAGTCGCGATAATTGACGGATCGAGAGCGCACACCGCGATACGGAGAGGAAATAGGGGAGGCGAGAAGTCGAGGGTGATGTGGGCGAGGAGAGGAAAAAAGGAGAAAGAGCCCCGCAGAAGAGTATTGACGTCGCGGGGAAGCAGCTCTCGAGGCAGCAATATGGTGCGCGCGTGTGTGTGCTCCGACGATCGAACTCCGGAGCAACTATCGGTGTAACGTCGAACGACGAATTAAATTTCAGTAGGCAAAATACAAAACTCACCGTATTTGAAGCACCAGAGGACGAGTCAAGGGGCAGCAGGTATCCCGCACGCACACACACACCGAGCCCGGGAGTCACCGCAGCCGTGGGTCAAATGTTCGAATCGGGCCCCATGGCTGCCGCTGCACTCTCGCCTGGCTGTTGCTGTTGCTGCCGCCGCTGCTCCGCTGCGCGCCTCGCCACTGGCTGCTTGCTGCTCGCCCGACTCTCCGGCTTCACTGCACACCTCCTACGCGCGCTCCGGCGGCTGCTGGCGCACACCGAGTACGTACTAGCACTCGAGCCGACTAGTCCATAAGCGAGTCACTGGCTCGCAAGGGGATAATGTCCTTTGTGAGGGGCACATTCGGAGGTCCTGAGGCTCTCTCGGTGGGTCGAGCGAGGCGTCGACACGAGGAGAGAGAGAGAGAGATCCGAGCGGGACGAAGGTCTGTTGCCAACTGGCCCCAGGAGCTCTGCCAGCGACTGACAGCGAGCGGCGGCCCGAGTGCAGCAGCAGCAGAGTCGCTCGTGAGCCCGCAGCCAGGCCTGCCAACCCCGCAGCGCTGTCTCGCTCCGACACTCGCAAGCGGCCTCCCTCTCCGCGCGCGGCTCTCTCGCACACGGCCCCGCACCAAGCACAAAGAGTAATAATACGCCCGAGAGCCGAGAGGGACTCCCACTCTCTACTTTCGCTGGCTCCGCTACTGCGCTCGCTCGCTCGCTCGGCCAGCCGAGATTTCGACTGGAAATTAGCGCTGAAAATTACGGGATATTCAGAATTTTTGCTTTCGCTGGTTTACAGTGGCGCAAGACCTTCGGTCTTTTTCTATTTAAAGTAGAGAAAAAAATTGACTTTTAAAAATTTCATATTTGCAGGGCAAAGTGTATGCTGATAAAACGGGTAAATAAGTTACATTTCAAAACCGTTCAACGTGTCCTGTGTAAAAATTACCATTACCTTAGGCTATAATTAGGCATTGTGCAGTAGCTCATTAAGCGATAAATACAAAAGTATGAATGTTAAATAACCGATAATTAGTGAAGCAATGAATTGCTTTGTCAATCACGACTTCTCTTGAACATATTGATTTAAAGATTTGCACGTTAGAATTTGAAAAGATCATTTTAAAAATGAATCCTATTTCCTTTCTTAGATAAACATTTTATTAAATTTCTTTCGCTTCAAACTAAATAAAAACCCTATTTTAGTTTATTACAGTATTTTTATTAATATTTTATATTTTATCATGTATGTAATATTTCAATAAATGTGTAAATCATTACCTTTAAAAGGCATAATTTTTGCAAATAATTCTGTTTATATAAAAAACAAAATTATATTTTAAAAATTTCTATATCCCAGATAATTTAAAATAAAAAATTGTAATAATGTAAAGACGCTTTCACAGTGACATCCGCAATCTTAATTAATGCATACAGAGTAAATCAATCTTCATATTTAAATCATACTTACTTGAACGGAGCTTGAGTGCATGTAGAAGAGAAATACGTGTCGTCAAAGAGGCTTGAACGCTGAGTGAAACATTCGCCTTTCTTCCGAGCCTACTTTGCCTCAATTATAACTGGTACATACTGCTCTCTTTTCAGTGTTTTCCATTTTGCCTCGTTTCACATCACGTCCCTTCCTGTGTACCCTTCGTCCATTTTTTTTCCTCCAGCTCTTTTTCTCCTCTTACAATCGTCCTGCGAAACTAATTCTCAGAAAAGTTATTAATAAAGCATTGCCGATGAATAAAAATAATCCGTCGATTAAAAATAAGGGCGAGGCAAATCGAGCGAATATAAGACTTCCCTCTTTACGGTCGTTTAAAAATAAAGGTTAAGACGATCCGCCGTTAAAAATGCAGAGAAAAAAAAAATTATCTCGAGGTCCATCGTGTCGCATCGAGGCCTAAATAGCGTTTCCTTTGTGATGCGTTGCCCCGACGTCATATCGATTGCCGTTTGTCTACACCGCCGCGCCGCGCGCACGGGATGCAAGCGAGGCTATACGTGTGCGCGGCCGTGGCTGCTGCCCGTTCCCCGGGCTCGCAGGGGCGCGTCGCGGGCCTCCCTCTTTGCCCGGCTGGTGCGCGCGATCGAATCGTGGAAAATCCGCGCCGCCCGAACGACCGGCTCGGCGGGGCCTCGGGGAAGCAGCGGAGGGCCCGCGGCCGAGCTGTCAGTCGCGTTTTCCCTGCGAAAAACGCTTTTGCGGCCGAGCGGAAAGGGCTGTGCGACGCGACGTGCCGCGATGGTTGGCCACACTGCCGATCATCTGACAATCAGCTGTGCGCGCCTGGTGCGTGTTTACCACGTGCAGAGGTCCCCAGCTCGCGGCAACTGGTGCGGCGCTTCTGCTGCCCCACGTGCTTCTCTCTCCTTCTCTCTCTCTCGCTCGTTCGACCCTTCTGTTTATCGGTTCCGGGTAAAGTGGATTCCTGCGGGAAAAAAGCGAGAGTGGTGGTTGTGCGAACTGAAAGTGTTGTGTAGGTGATCATTTGAAAGCGAACGGCGTGGGTAAACGCTCGGCTGGTCGCGTGCTCCTGGAAGTTTTGTTCGCCTAAAGTAAATCTGACAAAGTAAGTTGCTTTTCATTTGTTTTTCACTGCAATTCTTTGAGCGTTCGTTTTAAAAGTGCTTTTTTATTTGGTAATTTGCTAAAGTTGCAAAAAATGTTTATTCAAATGTTGGCAAAAATTAGAGGTTAGCTGTACTGCAATTTGGCTTACATTAGCAATTTTGAACAGGAAAACGTAACGTAATTATTATTTATGCATTATCTGTCATTTGCTTAAAAATTGATTCTTTAGTGGAATTAATTTACATTTGCATTTGTAGCAAATGCATTATTAAAATGCTAATATTGATTTTCAAAGTAAGAAGAGAATCAGTTGATCAATGTAGTTTTTAGTACAGTGTACTAATATTTGAAAATTATTGCAGGATGTCTGGACGAGAAGGTGGAAAGAAGAAGCCTTTGAAGGCCCCAAAGAAAGATTCAAAAGAACTTGATGAAGATGATATGGCTTTCAAGCAAAAACAAAAAGAACAACAAAAAGCACTTGCGGATGCAGCTAAGAAAGCTGGCCAAAAAGGTCCTCTAGTTACTGGTGGCATAAAAAAGTCTGGAAAAAAATGATCCTTGTATTTTAAATTATTAATTTATATTAAACAATTTTTCTTTAATTTACACGTTTTATTAGTTATACACCTATTTCTTATTTTTTGATAATTTTCACCAAACAAATCATTTTCACTGCCAAATGATTAATTTTGTAAAAAAAAGTATATTGTTACTACATTTATTTTAACTATTACACTTTGTAGCGATAATAAAAATGAAAATCATACATTGTTGTGAAAAAATAAAATATTTGATTTATAGTTGAAAAACTAGTCTTTATTTATTATCAATATTTATAAGAGCAATAAAAGAAATATTGTGTATTCTTGCAACAAATTTATAAATGAATAATGGAATTATAAAAAAAATGTTAATATCTTCAGAAATGAGAACTGCTGAAATTCTAATCATAACAATTTATAGTAAAAAAAGTAATGACAATAATTACTTTAATAAACATTGAGAATCTTCAAAATTATTTACTTAAAAAATTGGTAATTTAATTATGTATTTAATATATATAAGAATAATTAATTGAATTTAACAATAATTAAATTTTAACTCCAACTCCATGAATATATTAAAATTTTTTATTTTTTATTTTTAATTTTTTCTTTCCAATTACTTAGATTCCTAAACAAAACTAATCAAATACCTGCTTTCATTAGTTTGATATTTAAAAAAATTATGTAATTAGCAGTTAAATTATGATTTTCAAACTACATACACATTTGTTGCTCAGTGTTGCCATATACTGTTACATATACAACAGCAGAGAGATATTTGCTGCACTAAGCAGTTGCAGTATATTTATTTTGGTACTGTATACATGCACCTATCCTTTATTTGGTTGGAGTATTTTACAATTCAGAGCCAAATATAAAAGAATATGTACACCATACTGAGATGTAACACAATTTTTGTAAGTTTAGTAGAGATTTTACTTACAAATTTGAAATAGTCATATAAGTAATGCAATAAAAAACAGTGATATTTTTGTTTCAGGTTAGGCCTTTTGGAGCCGCAAAAACAATTTGCACATCTTACGCAGTAAAAAGTCAAGAAAATTATGATAATTTACATCACCCAGTAGGAAATGAACCACAAATTCCATGCTATGTAGAAAAAGAAGGAGAAAATACCACAATTAAAAGAGCACGGTAAAGAAACATAACCATTAAAACATTCAAATAAATTTCAAAAGAAAATGAGTTTGAATTTGAATTTAACTTTATGAGCAGATAAAAGAAAATAATCAAACTTTGAAGAAAATTATTAGATGATTAATATAAATAATAAATAATATAACATAATAATAATATTAATAATAATATTAATTGTATAATAATATAATTAATATCAATTTAATTTAAATTAGAAAAAATTGAAGTTTTTTTTTTGAATAAATTAAACTATGGAGTAGAAAGTTACCGTTTAACATATCAATTTTTGATTTACTGTTTGTGATTAACTGTAAATATTTATTCATTATGCTAGGTTATTATATCAGTCACGTAAACGTGGAATGTTAGAGAATGGACTTCTTCTCAGCACATTTGCAAAAAAGTATTTAAATGGATTTAATGAAGAACAGCTTAGACAGTATGATCTCTTGATTAATCTTCCGTCAAATGATTGGGACATATTTTACTGGGCTACAGAAGTAAAGCCAGTACCTCCAGAATTTCAAAATGAAATTATGGATTTATTTAAGAAGCACATAAAGAATGAAAATCGTGAAGCTCGAATTATGCAACCAGACTTGTAATAAAAAATACCTGTGAAAAATGTTAGAAAACTGTAAAAAATTATTTTTAAATATATAAAGAAATGTACAAAGAAAGAAGTGTTTACATTAAAAATATCTACTTTTTTTTTATTGATTTCTTAATAAAATTCATTTATTTATTCATATGCAAAATATATAAAAATAGACTCTAACAATACTTATATTTACACGTGATAATGTCAAAATATAGTCATCTTTTCTAAGCTTAATAATTTGCATCTTAAACTTTTAATTATAACATTATTTAAAACACTAATATATTTATATTATTATTTAAAACACTAATATATTTAGGTATGAAATAAAAAAATTAGTTTTCAAACCTAGAAATTGCCAATTTAAAGCACTTCTAATCGATAATAAATAAGAATAAATAGACAGAACTAATTTAACTAACTAAAGAATATTTACATATCGACCTGGAAAATTTTGATACTGTTTCTTTTGTGAAAATTCAACAAAACCTGGACCTGAAGCTTTAGATGATCCAGCTCTACCACCTCTACCTTTAGCCTTTGATGCTGCACCACTAGCTCCTCCTCTTGATGAGCTTCGACTAAATAAAATAAATATTTTTAGTAATAATTAAAAAAGTTTTTTTTGTAATAAAATTGGTATCTATGAAGAAAGAACCTACCTGGAGCCACTCTTGCTGCTCGTAGACCGTTTGAATTTTTTTACAAAACCTCCAAAATTTCGTCCTTTTCTTTTACGCCCACCTCCCGAACTTGTGCCTGCAGATTCTCCCCAATCATCGTCACTATTTCCAGCTTTCTCAATTACAGCTGCTGCTTTGCTTGCTTCTGATTCAAACACTAATACTAGAGAAAAATGAAAAAATGTTAAATGCAGATTAATTTTTTTTATTATCAAATTGTTTATTTACGTAATACTTACCACTGCACTCTGCTGCATATTTCTGAGTTATTTCTAACAAAGTTTTACCGTACTTGTCAAAGTTAGCTTTTGTGACGTGTGGAATTTTGAGCATTTGCTCTTCATTTTCAGGTAATTGCTGACTCATAGCCCGAATTGCCACCATATTCATAATAGAATTAGCTGAAACGTCTAACGCTCCAGCAATACCGTTAACAATTTCACATAATTCCGTGTAACATTTTTGTTTTAGTTCGTTCAAATCCTTATTAATATCTAGTGTATTATCATTACGTGAACTGCTAGATATTGTGGCCACCCCAGAAGAGGACGTTCCTTCTTTCTTCTTTTGCAAATGTACCTAAATTTAAAAAATTAGGTTGTTAACATTATTGCACATAAGTCAAAAAATCATATTTGATTAAGCAAACCATTACCTTAACATTGTTTGAATTCATTAATTCATTTGCTCGCGGACCAAGACCAACGTAAGCACATGTTATTTCATTATTTACATACAAGTTTTCTTTTAGGAATCCATCAATTACTAACTTATGAATTAGTCTTTCAATATCTTGTTTTTGCCACGACTTTCCATTGCCATAGCAGGAATGCCGATCATGACCTATAACATATTAAATGAATTTAGAATTTATTTACAATGAATTTAAAAAATTAAGGTAATAAACTTTTCTTTACCCAAGTCTCGAATCTTTTTCAAATTACTTCCCTTGTAAACCTCTGTAACATGAAGAACTGTAACACTATTATTTTTTTGTCTGTTAAAATCTCTAACAAGTGTTACAAGAGCTTTGGCATCATTTGTAACATCTTCATCAACAAACTGGCCCTATAGTAACATTATTTTACAGGATAAGTAATAATAATTTTTAATTTATTCAAAATAAATTTGCAGTTTATTTTAAATCAAAATATTTAGTATTTTTAGTTTAAAAATTTTTGAAGTACTTACCAGATTCTTGCAA
The DNA here is from genome assembly GCA_035586675.1 of Eurytoma californica. Classification (NCBI taxonomy): domain Eukaryota; kingdom Metazoa; phylum Arthropoda; class Insecta; order Hymenoptera; family Eurytomidae; genus Eurytoma; species Eurytoma californica. The sequence continues at coordinate 2,286,547 of JAXIUT010000037.1, read as the reverse complement.
TTGTCGCAAGTTGTATCCTTATATTCTTGACAAATGGATCTGTCGAACAATTCTCCAAAATAATTTAGCTGCAGTGCCCTGCGGCAATCAGTCTTATTTTCGCAAAAGGCTACAATTTTAAAAAGATTATCCATGTGAGTCTTCTGAGCGGCTAAGTTTGCGGCTCCGTCCATTTCTATCATTTTCCTGTGCCTCATCATGTCTCCGTAATTATAATACATAATGCAGTCCGCATTTTCGCCATCGCGACCCGCACGACCACTTTCTTGGTAATAGCCCTCGATAGACTTGGGGAGTGTTGCATGAATAACAAATCTAACATTAGGCTTGTCGATTCCCATTCCAAATGCGATCGTTGCACAAACAACTTTGATCTGTAAAAAATTTTAAATATTAATTCTTATCCAATATCATTATGTCCAATAAACAGATTAATGAAGTACCTGCTCCGCTATCCACCTCCCCTGGATATCTCCTCTCTGATGATCAGTAAGTCCAGCATGATAGCTAAGAGCTTTTATACCACTTTTTTTCAGAGAATCGGCAAAAGAATCGCAATCCTTTCGAGAAAGACAGTAAACAATGCCACATTCATTTCTGTAGCTTCTTTTTATTAACTCAATCACTTCATCCGTTGTATTTTTTCCTTTCTTGCTCACAACAAGGTACCTCAAGTTTGGTCTGTTAAAGCTCGACATGAACCTGTTAAAAAAATTAATTGTTACTTTTTAAATTCGATTGATCAAATTATGAGATGAAAAGAAAATATAGTTTTGGATACTGACCATTTGGGCTTAGTCATTCCTAACTGATGAAGTATATCGGTTCTGACACGAGGTGTTGCCGTCGCGGTTAATGCCATAGTAGGAACTTTAGGATAATTTTCTCGTAATACACGGAGTTTTTTATAATCTGGCCTAAAATCGTGTCCCCACTGACTGACACAATGAGCTTCATCAATCACAAACCTTGATAACAAGCCTCTATCGTACAAAGCTGTAAGAGCACTGCAAATCTTTTGGGAAGCAGAAAGTTTCTCAGGTGTTAAATAAAGGAGTTTTAAATTTGGTTCTCTTTTAGCTAAATCCCTATACACATTATGGGCTTGCTCATCCGTTATACTTCCTAACATGTGCGCCGAGGGGATCTACAATTTTACAACTTTAATAAATTAATTCATGTCTTATTTAAGAAACTATTTAAAAAAAGGACAACTTATATGATACTCACATCTAAAGATGTTAATTTCTGCACTTGGTCGATGACCAAACTTTTTAAAGGTGATACAACAATGGTGACTCCAGGACTAAGCAGAGCCGGTAATTGGTAACAAAGTGATTTTCCTCCACCAGTAGGCATCAAAATAAAACAGTCATATCCTAAAATAGCAGCATTTATAGCTTGCAGTTGATTAGGCCTGAATTGATAGAGACCAAATTTTTGTCTAAAAACCTGAAACAAAGTTAGCATTTGTTAGAAAATTTTATTTTAATTGCAATTGAATGTTAAAAACAAACTTGTGAACTAACATTCATTAATTCTCTTGAGTGAGGATAGTTTGTACCATCAAAGTCTCCTGTAGCTCCATCATTTTGGAAATCTCCAATAAACTGTCCAGTAAGTTTATTACCACTAGATCCACTAGTAGACTTCTGACTGTTTTTAGAGCTTTCTTTAGAATTTGTTGTTGTCTGAAAATATCGGGGATTAGGAGAAGTAATCATATTGACTTCATCTTTATCTATGTCTGGAAGATCACACAATTGTTGAGTTAGGGATCTTTCCATTGGGTGAATATCGTTTCCAAAATCTGAATCTATAAGTAAATTGTTAGAAAATTTTTAACTTTTTTTAAAAAATTAAAATTATTTAAAAATATGATTGATATATCTAACCACTCCAAGAAGAAATTTGAGGGATCATCTCGAAATTGGCTGGTTTTTCATTTTCTACAGTTGTTTTTTCTTGGAAGTAGTTTTTAATACTATAATTATTGTTAGAATTACAGGATCCATTTTTTTTATTGAGTGTACTTGGTGGTGGTGAATAACAAGTTTCAAACTCTGATTTATCTAAAACAGGTGGGCTGTAGTTGCTTTTTGATTGATAATTTTTCTCCATCATTTCTTCAATCTGTTTAGATGCTTCCGGATTTAAAGTTGCCTTTTTTGGCATTTTTAATTTAAATTGGCTTTTCTTTTGAACAGCTGAAGTTCCTGGAGATTCACTACTTTGGCTTGATTTTTCTTTTAAAGATCCATTTTGAGAACCAGATGTTTGATTAGAATTGTAAGTGAACTTATCATTCTGTACTTCATGGGTACGTATACCATCATGATTAAAATCCTGAAAATCTGGTTCATAGCTGTATGATTGATCATTATTAAGTGGAGTACAATTTTTTGATGCAGCTAAATTATTTAAATCCTGATAATTATTACACAAATTATTAAAATTATCCTGTGAGACTTTATCTTTAACATAATTAGATTTATCATCTTTTTCCTGGCTGCTTAATGACTGATCCTGACTGTTTGACTGTTGATTCACTAATTGCAATTTTTTGTCAGTTTGGCGTATTTTGGCTTTTACCCTTTGATACAAACTTCTTAATCGTTGAAACGTTTCAGCATTAAATTGAGGAAATTTAACTAACAATTCTGTAGGAATTTTATCAAAAGCACAAAAAAATTTTTCTAGTATTTCTATTTGTACATCTTTTAAATCGTTTTTTCCCATTTCCAATTTTTCTGCAGTTAACTAAATGTTATAAAAAATATTTATTATTTATATTTTTAATAAATATTATTTTTATAAGACCTATTACTTACTGAAATATTACTGGATGAAATTATTGGATTAGAATTAGTAGCATTTATCCAACTTTCCAGTTCATTGTTAAAACCTAATGGTTTTAAATTTGAATTTAAATCCAACTGAAAATTAGTCGACTTTTTTATTGGCAAAACTGGAGATTTAGTAACTTCTTCACTAACACTGTCATGTTCATTATCAGAAGAAGCATTTAATAACTGTTCAAAATCAGTTTCTGTTTCATCAATTTTTTCGTTCTCCTTGTCATTTTCTGAATCTTCAAAGTTGTCTATTGAGTTACTACTGTCTAATGGTTTGCTTTTCACCTTTCTGAAATCTTCAAGTTCATCTATTGAACTATTCTGAAAATAAATATAAAACAATTAACAAAAATTATATAAAATGTTGATATATCAATTGAGCATTACTTACAATTGATATAATTGAATCTCCTTGAGAAAGAGCCAAAATTCTTCGGGGTACTGTAGAAGGTATTTCAGTTAAATCAATATTTTCAAGAACATTCAGAGTTTTTTTTGATTCACTCTCTTCTTCTTCTTCATCCTCAGTATCACTTATTAGACAAGGTTTGCTAAAATTTGCAAATTTTTTAATAAATTCAAGGAATGATATGAAGAAACTTAAATCAATAATATATCAATTTACCTAGGAAGAGGTTTCTTCTTTACAAAACTGGACAGCGTCCGTTGAATCCCACTTGTTTGTGTTTTCTTTGACATTTTTGTTCTCATTTAAACTTTATCTTCCTAATTTACTACGATGATTCCCAAAATTTATTGTGATGCATGATAACATCTAATAGCATTGCAAAAATCTAATTTTACAAAATAAAGTCAGAGATTAAGGCAGGTATTCGAAAATATTTAATCCTAGCTACTTATTTTTCTTTTAACAACACTACTTACAGCACTTGAAGGTGATCAGTGAAATCCTCTGACAAGTAACAAAAGTACAACAAAAACCGGTTCCCTTCATCCGGAGGTTCCAAGTTGCCAACGACCTCGAATGTCCTGCACTCCTGTAGTTAGGCACACTGCCGATGTGCACTTTTTTTATCAAAAAAGACAAGCACTTTATTTTGCGAAGTAAAATCTTCGGTGAACTGAAAATTTAGAGCAAAAATTGCCTTGACAAATGCCTCCAATAACCCATTGAACATCATGCTCTTACATCTCGTCGTTGGCGCGCGCTTTTTCAGCAAATCCGCATCTTTAATTGTCAAATTGAAACAAAACTGTAGGTTCGTTCCAGTCACTTAAGAATCGCTCTGGGAGTGTTTTCCGGTTCAATCTTTCATCTCTTTCCCGCTTATCGTTTTGTCATCTCGAGGTCTTGCTTGGACAGAAGATGGAAGATCGGAAGAGGGAATATCTCGACTCGAATAGAGGGCGCGCAGAATGTACCTGAAATTTAAAACCATTAGTGACTACTCTCTGCTGCTAATAAATGATGCAAACATAAATTATGTACAATTAATAACGTATACTAAAGTGAAGACAAAATTTGAAACGTAAATTGCAATATAATATTTTCTGAGATTAAAGTTTTACTATATAATTGATAGATTCAGTATTTAAAATTGTATCTACAGTACATAAATACCTATGTAATACATACTAATTGTGCAAATAAAGTACTCCGCGGCAAATCTATAATTTTCACAATGAAAAGACTAGCAATTTTCATTTGAAATTTTGAAGAGGGTGTGGGAGTGTGCAGGGACAGTTAAAAAATCAAAACGTGGATTTAGTGTCAAATCTACGTCTACGTGTCGATCAAAATCCATGAAGTGCACGGCGCTCCAACTGCATGCCTCTGCTCACTTCAGACTTTCGGAGAATACCTGTATATATTCTATAGTGGAGAAAAAAAAGACGCTGGATTTGTCTTTCAAAATAAAGCGATTGTTTGCTCATTGATTTGTTTGTAATTCAATATGAACCTTTGTACTAATGATTAAAATAAGAAATATTTACAGTTTGTGTCAGTAGTATTTTTGAAAATAAAACTCGATCGGACGAAAACAAATTTTGAGGTTACAATGGCCGATCGGTTAACTCAATTACAAGACACTATAAATCAGGTAACTGAGATTATTATACTATCCGTAAAAATAACGGAATTTAATTACTCTTCTTATTTGCTTTAGCAAGCTGAGTACTTCTGCAACAGTGTGGGAATTTTGCAACAGTACTCGACGCCTAGTAAATTCCCAGGATTTGATCGTATTAGTACTCCTCAGCAGCCAAGTCAACCTCAAGAAGGTAAGCTAAATAGAATTTTTAAGCAATGATTTGTGTCAATTTATCAGTAATACAATTATTATTAACATTTACAGATTATGCTGCTCTGTTTGCAACATTGATCGCAAGATGTGCCAAAGATATTGATACTTTGATCGATAGTTTACCTAGTGAAGAATCCTCTCAAGAGTTACAAGTTGCGAGTCTCAGCAGATTAGAGCAAGAAAATCAAGAGGCAGCCGAACAACTGGAAGAGGTAGTGAGACAAGGTGAGGCACTTTTACAACGAATTCAGGCTGTACTGCAAGACATTGCACAAAGTCAGCTTGATATGCAAAATCCTACTGCAAATACAGTGATCAATCCAAGTCAACCTCTTAGTACAAGTAGTATTACTAGTAGTGTACCTACAAAACAAGAATCTCAAAATAATGTGAATGCAAAAAATCATCAGTTACCTGACGCTTCAACAAATTCTATATGAATTTACATTATTTATGGTGTTATTTCTTATTTTTAAGAGAATTTCACTTCACTCATAACTTTTAATTTTGTGAAGAATTTTATTTATAAATTAAATCTTATTTTCATTTTTTTTATGTACTTTATGTTAGAGTGATAAAGTGACTATATATATGGCAGAACATAAGATTCGTGTTAAAAATTTTAGCAAATTTTTAATCATTAGAAATTATTTAATTTTGACCAAAACATTTAATATCCATGTTTCATAACTGTTTAAGAAAATTTATTTAATTCATATAAATGATTAAAATAATTCTGTGCAGTACTTGCATAAAGAATTCTGTAAATAATCATGATGTACAATGAAAATTAAATTTATATTTTTTTTTAAATGCAGTTGATTATTTATTATAAAATTACCATGAAATATACTGTAGGGAATAGGAAATCAATTTTTTTAAATTGTAACTACTAAACAAAATAATTTAAATAGGATAGTTTATATAAAATTTTATTTCGTTAAATATGTTTTTTATAAACAACTCCAATAATATTTTAGAAGCTTAAAAATACTTGCAATATCAAAATTTAACGTTTTGTTTTATAAAAAAAATAATTTACTTTTCTTTAACTCAGATTTACCATTATTCAGTATATACAGCCATATAATCAATTATATATTCATATCATTTTTATAGAAATAAATAGTTTTTATTTTGTATGTACTTCAATAGATTTGTTTTCTTTTTATAATAACTTCATAACAAATTTCAAACATCGTAAAAATGTTACAAAAATTAAAAAATCAAAAATCTTTATAAAAAAATAAAATATTTAAATTACAAGTAATCAACAATGTAATATCACTTTTATACTTAGATCAAATGATCTTTGTTCCAACTTTTAACTTCAGTAGAAATCTTTTTAATATCTTCTGCACTGGTTCTACAACATCCTCCAATATAGCGAACTCCCAAATCTAGCCATTCTTTTATAAACTCATCTGGTCTGTGTAAATTGTCATCTGCCGTCCAACTAAATGTTTCAGAAGAGTATTTTTCACCACTGTTGGGATATGCGATCAGAGGGATAAATTCACCAATTTCCTTTTCACTGATACTTTCTAATAATGGTGTAACTGACTGTGGAGCTAAACAATTAACTCCACATGCAATTAATTGACCTGGATTGGCAGCTTTGTAGCATCTTAAAACTGTTTCTTTATAATTGGTACCATCCGCTATACTTTTTCCATCTTGTTTGCAGGAAAACGACAGCCATGCTTTGATATCTTAACAGAAGTATAATCAGATCGTTAAATATCAATCTCATTAATTTAGATTTTAGATAAGATAAAAAAGATTTAAAATTAAAAAAAACGAATATTTACCTGGATACTGTTTCAACAAACCCACTAGAGCTTCAGCTTCTCTAGAACTAGGAATAGTTTCTATAGCCAGAAGATCAACTCCGCTGTTTATCAGTGTCTCAAATCTAGGTTTATGCCACTCGACAACTAAGTCCATAGACTGAATACTCGTGTAACCAGCAGCTGTGTATTCGGAGCAATCGTTTAAGTAAGCACCATAGGGCCCAACGGAGCCAGCCACTAAAGGCTCTGGATTAGAAACTTCAAGGCCCTTGATTTCCTCCTTATACGTCTTCACAGCTCTCTTGGCAATCTCCGCGGCCCACGTGATCAGATCCAAACTCTCCCGCTCGGTTTTCTTCAGGTGCTTGATGAAGCCGGGCACGGAGGCCTGGTACGTGTTGGTCTCGATGACCTGCGCGCCAGCGCGCAAAAAATCGAGGTGCGTCAGGTACACCGCATGGGGATTCGTGTAGGTGAACTTGCTCGACCAGAGGGGATCGCCGTCGATCGCGTCGCCCACGTACTTGGCGAGCTGCGTCGCGAAGCCACCGTCTATCACCTTCACCTCGGCCTTCATCGTCTCTACTCACCGATCCGTACAGCGTATTTATTTGCGCACTATATCCACCTCGTTTCGGCCGTGCCGCGCTTGGGACTACGTCGCGCTTTTGCTGTTTGTACCGTCAGGCGCCGGAGAGGGGACAGACACACGGGTTGTTTAAAGGACGCACGTGACTTCGCGGGCTCTGCTGCCCAATAACCTGTGATGCACGCGCGGAATGCGCCAAAGAATTTATGGGATTCGCGCGGCCGAAAATTCGGTCTGATGCAACTGCAGCGACGAGACATTCGGCTATCATCTGCCGCGCCAAGCGCCCGAAGACGACTTGCTACTTATCAATTTCCTTTTTTAAACCTTGTCACCTATAAATGTTTGACTTTGAGATAAGAATTGCAGACGCAGTCTGCGAGATTCACTTCGCGCTGATTTCCGAGCGCTTTTATTATTTTCACGTTTTCGGAGAACGGGAAAACGCGTAGGATGGAGATTTTTAACGATTTTCGAAAAATTCGATCACTAAATTTTTTCTTTTGCGGCATGCTTTGGGGAACGGAAAGTATAAAAGAAAAATAATTTAGTTATTTTTTTATATGTATAATTTTTAAGTTATTCTTAATTTATTATATTTAATTAAATTATTATTAGTATATCTTGTTCATTACCTTTTTCACTTTACTTATTATTGGTTGTAAGTTTAAATTTAAATCAACAAACTTGAATTCAAAATAAACCGTAACCTTGTACAATGTTGCAGACTTGTCTTTGTTTACAAATAATAAGTGAAAAACAACTTATCTATCGTAAATATACGTCTATAAATACTTGTTTGAATTTGATGCGTTTTGTGGAATTATTCTTGAAAATACTAAATACATATTATCAAAATATGAACTTGATATATTTTTTTACTCAGCGCCTTGAAGACTTAATGAAACATTAGCGTGTTTAAAATTTAGTTAAATTTCACGAAAATCATGATAAACTCTGGAACATGACTTCTTGATAAAAAAAATGTTGAAAACGTAGTTTGTCAAAAATTTAAGAGAATAATGCATGTACAAAAACGTTAATTACTCAGAAATTAAAAGCCGATCATTGATAAATATAAAAAATGGCAATGAAGTAAAACGTAAAAGCAAGAATTTGAGACTTATCTGATTAGATTAAGAAATTGTTATTTGTTCAAACTTCAAAGGCTCTGGATAAGGGAAATTCTTTAAAAATTCTAAATAAAATTGATACGAGATATTTTGTATCAAATTTCTTATATTTTATTTGCACATAATTGTCAAACCTGTTTTTTCCTGAAAATTCTAATTAAGCTGCCGTTTTTCTACTATTTACACCTTTTTACACAATTTTAAGTTTTCGAGGAATGAATGTTTTCGTTGTTTGCTAGAATTATTCTACAGTAAAAGTTGTAAAAAATAATCGCACCAAAACTATTGGACCAACTGGATTGGAGACCAATGTTAAGTATTTTTAATTATCTTTTATTAAAATGTTTACCTCCTAAAGTAACTTCTTCAAATATAGTATAATACACAATCCTCTAAAAGTAAGAGTTGCGATAGTGAGTGTCCGAGATGTTGCGATGCAAATCTGTTTTGGTTATTTTTACGCACAAAGATAGCAGATTATGGCTGACTTCATGT
>JAXIUT010000037.1:2251790-2268268 GCA_035586675.1 Eurytoma californica | reverse complement strand
GTGGAAGACTTTTGACTTAGAATAAGTGAATATTGACTTATTTAAGTGAAATTTCACTTATTCAACTTTAGAGGGATAGGCATTCCGAATACGCACTGATCTGACCACCATTCTATCAAAAATGAGCAAGAAAAGAAATGATAGCGATAGATAGTGCACGATATCTTAGCAAATATTTCATGTTGACAAATTTTGTTTCGCTCTATTTATATATTATATGCGACATAAACCACCGGTCCGAAATTTGCCCCTTTACAGTAATTCCCATTTGGAACAGTAAATTTAAAAGTATGATTATGAAATAAATGCTAAAGTTATTATTTATAAAATTATTTTTTTATTCGTTTTTGTTTATATTTATTAACTGATTTTAAATATTTGCTAAGATTGAATTTTTATTCATGTTTCAATCGCTTACAAGAAAAAAGTTGGATTTTACACGAGAGAAAAATTTTAGATGATCATTCGCGCCGTAGAAATCAATTGATATGCAATTATTTTAAAATCTTATTACAAACTGCACATTTTTAAATAAGTTTGAAAAATTTCTTTTTTAATATCTTATTAGTTGCTTACTTAATGTTCTTTTCAACAGTTTTTTGCGCTCAAGATAAATCGGAAAGCGGTAGCTTGAAAAATGGATATGGTTAAACTAGCGATTGCTCATCTTTTAATTAATTTTCATGCTATGAAGAGCAGGAAGTAAGACTCATAGTATACATCTCTGATTAATGATTTTGTTCTGCAGACGATTTAATTTTATGCACCTACTTTTTTTAAAGTACATACTTCCTACTGTCATAAAATCCAATACGTTTCTCAAATAATTAGTATTTATTTTTTGAAGCATGATAGATGTTGAATGTAGCATATTAAAGGCATCATTAAAAAAATAACATTTGAAGGATGAATTATATTAGCACAAAGCACAATGTGCAATAGATAATAATTTTATTTTTACGGTTTTAATACTTTAAAGTTTGAAATTTAATGCAGCATAATAATAGAAATTGCTTATAGTAATCTGTAATTCATTTTAGCGATTCGGAGGAATAATAATGTCTTACAGAATCGAGTAGTAACAAAAGTCATATTTTAAATACAAATATTTTATTGCTGCAATTATCGGTACAATAACATATAAAACGTGCGTTACTCAATCAACGTAACGCGATTTACAAAAATACAAATTTAAGAAAAATGAAATTCGACCAGAAGTTTGTTCATAAATATCTAAATTGTTTTAAAATATCTAAACTATTTGAATAGATTGTCATTGTTAAAGTATATATTCAAGAAGTTAATATTGCAATGATTAAACTAGTCATTAACAAAAATTTTCGTCAATTGCAGAATCAACAACCGAGGACCACCGCGAATCTCGGACCTGCCTCCCCTGCCGCCGGACTTCGACACGCCGGGCATGAATCCGCCGCCACCGCCACCCGAGCAGCCGTCAACCTTCGAGACACCGCCGGCGCCCAGCGCGCCGTTTATTAATCAATTGCCGCCGGATCTCCCGATCACGCCTTTCTTGAACGGGATTCCCCTTCCGGAGGCGATCGTGCCGCAGGCCAATCGACCCTGGAACAGACCGTCCAGGCCGGGTAATTCAACTTTATCTTCTCCCGCTCACTACGGCCGCCGTTACACTCCGACAAATATCACTTCGCGCTCGTTCACTACTTCTCTCTTTTATTTCTTAATCGTTTGCGCTTACGTGAACACGTGCCATTCTTTCTTTTTTAAATTGCGTATTTTTTTTTAAATATAGTTTACGTTTGCATTTGAATTTTATCGGTACTTTAAATTAATCAGTTTCCATTGTTATTTATATTATTGTAAAGCTACAGAAATTAATTTGTCTAATCTAGATTGAAGTCTTTCTAGAAAAAAATTCATTAATCATAGAGTAATTGTTGTACACATATTTACAAATACTACAACCACTCTACACGGAGAGAATCTTTTCATAAAAATTACTGTAACATTCTTTTACAAAAATTACTTATGTACTAGTTAATGTTGGGATCAAGTGGCTTGTTTCTTAAAAATTTTCGCATAAACATTGTAAACATTAAATCTTTTGTGGGTACTTTTTACCAAAGAGAACACTTAATTCCAACATTGCTAACCGTAATTGCTAAACTTTCGTAATGTATAAATGTAAAAACTCGAGTCTTGAAAAAACTGAGTAAATTGAACTTAGTGGCACAATTTTTTTAAAAATAGAGTCTTTTCACTCAAAAATAGATAATTTATTAAATTATTACTATAAATTCCCTCCGCGAACCACGGAAAATGGCAGAAGTTCATTAAGAAACATAAGTGGTAGTTGCCGGCACCGTTAAATGTTAATAACGACGGGTGTTTGGTGACAGGAACGAGACGGCCGGTGCCGCCGTACAAGCCGCTGCCGAGCAGCAGCAACGCGACCCAGGCGCCAGATCAACAGTCCGAGGCGGACAAGGTGAACGCGGTACTAGATCTACAGGGCCTGGCGAACAAGATCGAGGAGGAGAACAGGACGAAACTGGCGGAGCAGGCGAACCACTCACAGTCGGAGGCCGGCCAGCGGCCGCAGCTGCAGATCAGCCCGACGCGGAAGTACCAGTCGACCTTGAAGACCGACGGCCCGGCGGCCGAGAACACGTTGGTGCTGGGCGGGGTACCGCCCCAGCCACTGCCCATACCTAACAGCAACGAGACCGGCGAATCCGAGCCCAAACCCGTCGTGCCTCTCGATTCCGGGAAGAAAGATAGTAAGGGTAAGCTCGTTCGATAAAGAAGGTGGGGGTCAGTTGCTTATTAGAAAACCAAAGGACAACCCAAGAAAGTCTATTTAAGAATTTTGTTCTTAATTTTAATGGAGATTATTACACAGACACTCAAAGAAAAGTTGTTTTATTTATTAAGTATAGGAGAAGGCTGTCTTGCCAACAAGAAGATGATAAAAACATTCAGGCGATGGGTCATCACTCTTACATACGTCACCAATCTTGAGAATAATAAATAAACATTAGTAAAAAAATAGCAAATATTATTAAAAAAAATTGAATGTAAAACACTTTAGACTGTTCTATATCATCTAATTTATTTCTTAATTCGATTATCAGAAAAATTTAGTAACGATATGATTATGAAATTGCAGTTTATTATATCATGTGTAAAGTTATATGTAAAATTATACAATGTAAAGTTTTATATAAAATAATATAATTGTAAGTTTTTGCTAATGAGTAATTTTGATACGGAGAATAATTGGCTTACCACATATTTTTGAGCACTTGAATTGGATGATATACAGTACACTGGAAAAAAAGTTTTATTAAAATGGAAAGAATAACAATATTTAAAAACCAGTTTTAATTAAAGTGATAAATAGATAAACACGGTGAAAAAAAGGTTTGCTTCCATAATATGAATTAGTAAATTCAATAATTTTTATTTTAAATAAAATAAAAACAAGCTTATAAAATTAAAAATAATTAATATATATTCAACTGTATAATAGTATATAACGTACCTAGGCCTGTATAATAAGAAATGTCTCAGAAGTAGACAAACATGTGATCTGACGCTTTCTTATTATACAGGCCTAGGTGTGTATACGATTTTTCGGCCCGCTAGGCCGAAAAAATTATTTCATTTTAGATGTAACGTGTAAAAGTTTTATATTTACTTACCGGATGATAGTTATAATATCATTGCAAGCAAAACCAAATACAAGAAATATCGGCTCCTCTTTTTGTAGCTAAAGTTTGCTCACAATTTTCAAGCGTTTAAAGATCTCTTTCAGAGAATCAACTGTGTTCTTCATTGCTCTTTCTATAGGCGAAAAGTTCTTCTTGGCACTTCTTTTCGTAAAGGAATTGATATTTATTTAAAAAAGCAAGGATAAGTCTTATAAATTTCACTGTATTTTTTCATGCTCATTTGCGGATTCTGTAATGTGACTAAACTGTAGGATAATAAAAAAAAGGAAGCTCACTAGCGGCTATGGTTTTTGACTTATTTTGCGATTTAAAAAAACTGGGGACGATGGCGCAAATCTGGTTGCGGATACATGGACATATATGTCAATTCTCTGAAACAAACCACCTTTTTTTGTGCTGGTGTTATCTATCACGCTATAAAGCTTTTGTTTGAAAATATTATCGATTTATTTTGTCGTTATGCAACCATGAATTTCGATATTTATTTATATTTTTTTACAATTTCTATGTGCCAAATGTACATTTGTATTAAATCTTTTATATTTTTATTTAGGCAAGGAGAAAAACAGCACTTTGGCAACGTCGGTCAAGCCCTTATTCCAGACGATGTTGAACGTTGAGACCAGCTCGTCGGTGCAAGTAATCGAGATGACTTCGACAACGACGATGCTGGAACCAAGTCTTATGCCAGTGTTGCACAGCGACTTTTCGGACTCGCCGTTATCGCCTTCGAGTGCACCATCCACCAGCCCAGTGCCTGGTGTTGTAACGCTTGAACCGAGCAGCGTGTCAACTCTCAGTCCTGACCTCACGTCGAGTCTGTCCACTCCTACCGATGGCTTGTCCATTAAAACCACGAGTGCACCGCACAGACCTGTACAGCCGGTTACTAGTTCGGTTACCTTCTCCAAGGGGCAAAGTAAGTTTCCTTATACAAGAAAGTTATAAATTCAGAATAATTTAAAATTTATTTTTATTTTTTGACACAGATTCGATATACTCATACCGACCGCGACCTGGAATAGTATTGGACGACACGCTGGATTACACCGGATCGCAAATTGTAACTCATCGACCCTATGGGCCTCCGCGTCATCCATCGAATCCAGATACTTTTGATGTTGTAGTGTCTGCTATTCAAGGTCCTGGTGGCTCTGGCACAGGTATGTACACTTAAAAAATAAAATTACAAACAGTAACATCTGGTGACACACAATGATTTAACGATCGGTATTATTAATAGGGGAAGTTAGGGTACCAGTCAATGGCCATGGTGGTAGTGATGATATTTTAACGTCACCAGTAGAAGGTCAAGGTTTTGTCAGTATCGACGGGAAAAGGACATATCTCAATCTTTTCGATAATACCGAAGAGACTGCTGGACCGAGCAAGGTTCACGTGCAACCAACGAGGAGTCAATCTGCGAATGTTCTCGGGACTGGGTACGTCTCATAAAATTACTATAATAATTTTTCTCTAACGAAGATTATCCGAAGTGATTAACCATTTCATTATTATATTCTTGATATAATATAATTACTATAGATATAATTAAAAAATAACGTATGTTTGTGTAGGTTCGCCGTGCCGCAAACGGACACAACGGGCATACTGCCGAGGCCAAGCGTACCGGTACGAAGACCCTCGTTCCCCAGGCGACCGACGCAGCCTCCCGTCAGGATTGACACGTGTATCGTCGGCGACTCGAGTACCTGCGACGCTAGTCAACACGAGGCCTGCGCTACGGTGCAGGGGGTCTCCGCGTGTCACTGCAAGCCTGGTTTTGCTAGACTCATACATTCGCTTCCCTGCAAACGTAAGAGCTCCGATATTTTTGAATTAGACTGTGTATCTTTAACGACAAAAGATAGTATAAATATATATAAATATATGCGCTTATTTTCTATAAACAATAATTTAACTTGTTTTTAGGAATCGTGAGCATCGTCGTTTCAATTAGGGTGGATAAAATATACGATAGGAAAATAGTATGGAACAAGGATCTTGGGGACAAGGACTCTGACTTCTACAATACTTTGGCGTACGAAGCAAATAAAGCCGTAAGTTATTAATTCATAAGTGCAAGAACAAAAATGGACTGATGCATTTATACTGTATTTATAATAAATTTTTTTGATAGATCGAATCGGCAATGTCGATGACTCCGTTTTCCGATGAATATGTTGGCTCATTGATTAACAATGTGTACCAAGGTGATGTAAGCCAAGGACAAGGAGGCGTTTTTGTCAATGCTACTCTTAAGTTAGCTTATGAACCACGAACGGCCAGACAAAGTTTAGCCGGAGAACTGCAAAAACACCTCCTTGGAGTAATTCAAAGGAGATACAATAACATTGGAACTAGTGCATTACACGTTGAAACTCCAGCCGGTTCCATTTCGAACCTACAAGGTAAAACTTCATTGATGTATTTTGAATTTGATAACATTGTTTACTGCTTAATTAAGTAGTTATACTAATTATACTCACAAAAAACGCCTTGAAGGTATCTGTTTAATGTAGCTCATTTTACTTTTTCTGTTTATTATTTGATGGATATTATCAGGAGATTCATTGTATAGCAAATTTATACTAATTCTCATTGATATCTGCTAATTCAAATTTAAATATGATTTTTTTGTCTGCCTACTCTTTACTTGCTTCACATATTATAATAATAAGTAAAAAATATTCATCCGGAATTATCAAAATTACAGATTTGGATGAATGCGCTTCCTCGGAATTGAACGATTGCCACTCGTCGGCAACGTGCACGAACAACTGGGGTGGTTTTACGTGTACATGTATGGCTGGATTCAAAGATCCACACAAAGGTGATCAAAGTGCATCGGGGCGCACCTGCTTATCATGTCCGAATTCGCACTGTAATAATCGAGGAACGTGTTCTTATCAAGGAGATCAAATGACGTGCTCGTGAGTTGATTATCTTTTAAAAGAATCTACAAAATCAATCGTAAGGCTCTTTAAATATCAAACGATGATTGTTTTTAGGTGCACCGGAAACTACTATGGAGCACAATGCGAAGTAGACGGTGAAGTTCTTGGTGTAGCGATTGGAGCATCGGTTGCTGCGTTGATCATCATCATTTTGACACTCGTGTGCCTTGTTATGTGGAGGTTTGTTGCTGAACTAAATTATTAGTTTCCGTCTTTTTATATTTGAGCACTAAGTTTTTTTATCATTTCAGTCGAAGATGGTCGCGCGAGCAAAAAGCAATATCTCCAGTTTATGGATACGTCCAAGGCACACTTCCAGGCACCTTACCAGGTAATTTTTGTCAAAGTCATTATTTTAAATCAATTTTATCATTTACGACCGAGATAAAAACATTTGCCAAATTAGCTCGTGTAGGTTCAGTTGGAACGATGGCTTCAGTTAAGCAAGGACCTCCTACGAATCTACCTCCTTACATGTGGGCCCAAGTCGCCGATCATCTTGCAACTGCAAATGTCTATGCGGTAAAGTATTCATGTTATATTTTTCTACTGTAATTCATCTAATAATAATATTTCATGATCACTATCTTCGTGATTATTCAAAAAATATTAAATACTGCTATAAACCTTTTTAACTTATCCGTAGAAAAAAATTAATAACTTCTTAGAAGTCTCATAATTTGTTTACAATATAAATTCAATTCAGGGCAATTGTTAAAAGTTACTAGCGGGCTTCGATTTAATGGCTTTTATTGTTTTGGAAATGTAGAGTGAACCGATGGGTCCCGCGCGACCGAGCTCGGCAATGTTCGGCTACCCTACGTTGAGCCTTCATGGAACATTGCCGCCAGTACCACTACCTCGCCTCCAGGCTCCTCCGCGAGCCAGGCAGAGGCATCAGCCCGAGCCCGATAGCTCCGATTCCGAACCACAGGATAAGGATCGAGCCGACCTCATACCGCAGAGCAGCTTCCAGGTGCCCAGGCCCAAGTCGCGCTCTTCCTTAGCTGTGAGTCGAAGGCGCACGTAGCTCGTTATTTAAACTTTTCTATGATAATTTGCTAAGAGAAATTGATAATAATGAGTTGGTTAATTAATGAAAATTATGTAAACAAAGTTGGAAAAAGTTGCTTAACATAAAGTAAAATGTATTTGGATCAAGTCATAAGATCATAAATTATAAAGTACCACATTCCCTCCCGGTGTCGGTTCGAGAATGTTGTACTTCTGTCCTCACTAGTTAAAAAAAACAGCATACACACCATGAGAGGTAAAATAACAAGTCCCATAGATTGTGTTAGCATGGTGTCAATTTACACGCGCTATGGACTTGCCAATTTTTTACCTCCTTAGGTGCGTAATATACTATATGTAATAAAATGTTTTCAATTAATTATGTAATCTTTAAGTTAAAATTTGATTTTTATTATGTTAAAATATTTAATATTAATGTTTCCTTTAAAAAAGATTAACTATCTTGTAAAAATTAGGCAAAATTGTTGTTAAAATTTGGATCAAAATTAAATAGAAAAAATATATTGTAATATTTAAAATGAATTAAGTATTTCGATCAAGTACTTCCTGAGCCACTCATCATTAAAAAGTTCATAATTTTTATTTTAACCGACATTAAAAGTTCACAGTACCACTTAAAAAATAAGCTGCAAAAGATTGAATATTCATTAGGTAAATCAATGCGAGCAAAGTTTTTTTTATGCCCTTTTAGCACGAAATACTCGTTCCGAGATTTACTCAACAAAGCTGTTTAATTTCTTAGATAAGGAAGTTCGAAAAATTTATATTCGCGCTAATTAACTTGATTTTCAGAATCAAAGTGGAATATACTACGACGTAGAGTACGATCAAGGCGACGCACGTCACCTGTCCAAGAACAACATCCCCATGTCCACATATAGCATGGCACCTTACTACCGAACGTGACTGCAAAAGTTCTGAGGATTAACGAGACCCAATCAATATATGAATTGTCGCGGTGATTCGTACATTTCCCTTGACAATCGTGCAATAAATCGACAATAACTATTTGCAATGTAATCTTCAATGAGATCGTTAAGCGATACCAGTTGGGTATTATGTATATGATTATTTTACTAAAAAATAACAAAACAAATTCTGGTGGTAGATTAGAACTGAAAATATTACAATTGTACAATAGTCTGCAGAGTCTAGATTATCGTAATAGGGACGAAAAATGTAAGATTTTTTGAGAAACATATTTCTGTGGTGAGGGTTTCTATGGTCTTCTCTTTAAGCATGTTTCTCGAAAAATCACACGAAAGATAAAAAGCAGTGCGGTTGACGTACTGGCAAAGCGAAATAAATTATAAAGTGCGGAGAGTTTCGAGGAGGAAAATATACACACACAGCCAGAGGCTTTATATTATTGACGAGTTTGTTGCGTGCGAAATAAACGACCTCGAACTCTGTAATTAATTATCATATGATATATTTTTTAAATATTTAAATATATAATTATACATTTGAAAATCGAAAATTAACGGCATTTGTTTTTATTAATTTTTTTATTTATTTAAGTCATATATCACGTTAAAAGTTAACAATCATTTGGAAATATGTTGTTATATGAAATTTGATATTTAAGAATAATATATATATATATACTTCTGTTTATTTTTATTCGCAAATATTATTGATATAATTAATATTACATAAGCGCATTTGCAAGTCGTGAAAATCGGGAAGAACGTACAGAATAAGAGTTTTTAAAAGTATGCGTTTACGCAAGCTTTGCCCTCGGTTCTTTTTTTCTCTTTTTTTCACCTCTGTTTCTTAAGAGTAAAGAAAAAAACATAGTTAACATAATAAAAGGTATTGCGTGTAAAAAAACAATTTGATAATTCTTCTCGATGACTCAGTCATAAGATCACAACGACGATTAAATTGTGTAAGTGAAACATATAAAAACATTTTTAAGTTGTAACATTTTTTCCAGTAAACGCATTCTTCTTTCAATTAATGCAAATGTACAATCGAATGTATATGTACAATATGTGTATATAATTTGATAACATTATATAGATAGATTTGTTGATATATGCAACAGTCTTCATAGAAATACGCAAATTTCACAAAAAACTTTTTTTTATCACTTTTCTTATTTTCGGATTTTAAAATGTAAGAATTGTAATTAATTAGTATTTATTTATTCGAATAAAACTTTGTATTATTAAAAATTGTTTGCAGAGAAAAG
Organism: Eurytoma californica; assembly: GCA_035586675.1. Taxonomy (NCBI): domain Eukaryota; kingdom Metazoa; phylum Arthropoda; class Insecta; order Hymenoptera; family Eurytomidae; genus Eurytoma; species Eurytoma californica. The sequence goes on along the minus strand of JAXIUT010000037.1, from coordinate 2,258,363 downwards.
ATAACTGTTTAAATTTATACGCTTTTTAAAAGCACATTATCTTTATCTGCCATCGCAATTGAACTTTTTAGAAATAACTTTAATGTTTCTTGATTAGATATCCATTATTTATTGTGTATATAGGTTAATATATAATTTAACAAGACACGTGTAAGTGAAATCAAACACGTATTATATGGATAAACAGGTATGTATATAATAAGTGAAAAGTGTGAAGATTTTTGGAAGGCAAAGAGTGGACGAACTTTTAAAACTGTCGACTCGACTAAAATGATGCAGTCATTCCGACAGTTCGAAATCATTCGCTTGTTGGCGATCAGAATAAAAAGCACAGATTAATAGACACGTATAAAATCTACTTGTTTTCTTATCACACAAAGAAATAATTGTTTCCGGTATTCGTTTACCATGACTGTAATTACTTAACAGAAGTAAAGTTAAAAAATCGTAAAAAAATTGTTTAATGTAACTAATTAAAATTGCATTGCTCGATCCTGGCAAAATGTCGGGTTCAACATGATTGTACAAAATGAACACAAGCAATGGAGATCAATAATTCGCCGTAGCAAGGCATTCCTTCACAGTTGTAAAACCTATACCGTCCTAGAATCGCCGACGTTTGATTTGACTACTAATGCCGACTCGATTGATTGATTCTGTTGAATGCCAATGCTCGTAATGAGGATGTTGCAAAGTCGTTCAAATGATCCGCAAATAACGATAATACAATATAAATAGAATCGTTCGTTGTAAGGATAAGTTTAATTATCATTACAGTTTACCTTTTTTCGTTGGCTTGGTAGTTAATTTTCTTCGATGTTACTTAAAAACTAATTCAATAAAAATCGTTCAAAACTTCACGTTGGTCAATCAATTCATTTATCTCGCCAATAAACGAATGCGTTATATGTTTACCGTTTCAACTGGTATACAGTACAAACGGTATTTATATATATTTACATAGAACAGGTATTAAAAAGTAGAAAGTGTAAAGTATCACAAGGACTAGTACGATTTTTTTTCTTCAGTAAGGCCCAAATTCATAGACGTAAGTTCATTTTTGACATTTAGTATATAGTATATAATGCAAAAGCCACATTAAAGATGCCTGGTTGAGGAATTTACCTACATAGTCAAATAGATATTCAAAAAATAGTTTGGATAGTTAAATCAGAAAAGAGAACTTAGTCGACTATGAATGCGGGACAATGTAATTTTTTTTTTTTTTTTTTTTATATCATATTTCTTTTTTCTTATATTTTGGCGATGGGTCGTAAGACGTATTAAGTTCAAAATTAGCGTATTATAATATACTTTTCTTTTAATAAATTTTTGCAAAAGAACCAAGACGCTCGAATCGGGCGCCTTGCTTCGTCTAATCTACCGATCATAATGCATGTTTAATTTATTTTGTTTTGAATTTTTAACCGAGTTGCGACAGATCGCCATGCTTAATATCTACATCGATCGCACAATTATTACAAGCGCATTAATCGCGAGTTGACATAACGAGTTGTAGAAATAACGCTTGAGCTGACAATTTCCGTCGTAGAAATATCCGTTAATGTATATACGTACATCAGTCTTTAATACGACAATGTAAAATATCATTTTATGAATTACGCACCTAAAATAAGTCAGCTATCGAGAAGCGATCCCTTTTGCAATGAAAAAATTAAATGTCTACGATAAAAATTCCATTTACCTTAGTAAATGCAATTGAATAAATAAATAAATAAATATACTCGTACTAGTGTCATTATGTTTTAAAATTGGAAAAAATTTGTTGCACTGGTTGTCATTTGTTACTGCTCATCACGAATTTTTCACTGCCAAAATCTTAAGAATTGTTACATCTATGTAATTTTTGTGCGAAATATCTGCTAAGCTTTTTTTGTTTATTATTTAAATTTAAAAAATAGTTATATATATTTTTATATACTTACAAGAAGATGTAGACTACATCAGAGAGAATGTAGAGAGATTTTATAATACTATATAGTTACTCGCTTTGCACAAAAATATTTGAAAAATAAAATCGTGTAATTGTGGCAGTGAAAGAAGATGTTTTACGTAAGAATAGAATATTGTTGAAAAAGCTTTGCATAACGAAATCTTACGTTTAAAAACACCAAGCCCGGACAAGTGCTCGTCGCTCGTTTTCATTGACGAACGATCACGGACATCGGCAATAAAATTACTCGCTCCTATACGGGGGCACAGCCCGTCTCCGCGCGCTCCCGAAGACCGCGATCGCGGCTGAGTCGATATTTTAAAATCTTAAATGAAGCGTTTACTTGGTTTAATTATATTTTACTTGAAACGTGAAACTTTTATCGACGCGTCGAAAGCGCATCGAGTAAATTCAAAAACTTTGATGGTTAAATGCATTGCAATTGCTTAATTATTGAACTTTTCAATTGGAGAAATATCAATTAAAGCATTAACGATTAACGCGTAGCAAAAATGTTTATCCGTAGAATTACTTGTTTTTTTGTTTACCTTAGAGTTGACAACATAGCCAGGAAAAATATCGCGCTGGCGTATCTCGATAAAAATTTCATATCGTACAATAGTACTTCTTCACAATAATTGTTTTCTCAGAGCGAGCGTCCAAGAGCCGCTTTTCCCTTTTCCACTTCGCTGGGGGGAGCCGTGTGCAGGGTTTCGCTTACTTACGTCGGGGTGGCCTGCACTTGCGCCTGCGGTGGTGCCGGTGGAGCTACATTTGACCTGTAGAACCGATCGAACAACTGTTTCAATGTCATCACTGTGCCCAGACCTGCGCTGGGGTCCATGTCGATGAAGGAATCTAAATTATCTGTGCACGCTGAAAAAATAATTTATTCCGAGTATTAATTTATTATGTCAGCATAATAAATAATGTTTATGTAATGCAACTTTAAATATTACCCTTAAACTGTTTAATATTATTTAATTAACTATTAACTATTCATATTTATTAACTACTTAATATTACTTATAGTCCGGTAATATTATATACAAAGATATTTAAAAATTAATCGTAAGATTAAAGATTTATTGTAGGAAGTTGATAATTTTATTAATTAAAATTTAAAACCAAAACTATTGTATAAATAAACGTTTTTATATTAATTTTCTCTACATAATTGTTTACGTTTAAACGTTTACTTGAATTTATTAATCTGAAATTTTACAATAGATAAACGTACGTTATCATGGATAGTGTAACTTCTAATTTGTTTACTCCTAGATTGCGGTGTCGTAAAATAAATGGGGGTTCAAGTAAAATACTATTTTGTTTTGAGTTCACGGCCACTTGGTGTAGGAACTAATGAAAGTGAATTATATTAAAGGTTCACACCTAGACAGGGGTGAATCAGTTCTAAGGTAATTCTAAAACGCGAAGTTACTTTAATGGCTTTTTCTCACATGACAATGCCGCACGCAATTGTAGCATTTTTTTTGCGTGAGAAAGGATACTGCTACCGAATTTACTGTTAAAATTGGCGATATCAGCGTTATTTATCTTATGGTATAGTACACAAAAAAAATTTATAAAAATGGAATGTTAAATTTTCTAGTTAATTTAATTATAATATACTCCTAATTAGGAGTATCAAGTATAATAAAGCTGTATAAAAGTAACGAATGTGAATGTAAATTTTAATTACTAGATGTAGATTAAAATTAATGAATAATTTAAATTCTTAAGACATATTTAAAAATTATGCGACATTCATTGATCAAAATTATATGTAAATAATTTTAGTATTTTAAATATCATTTTAAATTTTTGTAATGATAAATTGATTATTTTATGAGTTTTACATAATTGTAAAAATATTGATAAAGATTGTTTATAATAATGTTTTGTATGCAATTAATTTTCATTTAATTTTGTGAATCGCTAAAAATTTTAATATGTTCTGTGCTTATTAGTCTTTTCATGTTAGTCTTTTTCTTATTAGAGTTATTTGTCTTGTCATATTTTCTTACTTGGTGTGGAGATGGGGCTGTAGTCAGGAGGAGTCTTGATCCATGTACCATCTTTTCTTTTCATGTGTTGTCTATTTGATGCAAAATGCTTAAGATAATCACTAGCTGTTACTAATCTGAACATTCTGTGCCACTCTGGTGGCAAAGCTTCATCTCTTCTAAAAGTCTCTGTGGCATATTTCCAAAAGTGCGTTGGAAAAGGCAATTCACTATCTAGATCGTAAACAACAGCTCTTTCATCAGGGGCATAAATCAATATTACATGGTAATCCTGTAAAAGAGAAGTACAAAAATTTAAGTGTTTATTTTCATTAATTAACAATGATCAGTCAAAAATATTATCTACCCATATAACAATTTTATCGTCATCTTTCCCAGAGCGCTGCCTCCACAAAGGTACACTACGAGTATGGTTGCTTATAAAAGCTACATAACAATGCTGTAGCTCTGATCCATGCTTTGTTGCAACTTCTTGGCATAGTTTCCAAACATTCTCTTCGCTGAAAAATAAAAAACATTTTTCATTTTACCATTATTTTAAAAGTGCTATAGCATAAGAGTTAAATGAGTGAATTGAAAACTATAAAAAAATCCTTTATTTCTTATTATTCTTATTTTAATGAATATGTTTGTAAATATGCCTGTTTGATTTTCAAAAGAAACAAAGAAAGTTTGATTTAAAAAAAAAAAGTTACTTTAATAGAACCCTAACAATTTTAACTGTTTGTGTCTACTATAATAAAAATTGCTAAAGTTAATTTTCCTGCTTCATTAACTAACTTTTAGGATGGGCCATAAATAAGCTTACATTCATTATTCACTATTATATGTCAATGAACGATTGCAATAAATAAAAGTGCTTCGTTTAAAAAAGAAGAAAACGCGTTCTTTTCAGAGCTCCCGTAAGTTTCATTAATTTCCAATATAAGGCGTTAATCGATTAACGCCAGTTAAGAATAATCATCGGCTAAACATTGCGAGCGAGCATATTAAACTTGAAACGTTAAACCCCCGTAGGACGATCGGCGCAGCTAAAAAGCAAAAAAGCCGTCGACTCCGCAAGCTCGGTGCAAGCTCCTCTACTCCTCCGCAAATTAAAAAAAGGAAGCTCGTGAATAATGAGCGAACTCGCCGACTGTGTGTACACGTATATACATACTTCATCCGCAGCGTAAAAAATTCACGCAAAAAACAATCGATAAAACGATAATTCAGAGCAGAAAAAAAAAAGAAAAAGGAAAAAAGTCCTCCGCCCAAACAAAACGACAAGGACGACGACGGCCAACGCATCGACCTCCGCCGCGATTCTCTCCCTTTTTTTTCTCTCCTCCCTCGCAAAACGCCCACCTCGCACAGACGTTTCCCCGCGTCGTGCGAATACCTTATATCGTGCGCGCGCGAGGGAGGCGCGCCGCGCGGGGTGTGCGTGCACCCCCCCGCGGGGCTCTCCGCGATTTTACAGATAAGCGGACGAGAAAACGAGGGGGAAGACGTGTCCCCGCGGCCTCGTGCGATATTCTCCTCGACGTCGGCGGCCCCGAATTCGCGCCCCCGGCCCTCTGCAGTACTCGCGCGTATCGATCTGTCGCAGTGTGTGCGAGTATACGGGTGCGCCTCCTCGGCGAGGGGCGCGAGCGAGACGGAGCGAGGCCCTCTCCATGCGACGCGGCACTCACCAGAAGCAGCTCGTGTACACGCAGTCGGACCTCCTGCTGAACAGCGGCACCAGCGGCTTCGGGTTCCCCAGCACGTTCATGATGCTCTCCGCGGCCATGTTCTTTGTTTACAAACTCGGCGACGCCTGGTCGTTGTTGTCACTCGCTGCTGCGGCACTCGGGTTGCGTCTGCTGCTCTTGCGAATTTCGTAGGGATGTCGAGTGTCGTGTACACCCCGTGGGGTGCCCGTCGTCTGCTGGGGAGCACAGCTGCTGTTCGTCAGTGAGTCACCGAGTTCTATGAGCTGCTATAGCGAATCGACCGCACTGTGCGCTCCCTCCACTGCTGGGGGTCTGTATGTAGCGGCGGTGACTGCAGTTCGCGTACTAGTCAGCCGCGCAAACGGCGCTGATCGTATATAAGCTCGCGTAGCTCGGCGCTGCTGACTGTATACTGGTCTATAACTGCTGGAGTCGCTGATAGCGCGGCGCGCGCGCACAGTGCAAACCTGCCGAGGTCACTCCGCTAGGTGGCCTGGCGCGTCCACCCACGCGGCACGCGGTCATCTCTGAGCTTTCCATAATAAGGTAGGAAGAGGGGGTTCCCCTGCTTAGATTCAAACGGCCAGTTCAGGGTTTTCGGATAGATTCATTTTTGAACAAAAAAAAAACATTTGTAAGCAAAAATAAACAATTATAAACAAAAACAAAAATTTAAAAAAAAAAAAAAATTGGATCATATGTTGGACCTTATTGAAATTGGAAATTGAAAATGTTAATTTTTAACCACCACCACAACCACCTAAGGACAATACAATCTTCAATTTAATGTTAATTTTTGTTTAAAAATCTTTTAAAAAATTTATTTATTTATTTATTTATTTATTTATTTAAACATTAAACGGGCTAACAGCCCATTATATAAAATTTATAAAAG
>JAXIUT010000037.1:2228836-2250215 GCA_035586675.1 Eurytoma californica | reverse complement strand
CCAGAAATTATGGTCACAAAATATGGTCAATATTTAGTGACACGATCATCTATTATGGTGGATTTTCTACCAGGGATCATCCGATTTTTATTACTTATTACATTAAAAAACAAACTGTTATTTTCGTTTATCATTTTAAACACGCTAAATCTACTGGAGTGAAATTTAATTCTTATTCTAAAGTTAATTGACTGAAAGAGTCAGATTTAACTGTACATGTGTGACTTTTGACTCTAGTGGAGACAAATTATCACTCTATACGAATCGAGTGTTTTAATTGCACTCTTAATTAGATTGAAAATCTCTCTACTTTAGAATGATTCTATGAATGGCGTAGATGTATGTCACTCTTATTTTGAGTGAAAATTTCACTCTACTTAACTCCAGTCGACGGAGTTAGTTTCAATCTAGTCTTGGAGTCAAAATTTTACTCTATTGGAGTCAAATTTCAAACTAGCCGATTTAGCATAAAGAAAACTATTATGAAAAGTATTTTTAATTTTCTTGTAATTTAAAATTCAATTGATTAAGTAACTTAAAGAAAGCAAGTGAAAACTTCTTACGGCACGTATTATTCAGGATAGAATGTGGCGAAAAAATCGTGTTCCAAATGGAAACGGTTGCTTTGGGGTCGATCCTAATAGAAATTGGGACTACAAATGGAGGAGTAAGATCACTAATATTATATTTTTAAGTGCACTTTTATAAAAACTACAATTAATAAATATAATATTTGTAGGTAGTGGGGGAAGTGATGATCCTTGCGATTTATTTTATGCGGGAAAGAAACCTTTCTCGGAAGTAGAAACCAAAACTCTTTCAGAATACGTGGAATCAATTTCGGATAAATTATTTGCTTTTATTTCCTTTCATTCTTATAGCCAATTGTTACTGCTGCCTTATGGTTACACTATAGAGCACCTTGATAACTACGATGATCTGGTACTTCTTTTATAGCAATTATAATTTTTTTTAATTTTATTTCAATAATTTAATATTATTTATTTTTTTAGTTTTCTATTGGAAAGAAAACTGTGAATTCACTCAAAAAACTCTACGGCACCACGTATGAGGTTGGGAATGTACCTGAAGTATTGTGTGAGTAATAGGAGTCTTATTATAATATTCGTATTATTTAATTTCAAAAATGTTTCAAATATTATAAATAGATCAGTCGTTGACCAGCCGTTGACTAACTTTTACACTATACGCTAGTAGATTGAATCCAATATATATAGCCAATAGCTAACAGAATTGATTAATTTTTTTCCAGGGGTTGACAGTGGGAGTTCCACCGATTGGGTAAAAGGAAAACTGAAGTTGCCGATAGTGTATACATACGAATTGCGAGATAAAGGAAAATATACATTTTTGCTTCCAGCTGAGCAGATTATTCCGAATTGTAAAGAAGTGCTTTACTCACTTTTAACACTATTTCAAGAGGCATCAAAGATGGGTTACCCAAATGTAACATCATCTATGTATGGAATATATGAAACATATTATTTGTAATTTGAATATATTTCTATCTTGTACTAGTGTATTCGGAATTTGCGAACGGAGAACAGCTTTTATAATTACAAATGTTGAATAAAATAGTTTTATAATCAACACTTGCCGTCATAAAAACTTTAACATGATATCTGCGGTTTTCCTCTTTAAAATTTTTAGTATAAAATAGTTTGCATTTATTTCTCTCCATTCTCACGGTCAATACCTATTACTCTCTTATAGATACGCTACAGAACCCTGCTGAAAAATGTCAAATGATAATCACGGGACATTTTGCTACGACATTCAAGTGATAATCACGTGATCTACATGTGATCTGCATGAAACATGTGCAGATCTCATGCAGATCACATAATTATCACTTGAATGTCGCAGCAAAATCTCACAAAATTATCATGTAAATTTTTTCAGCAGGGAACATCTTGATAATTACGATGAGCCGATATTTTATATTAGTTTACTTAATAAATAACATAATTGTTATGTTCACAATCAATTGTAACTCTGTTTCAATTTTTGATAGGAAAAGCTATTGATTCGTTGCAGACTCTTTATGGCACCACTTACTCAATTGGAAATCCACCGGAAATTTTTAGTGAGTACCTGTACCATCAATGGAATTTCTAAAATATTTTTTTATACAGTAATAATATTATAAATTATGTTGTAAAATAAGAATTTGCCAGTAAAAGCAAAGCTGAAGTTGCCGATAGTTCTTTTATGAATTGCGCGATAAAGGAAAATATGGATATGTATTGCCACATGAGCAAATCATTCCAAACGGAAAAGATACTTAATTCATTTTTAACACTTTTTTAACAAATCAGACATCATTCATAAATAATTTATGAAATGTTACTTGGACTTGAAAAAAAATTTCTTTTACAATCAGCACCTACTTTATATTTGTTATACAGTTTATAGTAACATGAAATAGTTCTTTAATTTTGTTCGTATAGGCGATCATTTCCCCTGAAACCTGTTTTTGTTTCATAATTGCTCAGATATTTCAATCACAAAATATTTTATTTTAGCGTAATATTTTTTTTATCTGTAAATTACATATTTATTCTTCGCCCACATTTTATTTATCGCTAATTTTTATCTTATCGCCAATTATTATATTGACTATAGTTTAGTAAAGGTGTTGGACAAAATGATTTTTCCAGTCATTCGGTTAATGCTTGCGAGAGGTCTGACAAGATTAATACAAAAATAATTTACAGTGCAACATCATTTTACACAATATATCATGTGGAAATATTACCCATGTATTTTCAACATCTTTTTAATAACCGTGGTGGCGTCTTTAAAGACGTACGAAAATTACAAAGTTTTTCAAACTGATCTCAGCAGTAATGATCAATTTCAATTTCTCAGACACCTTACTCAAGAAAACGACGTAAAAAATATTCAAATTTAAGATTAAAAATTAATTCATATTTTTTTTACATCAACCACTTTTAATTTTGCAGTATGAATTTTGGACGGAGCCAAAAGCAAATCATCCAAGAGCCCACCTCATGGTCGCACCAGAGAAGCTCGAGGAATTCGCCTCAAAAATGAATTCATCTGGAATTGGCTGCCAAACGTATATTGAAAATGTACAGTTATTAATAGACGGAGAGATGTTCAAATTCAGGAAATCGAAAAAATTGAAAAAGTTCTCTTGGACTCGTTATCAGACCATTGAAGAGATAAATTCCTGGCTTAAGCGTCTTGCCAAGAAGCACAAGGAAGTTAGCGTCATCATCGCTGGTAGGAGTTACGAAGGGCGTCCAATCAAGGGTGTGAAGCTCTCGTTCGGTAAACGCGAGAAACCTGCAATATTTATAGAGGCTGGAATTCACGCGAGCGAGTGGATTGGTCCGGCCACCGCTACATATCTCCTCAACGAATTTCTCACAAGCAAAGATCCCGAGGTTCGCAAACTTGCCGAAAGCTACGATTGGTACATTGTCCCAGTCTTCAATCCGGATGGATACGTCTATTCTTTTAAGGAGGTATGTTGATTTTATGATTCAAGAAAATTTAATTGTGATAAAATTGTGGAACAGAATTATCATAACAATTCGACTGTGTTGGTGCTAACACACACTACAGAAATAAAATTAAAAATACGAAATAAAGTTTTCCTTACACGCTTATACGCTTTTCAGGACAGATTATGGCGAAAAAATCGTGTTCCAAACGGAAACGATTGCTTTGGAGTTGATCTTAATAGAAATTGGGATTACAAATGGATGGGTGAATTCCATTTAATTGTTTTTCATTTATCGTATGTAAAAAATGTACAATATATTGACACTGATGAATATTTTTATCATAGGTATTGGGAGCAATAACAATAATACTTGCGATGGAAATTATGCGGGAACGAAACCTTTCTCAGAAATGGAAACCAAAACCATTGCGGAATACATACTATCTATTTCAGATAAATTGTTTGCTTATATTTCTCTCCATTCTTACGGCCAATATCTGCTGTTGCCTTATGGTTACACTACAGAACACCTCGATAATTACGATGAGCTGGTATTTTATATTAGTTTACTTAATAAATAACATAATTGTTATGTTTATAGTAATATATAGTTTTATTAAATAATTATAAATATTTTATCTACAATTACTGGTAACTCTTTTTCAGTTTTCGATAGGAAAAAAAGCTATTGATTCATTGCAGAAAGTTTATGGCACCACTTACTCAATTGGAAATCCACCGGAAATTTTTAGTGAGTACTGCACCATCATATCAATGGAATTGCTAAAACATTTTCTTATACAGTAATAATAACATAAATTATGTTGTAAAAAAAGAATTTGCCAGTGGAATTACCATGGATTGGGTAAAAGCAAAGCTGAAGTTGCCGATAGTGTATACATACGAATTGCGAGATAAAGAAAAATATGGGCTTGTACTGCCAGCTGAACAAATCATTCCGAACGGAAAAGAAGTACTTAATTCGTTTTTAACACTATTTGAAGAGGCAGCCAAGATGGGCTATCCAAATGTGACATCAACCCTAAAGAACTCATAAAATATTTTATTTGCAAATTAAATGAATTGTATGTTAGCATTTAAAGTTTTAACCATATTCTGCTTGATTTTTTTGTTGTAATATTGATTTTTTTTCTTCACACATTTTGTCATGAATACTATGACATCCAGTTAGGATCTCCGTTTTGAAAAAAGTAGATTTTTTCAAGTATTTATTTTAAGGATAGCTACACAAATACAGGGACAAACAATAATACGATGTAACGGCTACTTTATTTTAAATAATTTTTTTATCCACGTTAGAATACTTTGGCGATACAGGTTTGTATATCGAAATCAATGAATAAAATGATGTTAAATAGGTGAACCGTTGCGAAAATGTTGCTCATTTTACTTTTGTATAAATTATAGGGGAAAGCGGGGCATAGCGGGCCCTGTGGCAATGTGAACCTTCGGGGCATAGTGGGCCACCCCATCAAATACGTTGCATTTGGTGTGAAAAACATTTATTAACAAGTTTCATTCAAATTAAAGCATTTTAAAAGATTGTCATTACATTGCAGTATTACTATATATAATTGTTGTATTTCCCCTATTTAATACCGTTATTTTCATCAAATTATTTATTACCTTTTATTTAACAAATTTAGTTTCATTCTATAGCATTTAACAATATTGCAATAGACTTAACCGACCGCTAATCGAAAAGCAGAATTGTAGCTGAGGTGCAGCCAAGAAAAAACGCATTCTACCAGATGAGAAATAAAACGCTTAACTGACCACTCGAACAAAAAAGGCTATTCAAGCGCACACCTGCAGAAATTTCATTGACCAGTCGTCCACGACTCACCTAACTTGTTCACCAACGGGTGAATTAGATGCAGCGCGAGTGCAACCCACCGCGGCAAGTATGTGCGCAGCAATGCAGTTAAGCTTGCGGCGCGCGATATACATATGCCAACCTACCTACCTAAGTACACGGTCTCCTATACCTATATACACCGAGCTCGAGCCGCGACTGCCGCGAGTAAACAAGCAGTGTAGCGGGCGTGAAACGGGGACGGCGGGAGTGCGCAGACTCCGCTGCAGAAGCCTAGCGTAGGTATTGCCGCGGCGTGTCCGGGGATGGGGGCTGCCGCCGTCGCCGCATCGGAGCAGTGCGTGGGTGCCGGAGAGCAGCGTGTCCCGATTTCCCGAGGCGTCGTGTCGAGCGCGCGGGCGAGTTATCCGCCGCGCGAGGTGTGCCGCCGCGCTTGACGAGGCCCGCGCGCGGCGACCCCCGAGCCCGCAGCGTGGTGCGTGCTGCCAGCCGCAGCGGCCCCCCTGCCAGATCGCACGACACGAGAGAGACCAGTCGGCCCTTTGCAGCGCGCCGGGAAATCGTAGGCCCGCCGCGGCTCGCTTAAGATGGCCTACAATTTTCCGGGGATGCCAGCAGCCGCGATGCCTGCCATGGGTGAGGGACCGACGGCCTCCGGCCTATCGATTTTTTAACTCTCGCTGAACTCGCGCCTATTGTTTATACACTTTGCCGCGATAACGCGCGCACCGAGCTTTCGGGGGCACTTTGTTTCTCCACTTGTTTCAGTGCTACGATGATGCTTTTCAACACTTTGTCAGAGATTTTAATGTTCTGTTTATGTAACTATGTAACGGCGAAATTCACGACAATTTTTATTCATTGTTTGTTTTGCAATAGGTATGGCTCCAATGGGACCTCTCACTCCAATACCTGGTACACAGAACTTTATGGAACTAGCCAGTCAAGGGTTTCCTCCGCTACCCCCTCCGATACCATTACCAGGAATGAACGATTCACCACTTGAGTTTAGCACAAACAAAAATCAGCCTTCTATCATCAGAGATAATTCCGATGATAATGATAGGAGAAGTGAAAAGAATGAAAGTCGCAGGGATAGGGATAATAGAGATAGCCGGGACAGTGGAAGAAGGTAATATATAACAGATAAACTTCTTAGTATTTATAATTAGATAAACATCAATATACTCAATTGCATAATTTAATCAGAGCAAGAGGGGATAGGGACAGACGAGATCGTGATAGAGATAGAAGAGATGAAAGAAGTGATCGGGATCGCAGGGATGACAGAAGATCTGATGACCGTGAAAATGTTATTTCGTCAACTAGTAATAATAGTCATAGTAATAGTAATAGTCAAGTAAATGCAACAGCAAATCCAACAACAAATAACACTGGGCTTGGGCCACCGTTGGAGCCATCCCCAGGAGTTTGGGGCATGGGCATTGGTTTGTAAATTAAAAATAATTTCTACACGTGGAAAATAAATTTATTGCTAATGAAATATCATTTTTGACAGGCTATCCAATGATGGGAATGGGACCAATGGGAACTGTTGGACCTTTAATGGGTGAAATGCCTCTCGGCCCTCACATGGGGCATGGTTATGGTCCAATGGGAATGAGTATGATTTCTCACGAAAGCGCCATGATGGGAGCACCAATGCTGGGTCCAGAACAAATTATGAGTGAAGCTGCTAGTCAAATAATTAGTGGAACACTGCCTCCCACGACACAAGGCACCAAAGAAATTATTCACTGTAAAAGTTGTACATTGTTTCCTCCAAATCCTAATGCACCACCTCCAACCACAAGGGAAAGGCCACCAGGCTGTAGAACAGTATTTGTTGGAGGTAAATTAGGCATTTTCTGCATTAAAAATAATTTTTGTAAAATGCATTTTACTAGAATCTTGACTTAAAAATAAATTTTCTAGGCTTACCTGAAAACATCACAGAAATAATTATTCAAGAAATATTTGAAAGATGTGGTGAAATAACAACTCTCAGACTTTCGAAGAAAAACTTCTGTCACATCCGCTTTGTTCTAGAAAGTAGTGTTGATGCAGCAATTTACTTATCCGGTTATAGAGTAAGAATTGGTTCAAATGGTGATTCTTCTAATACTGGAAGGTTACATGTTGATTTTGCTCAGGTATATTTTAAATAAATCACTGCATTGTGTAAACAGTATTAAATTAAATTGCTGAAGAAATAGTTATTTTATAAATATTTACCATTTCTAATTCCACATCTAGGCAAGAGATGATCAATATGAATGGGAGTGCAGACAACGTCAACTTCAAAGAGAACAAAGACACAGAGAACGAGTTGAAAAAGAAAGACAGAGGCCTCCATCAAGTCCACCACCTGTAGTCCATTACACTGATCATGAAGCATCCAATATATGTGAAAAAATTAAACAAGATGATACATTTATGAAAGCAGTACAAGTATGTTAAATTATAGATGAAAGATCGTCTGAAATTTAAATTTTTATGAACAAAAGAAGCAGTTATTTTGAAGAAGTTCTTATTTATGCACGTATTAAAACTGTTTTAAAAATTCTTTTACAGATTGTAATAACTTGGTTGGAGCGGGGGGACTGTACAAAACGAAACGCCAACACATTTTACTCAATGATCCAATCGACTAATTCGCACGTGCGACGACTGCTAACGGAAAAAGTCTCTTACGAGGAAGAACTTCAAAAGGCTAAAGAACTTCTAAAAGGAAGGATGCAAGGATTACTTATTCAGTGTGAGTTAAAAAAAATTGTATTTTACTATACTCTACTAGCACAGAGGTACCATTGAATTTGCAACGTTAATAAGCATTTCTGCATATCTATTGCTTGTTTTTGGTAAGTGAAATCTTGAGCAGAGATTTCAAAAATTACTTGTCAAGAAAATATCTGAATCTCACTACATTCTCAACATCTAAAAAGATGCTGCATCGATCAATCTTTGGGCAAAAGTATTAAATTTTTTACATGGGTTTCTATCTCAAAATTGTCATCATAACAAAAATCCTTAAATTCAATTTTTAATAAAATTACGAGATCTTTTACAAAAGTATACTTTATATCAAATAATCTATGAAAAAAAATATAAATTGTTATTCTAAAAACTTTTTACTTTAAAGTGCATTAAATTATTTCTTTTCAATCATTAAAGTAGTATACTTTATTAAAAGATTTCGGATCTCTAATGTAATTCATTTCGCTGCCTATACTGTTCTAAAGCTTAATAAAGTACTATTATATTTGACGACTGAGGATTTCGAGAAAAAAGGTGGGTGAAGAATGCTGACTTTTTAATGATTCCAGTACAATGGTCCAGACCAGCAGTTACACAACGTGTACTGATAGAAAAATAGTGTGTCAAAAAGTATAGTCAGTTGCATGCTTTTAAAGCTAAGAACAATTTTAATGGTGTTTGGGCAATTCTGTCATAGTCAAGATCAAAACATTCCAGAAACAAATTTTTTTTTAAATTTCCTTTCAAAACTTGTTACAATTCTTTTTATAAAATATTATTAAAGTGAAATTTTAAT
Organism: Eurytoma californica; assembly: GCA_035586675.1. Classification (NCBI taxonomy): domain Eukaryota; kingdom Metazoa; phylum Arthropoda; class Insecta; order Hymenoptera; family Eurytomidae; genus Eurytoma; species Eurytoma californica. The sequence continues at coordinate 2,241,329 of JAXIUT010000037.1, read as the reverse complement.
AAAAAATTTGTTTATGGGTATCAACTCCAATAGAGGATCAACTGTGAGATAAAAAATATAATTTTAAATAGAGTTTGGTGATTTATTTGTAAAAATATTATATAAGATTGTATTTGCAATAAAAAAGCTAGTTACTAAGTGTGAATGATTTTGGCAGTGCAGAGTAATTTAAACTAATGAATGAATGAAAATGGGGATAAGGAAGCTGATACAAAAGAATTATGTTTATGAGTACAATCAATTGTATGAGAAGCAATTAAATCAGGTATACAACGGGGATTTGTTGTGTTTTTGTATGCGACATGCAACTCCTGTGTCCGTCAACAGTCAGTCAGATCGAACGGGTATTTACTGCAGCCAGTCACAAGAAAGTTTGGGATCACTTCACCAAGGCACAAAGAAAAAATATTGAAATGTGGAAGAAACAGTCTTCGGTATGTATAAGCTCTTTCAATGTGAATAGTGACTCTAGGTGATGTTGGTTTCCTTTTTTGTTTTTTTGGATATACACCCTATTGTCACGTCTGCATTCAAATTTTGCAGGTAGCTTAATTTTACAAAAAAGTGTGACTGCAACCATTATTTTATGATCATCTCATTACATTTTACATTTATAAATTTTGTACAATTTATATAGTAAATTTTTATAAATTTACTATTACATAAAAAATTATAATCGCAGATTAGTTAATTTTAAGCATTTTCTATTAATGATTTTTTTACTTTCTTTTTAAATTTAAACATCTAATGGGGAGAAAAAAGAATTTAAAAATAAATCTTCAAATGAATTAGTTAAGAAAAATATTGTTTTCAAAATTTTGGGTTTAAATTGCGTTTCATTGAAAACCAGAGTGCAAGGTAAGTGTTAGTGGAGATAGAGATTGAAAAACAAATATCTGTTAAAATGAGTATGGTCAGACACGAGCTTTCTTTCACTAATATAGGCTCCTATTGGTATTAAACTAAAGAAGTGAGAAATTGAGGTAAAAGAATTGATAAATTTTTCAGCCAAATTGAGACATTTTCAAATTAACAGGTAGTAAAATCTTAGCTCAGACTCAACAACAGTTGCAATTTTTATTCTGTTTTTTGCATGAATATTTTTTCTTTCTTAAAACTTTTTCTTTGGCTTTTTGTATAGTCATTTTTTATCTGGATATCTGTGGATGCAGAGGTAAGATCTAAATTAGTATAAGAAAAGGAAAATCAAAATTTAAATTGCTAAAAATTTTTTTGCTTATTATTTTAATTTCATACACTTGCAAACAGATACTTTTAGAAAAAATATTACAGAGTGAAGAAAAATATTTTTTATCGAACTGTAATAGATTGATTTTTAATTAATAATAAGTAAAAATTCAAACCCTTACTGTTTGTATATGATATAAAGAGCATGTTGGCAAATGTCAGTTTTCTTTTGTTTCATAATAAACATATTAATGATTACTTTGTAACAGGAAATCAAGGCTGTTCAGTTGGAGGAGACTATCATAGAGGGGGAAGGTGAAATGGAAGTTTCAGATTCAGAAGATGAACCTCAGCGCAAAAAAATTCGTAGCCAGACATCTGTTAATGAAGACTCTGAAAGACTGCAATCTCTCAAAGAAGAAAATGATAGTTTACGCTGTCAACTTGAAGCTTATAAAAATGAGGTAACTAAAATAATACTAATGTTTGAAAGAAATTTGATAAATAGAGAATTCTTAAAGAAAAAAGCTAAAATTTAATGTAATGCAGGTGGATTTATTGAAGTCTGAAACAAAAGTAGAAATTGATGCAAAGGAAAAACAAATGAAAATGTTGCAACAAACTTTAAAAGGAATGCAGGAACAATTGATGCAATCTAGAAAGCAACAAGCTCAAGATGACCAGAAAATTAAAGATTTAACAGTTAAATTAAATGCTACTAAGAAAGAAGAACCACCCGAGGATGAAGTTATTACATTAGATAAAGATGATGATGTTAATGATGAGCGCACTGCTAAACCTACTGTCACTTCATCTAGTTCAATACAAATTACACAGAAAGATGCTAAACTAATAGGTAAATTCTACTATGTACTACTTATTGCATTATGCCAGAAGTTAAAATATTTTACTTTTATTAATCGTCAATCATTTTTAGGTTTAATAGCTACATTTTTACACATACATCCATTTGGTGCAAGTTTAGATTATGTTTACTATTATCTTCAGAAAATGGAACCAGGTCTGAGAATCAATGAAGTGGAAACTTTAATGCAACGATTTCCTCAAGTTTTCAAACAAGAATTATCTGGAATTGGTGCAAATATGGAAAGGCGTTGGCAATTTTCCGGTTTTAATCTTTATAGAAGCCATTGAGAAAGTTTTGATCGAATCGTTATTTGTTGTTTTATATGCAAAGCATTGTGATCGATTTGGCTTTGTAATTAAGTATATTAATAATGATTGTCTTAGAACTTTTTTCAAAGTGTTTGTTGCTTATTATTTTGAATTTATAAAATTAATTTTATTTTTTACGCAACTTATATTTACATTATTTAATACTGTAACTATAAAAGTTGTCATTTTGAATATAGAAATATTTGTTTTATTTTTATAAAAGCACTTTTTTGTTTAATTGAGTTCATACTGTACTGTAACTGTATGAGGTGTTTCTGATTTAAGCCATTCATACCACTCGTCATCTACTACTTTTTCTAATGTTATCTCGTTAAATACATCACTTCTTGATACCTGCAATAATGATACTGTTTATACTTTTCCATAATTGCAATCAAATATATGCAAAGAATATTAGTTTTATTACCTCTTCGAATCTTAATTTGTTAAACATTTTTATACTTTTTTCATTAGTCATTGAAATTTTCGCAGAATATTTTTTTATATTTAAATTTTGAATACCTAAAATATACAGTTTAAAATAAACAAACACATGATTTATTTTTTCTCAAATAATCTCACCATATCGCAACATAAGTATAGTTGCTTCCCAACCATAGCCTTTTCCTTGCTCTAATGTTTCTGCTATCATAATTTCAATCTCTGCACATGTTTTGTCATCGGGATCATTTAAAAATAAATTTGTGTCACCAATCATACTGTCTACAATAATTAGTCTAATTAAATTTTTAAATATATAAAAATTAAATTTTTGTAATTTAATATACTTTACCTATTTCATTTGAAGTTTTTTCAAATAGTGATTTATTTAAAATTATGAATGTACATTCTGCAAATATTTTATTATTTGTAAATTTAGAAAAGTATTATTTGTAAATAAAAAATATATAATAAATTAAACTCAATCTTACTATCTTCATCTTCGAACCAACTTTTTTGCATTTTATATTCTTCTTCAAGAGTTAATGGTTCTGATGCTGTAAGATTTTGTAATTCTTCTGATTTCATCCATTCATGATATCTGTAAAAATTGTTTTAACTTTTTAATATTTTAAAATTTTAAAATTATTTATTAAATAAATATAGCACTAAACTAACCTCAATACATGATGTTCTCTATAAGGAACAAAAGTAACTTTTTTTCCAATAATTCTAGTAGATTTATTAATCCTCATATTTTATGATTAATTTACAAACAGAATTTATTAAAATTTCAATTTTAAAGATTAAAGTTTATTTTATATTCTTCTATGTATATACAGAGGTTATTCATGATGTTATTGTGTACAAAACAGTATATAGTACACTTATACAATTCTTTATGCACAATGTAGATAACTTACAGATGGAATTATAGTAACTAAATTTCTAAATATGTTTTTATCATTTATAAAATTAATCAAAAAACTTACAATGATAGACACAGGTTTTTATTGAAAAAGTAAAAAAGTTTATTATTTTCTTTGTACAAATTTAAAAACTTAAAATTACGTTTTATTTACGAGTCTTTATAAAAATCACTTCTTTTTCATCATTTTGTAAAAATAAGGAGAGTACATTGGTTCCTTTGGTCGTTCATTTAATAATGATCGTTTATGCACACTGTTTACAGAAATATTTTCAATACTTGGACTAGCTTCATTAAAGGAATCTGCGTTAAGGGCATTGTTTAGTAAAGAATTGCCACAAGCACTTGATTCAGATGTACTCTCAGAATTTTTTGTAAACGAATTACTAACTGATAATAACTCCAATTGATCATTCAATGATGATACATCACTAGCAGTAACATCTTCTTCATAGCCATTTTCGGTAAATAAAATTTTTATTTCATTTACTTCTTCTTTTAGATTTTTAATATCTTCTCCTGTTTCTACAAGAAATTGAGTGTGCTCTTCTCGAATAATTGCTACAGCTGCTTTGTTTTCTTCTATTTGTTGCTAAAATTTTATACAGTTAGTTTCACCTTGAGTTAATATTGGCAGACATTGTTAAAAGTGACTAAATGGTTTTGAATTTACCTTTAAAATATTTAATTCATTTCTTAAATTTTCAGTTAGTTTTCTCACTGCTGCCTGATCTTCCTCATTATTTTTACAAAAGATCAGATGAGGCATTTTCCATGTTTCTTGTAACTTGGCTATCCCTTGGTCTATACTTGCTCCAACTGTTCTAATGTTTCCAAAATAACTGTCTTCCGTCATTTTTCTGTAAAATATTTTTTTTATTATCTGAATTGAAACTAAAATCCACTTATTTTATTTTTTATAACGGCTTTTTATTCACTTTTTACTTTTTGAATTAGAAGCTGCTTTATGATAGTACACTGACTCCTTGTCTTATATATATATATACAATAACAACGCTAGTAAAATACTCAAGGTAAGAAAATCACTAGACCCCTCGAATTCCCCTAAAACCATATGTTTCTAGTGACATTCTTGTGTTTGTCACTTACTCAACACATCTACGTATTTTCTCTGTTTATCAATTCACGTGATTTATTTTTCTCCCTCCATAATAAAATGATTAAGTTCTCACACAGAGATACCATCAGTATTGTAAGCCACATTTAGTGCTCTTCAAGACCGTTCGACAGTCAGATGGATATTCGTAACACTATTCCGAAAAAGTTTTTCGTTGCGTTCGACGCATATGTGAGTATAAACAACATGGTGATGCGCGTCCCCGAAACTTGTTTTTCTCAAGGATGCAGTGACAGTAGTCATTCTTTCAGAGGTCGGATGTAAGAAGCAAGGGGAAGTCTCCTGTGGAATCAGGAAATCCAGCCACAGTGCAGGTTGAGAGGTCATTTTTTTTATAACAGCTTTAGATACTCTTCTTTGTCTCTGTGTTAACCTATTGAGTTGACAATGGCACAAAAGAGCACAAGAAATGGCCACCCACACAGAAGGGGCAACGTTCTTCGCAGTAACTCTTGGAGCGAGGCACCAGAGAGTGCAGACGAAGACGAACGCTCTCAGCTTACCACCAATTCTGCCAATTCTGGTCCAAATCCAAGGTGATTATTATTGTTATTGTTAATAATAAATATTATTAATTGCTATTTTGCGATATTTTTTTGATTACATTACTTATAAAAGGACATCTTTCAAAAACAGGTGCCATAACACAATGTACATGGAAGATAAAATGCGAAGAAAGTTAAGATTCTTTTTTATGAATCCAATTGAAAAGTGGCAAGCAAAAAGAAGATTCCCATATAAATTTACTGTACAAGTTATAAAAATAATTTTGGTGACAATACAGCTTTGTCTATTTGCTCACAATAATTATATACATGTTAATTATTCTTGGGACAACAGAGTTACTTTTTCACATCTTTTTCTCCGAGGCTGGGATGCTACTCAAGAAGTATGTATAAAATTATATTTACAAATATGAGGCATTTACTGATATTGTACATTAAAAGAATTTATGTATTAGATAAAGATAAGAAAATAGATTTTTTTTACTGACAAATACTTTAGGGATATACCAGATTAAAAGTTATCATGCATAGATTATTCTACTTCAATTTTATATTTAGTGTTTGTAGTTGAAAACACATATTTTCTTGATTATTTTTTACTATCTTTACATACAAGTTATACTTGTTATTACAATGTTATCAACCAGATAAAACAATTATTTATTAACAACAATACCAGGATTGTTTATTAAAATCAGTAATAACAAATTTTAACATAATTTAAAAAAAAATAAAATATAAAAAATAATATAAATTTATTATAGGTACCAGCTTATCCACCTGCCACTGGACCTCTTGCCCTTTACAAACAAAACGAATTTTATGAAACAATCGATTATGCTTTGCAAGGATACTACAATCTAAGTAATGCAATTGGATCTTACTCTTACACTGCCGAAGATAATTCTGTTGGAACAGTTATTTTATGCCTATACCATTATGAACAAGGAATTATATTTGGTTTCAACGAAAGTTACATTTTTAATAACAAAATTGAGGAAAATTGCATCAACATCACCAAGCAGGAAGAGCAGTCTTTCACGTCGAAGAGTCTCCTACAACAAAGTGAAATACAGGTGAACTTTCAAGCTCTGATAAAAGCAGAGCTAAAGTTCTCCTTGAAAACGGTGAATCTTAAAGCTGCCGGACCGATCACGCCACCTGACTGCTACAAGTTCAAGGTGAAAATACTCCTCGACAACAAAGACTTTGATGGGCAGATGCTGCTCTCCCTCGATGCGGAGCCAATAAGACTAGTCTGCAAAGGCAACACTCAGTACATCACCGACAACCAACTGGAGTCGGCCCTGCGCACTTTGTTGAATCTACTTGTGATATTTATCTGCAGTATTTCTCTAGGCCTGTGCTCCCGCGCTATATATCGCGCGCAGCTCCTCAAGTTCGATACAATGAGATTCTTCAAGAAGATGTACGGCAACGAGCTAAGCTTGGACGGCCGGCTGGAGTTCTTGAACCTCTGGTACGTGATGATCATCATCAACGACCTGCTGATCATCATGGGCTCGGCCATAAAGCAGCAGATCGAGCGCAAGCAGTACGGCAGCGACCACTGGAACATCTGCAGCATCTTCCTCGGCACGGGCAACCTCCTCGTGTGGTTCGGCGTGCTGCGCTACCTCGGCTTCTTCAAGACCTACAACGTCGTGATCCTGACGCTGAAGAAGGCCGCACCGAAGGTCGCCCGCTTCCTCATCTGCGCAGTCCTCATCTACGCGGGCTTCACCTTCTGCGGCTGGCTCGTCCTCGGCCCCTATCACATGAAGTTCCGCTCGCTCGCCACCACCAGCGAGTGCCTGTTCGCCCTGATAAACGGCGACGACATGTTCGCCACCTTCTCCATCACGTCGTTCAAGTCGCCGATGCTCTGGTGGTACTCGCGCATCTATCTCTACACCTTCATCTCGCTCTACATCTACGTGGTCCTCAGTCTCTTCATCTCCGTCATCATGGACGCGTACGACACGATCAAGGTGTACTACAGGGACGGCTTTCCGAAGAACGACCTGCAGTCCTTCGTGTCGGTGTGCACGGACGAGGCGTCGAGCGGTGCCTACCGCGACGACATGGACGACGACGCGATTTTCTCGGACTTTCTCGGGAGGGTGTGCTGCTGTAGGCCCAGGAAGCGCACATTCAACCCCCTCACCAGTAGCAGCAGCGCCTCGACCGTCGAGTCCGGGCAGGTCTGCAGCAGCGCGATATGCATTTGATGCATGTAGAACTTACGATCACGATTCGGAGTGCGATTACGATCCGAGAAGGAGCCTATCGTCTACCTTTGAAAAGCAACACTATTACGGCTCCATGGACGAGCGCGAGATGGGCTCCTTCGTTACTTTCATCAGATAAATGATGCTGCCTTGCCAAAAAATGAATTGTAACTTTTTACTTATTTTCTTTTTTGTTAGATACTTTAGTTTGTTGTTTAAGTGGTCCAATTTTTCTTTGCTTTACGCGACGTTAATAGTTTAATTTCCATTTCGTTTTTAATTGATATTACCTTATTAATTTGCATCACATTATTTTTAGTTTAAGCATCATTCACTGTTTTATAAGTAATACTGCGGCATGAGTGCCGCAAAAACCAAGGAATTCGTATAGTAGAATATACGATGGTTCCAGGAGAAAAAGTGACTAATTTTTTTTTAAACGCTTATTAATAATTTAGTGTATGAGAATCAATTCTATTTGAAACGTCGAAGCGAGTAGAAATTTGAGCATTTAAATTTTAATGTAAACTAATCGCAGATTTTTTATTAATTTTTCACAGAATCGTAGAATGGCTGTAATATAATCGCGAGACTGATTTGCAGCGCTAGAAGATTTTGCTTACTTTGGAAACTCATTTAAAAATACAGATACTGCCGATTTTTTACGCATAGCATAGAAATATTTATGTTCTATGTAATATCCTATACTCGTATCTGCATACTATATTACTAGCTATTGATATTAACATACTAATGTAATGTATGTACGTAGTAATGGATGTATAAATGTGATGTACGGTAAATATAAAAGATTCTCTGTTGTATGTTACTTATTCACTCGTTTTAACTATAAATATCTATGAAAATCTTCATATTTACGAAATAGATAATTTTTTATTTTTATACGATAATTGTGATCCTGTGAACAATTATCTTTGACAGTCCGAAGTAAGCAAATTCATTCGATATTAAAAAGCTATTCTAATTTTTAATGCGAACTGGAGTATTAAGCAAAGAGCCTTCCAGATTTTTAGACATTTACATATGAATTACTGTAGATATAGTTTGTCTTGCAACAGAGCTGACAAACGATGAGATCGGAAGAATAATCGGAGCAATCAATTTTATGATTTTAAAATTTTTTTAAAGTTGCACTATGATCGTATTAATCGCACAAAAGTCGTGATTGTAAGAAAATAAATTAATATTTAATAAATGCATGGATTGGGTTGTTTAACCTTCAGTTAATTCTGCGCCTTATTTGCATAAATTTGGTTAAATATGTTATAGGTTTAATCAATTTAATGTTAGCATGTAAGCGTAAAATTTATTTTACATAAACGGCAATTTTCAAATACTCACCATTTGCATGAAGTCATTCGTTTATTTTGTAAACGCGATGCAAGCAAGTGACTCTTCCAAGAAATATGCACTCTGCGTTCTTTTAATTACCTGAATAATAATTTGTAATATTTCCATTGTTATTTCTTTGTTGTTGCATTACCTACAGATATTTTTGTTTTTTTAGTTTTTTATTGCATTAAACAACCCAATGAGTAACTGCTACGAGAGTAAGAGGGGATTTAATGTTCAAGAAAGACATTTACCTTAACTTACTCTTCTCTATAGTATTTTAATTACCAAATGAAAATAAAATAGATATATTACATAGCGCTTTGCTGTATAAAAATTGTACTAAAAATGAAATTAATTGTAAATAATTATAAAAATACCTATCTACATAGCATGAAATAATTTAAAAAATTGCGTAAAATTAGAAGAGATTATCAGCACCAAAGTGTTTATGCCGAGGCAACTGTTTAACTCATACCTAACTAACAATATATATAACAATAATATTAATATATTTGTATATGCTAATCTATAATTGCAAGTTTGTAGCTACGCGTTTGTAACGAAGGCAGCTATATACGTATATGTTACACAGTTAATTAAAAATCTTTATTCTTAGCTCGGTGATAAAACTTTGTTTCTGGTACAATAAATCTTTTTCTAATTGTGATTGTGTAGTACTTTCAAATAAAGATGGCAATTCAAACTTGGATGGAAGAAACTTCGATTATGTAAAATAAATTTTGATAAAAAAAGAAGTGAAAGTGACATTGTATTGAGTGGTACCAGATAAGGTCTCTCTAAAAATTCTCAAATTATGCAAAACATGAACTGCATATTATAAATTGTTGATCAATTCAGAAAACACCGTGCCACTATTCTGTGTTCATAAAAATTTAAGACCTTAAAATTTTAAAGGATGATAATGTGTTGAAGTAAAAGTAAAAGTTTTTTTAATTAAGAAGTTTCTAGTTAAATTAAACAATTTTCTGCGAATAATTCACTGCATGTAAATTTGCTAACTCTAAAAGCTTAAAGAGTGGACATAGTTAAAATTTTTTAAACAAATAATATTTTTTTAAATTATTCTGTGCTATGTGTAGGGATACATTCAAGACCTCACTGTAATGATTGTACAATAAGTACAATCTTAAGTATTCGATGGATTCTTGTAATGACAGTTGATGATATCAACTTAGTAATTTACTAATAAACTATTCATACTGAAATATATTCTTTTTTATTAAAACCTTTTTATGTAAATGATGTAAAATAAAAAAAAGGGTGATTAGAAAAATAATGACAGGGTTTAAAGAATAATTTAATCCGGCGAAATAAATGTACTCTGCATAATTCGCTCTCATCATGAAGATTATGAGGTTGGAGAACTTGGATGAGCAACCGTTGTAGAACGAAGATAACGTTCTGCATAGTCGATTAACTTTTTACTATCACTCTACAATTCGAATTAATCAGCGACACCTGACTCGTTCGTTTTTTCCGGTTTAATCTAAGCTATTTTTTCTTAAAAAAAAATATGAAATCCCGCATCACTCTCTTTCCTAATTCACTTATCCCAGAGAATTTTCTCGTAAAATTGACGGCGAAGTTCACCGTAAAAATCACATATTTATTTACAGTTAAATTTTGAATCAACTAACAAATTGATTTAGGCAAAAAGTAAATTTATTAAATTAAACAATTGTTTGTATATTTAAATTCAACAAAAAATCAAATCATATTTAAATTCCTTTTCAGGGAATAAATTGTACACTTAATTAAATTTCTTTAGGTAGGTAAAATAAAAATACGCAGGGAAAATAAATATAGTTAGTTATTATTTAGACCTACTGTCAGATACAAGTGTTCATTAAAAGCGCACATAATCACCTTAATCGAGTCTTTTTGGTACAAATCACCAAGTACTCCTGTTGTCTAGAATTTGTAAAATTTAACTTATAAATTTATTTATCTGCAGTGGATCAATAGTGCTAAAGAATATCTTTTTCAAAAACTAAAAGTCAAAATTGCTTCTGTAAGCCACTAGCAGCGAGCGAATCTTGGAGCACTATCAACATTTGTTTTTCACATGACCACAATTGTTCATAACTAAGTCGAATCCACCACAATAAACCTATTTTTAGATTTTTAGTCTGCACCGAAATAACCAATATCAATTTAACAAATATATTTCTAAGACTAAAAGGTATTTGTCGACACTGGCAACTTACACTGGATGTTCTGGTGTTACACAGTCTGCTGGCTGCAAGTCCTTCAAATTGTCTCTCCCTTTCTCCTCCCACTAAGTCCTGCAAATTTTCCCCCTACACAACCAAATCACTGATGATAACTTTACCCATTTATAGCCTAGGTGGATGTAAAGGTCAGTGGCTATCTGAGGAGACATTCTAGTCCTCAGGTGTTGACTCCGCTCCAAATTACACATATCCGTTCTAGCCACTCAGGATAGCCTCTAGAGAGCATCTCTAGTCTGTCCTAAGGAACCTGTAACGAAAAAATAAATAAAACCACAAAGCATCATAAAATCACTCTAATTGATGCTCTTCACCACTTCAACAATCTAATCTTGGTGCAACAAGATTAACACTCAAACTTAACTTGCATCAGTGGTTAAGAAATTGGCAAAGAGATACTTATCTGACTGCCGTCCAAGAAGTAAACTCAACGCTCCGCCTTCTCCTTCAAAATCATTAAATGAAATTATTTTAATTTAACAATTTCTCTCCTTTTACTATTGAGTCCCTGTACCTCTCCTCTCTTAAACCACAACAAGCACCTAACCCTACCCAAGCGTAGCTAGCTGTCTGCTCGACGCCCCATGAACATACCGTCGTCCCAGTGAGCACTGCCGCACCTACTGGGACGCACGCCGAAAGCGCGCGCAATTTGAAAACCCCTATTTCTCGCGTTGCGCAATAAACCGAAATAAACAATTTTTCTTCTTTTCCCTTGCAAAATAATAATTATATTATACATTTAAAAATACCGTACAAATAAATAAATATTTTCTTTCACCAAAATTTCCCGTTTCACATTTATTGGACCAACGGACCAGAAAAAAATTACAGTCAATCAACCCTAACCAGGCCGGGCTCGTACGGGAACGGGTAGCGCGAATTCACGAACCTTACGGGTTCGTTTTATATTGTTGCGCGTCTAGTGCTGAATGTGAGCGTTACATAAACGAATTAAATTCTTTTGTTTGTTTGTGCTACGCACAGTAACAGTGAAAAAACATAATCGTAATGCGATTTGTAATACCTTTTTTTTTTAATTTTTTATAGGGGAAATTCACTGTAATTTTTATCCGATTCTTCTGTAACTTTTACAAGAAAACCATCGTCATTTTTATAAAGTTTGATATCGTCTAAAATTGAAATAAAACTTGCAACGATTTTCCTGTAGAAAGTGACCATTATAGAATAGAATAGAACAGTTTTATTGTAAATTCCATATTTACAAATTGTTAAAATTATAATAATAGAATATATAGAATACATTATATTTGAAA
>JAXIUT010000037.1:2204575-2228736 GCA_035586675.1 Eurytoma californica | reverse complement strand
TCCCAACGAAGAAAAGCGCAATTCCAATCTGCCACGAAGAAAAGCACTTTTCCGAATTTTTCCCCGAAAAAAAGCACTTTTCATTTTTGGAAATGTTTAATTTTTTTTTCACGGAAATTACACAAAATGTCCCTTTTTTGTGGGTTTGTTAAACGGTTTTAAAACGTTTAACGTTTTTGAACAATGTATGTTGTTTAAGGCGAAAATTTACGAAATGTACTTTTTTTTCACTCGAATCTTGTGAAATGTGCTTTTCTTCGCGGAGAATTTGTGAAATGCGCTTTTCTTCGCAGAAAGCGTGCAATATGCTTTTCTTCGTCGATAAATTGAAATGTCCTTTTCTTCGTTAGGATCGACGATATTATCTTCGCCCTATTATAGGGATTTTGCATTATTTTTTTAATATGAGATTTAATAATAATTATTAAAATGAATAGCGGGCCGTGGGGCAATGTGAACCTTCGGGGAATAGTGGGCCACCCCATTAAATATGTTTCATTTGCTGTGAAACATATTTCTTAACAAGTCTCACTGAAAATAAAGCATTTTGAAAGAATATCATTTTTACATTGCTGTATTACTATATTACAACAGATACATACATAGTAATACATCAATGTAATAATGATATTCTTTTAAATAGCTTTATTTTCAATGAGACATTTTAAGAAATATGCTTCACAACAAATGAAACATATTTAGTGAGGTGGCCCACTATGCCCCGAAGGTTCACATTGCCCCACGGCCCGCTATGCCCCGCTCTCCCCTATATAAAAACTGGAATAAACTGCAGAATAATTTATCATCGAATGAAAATACATCTCATCGTGTGCCTAATCAATCTACCATTTTCTCAATCAATTAAAGTACTCAAATCTAATCGCCGCACGTGATTAAGAATGCAAAGAAAGAAGTTGATGATTTTGATAAGAGCAAGACTTAATTTGATGAGCCTCCTTCGGGATCATTTCTTTAAAAAAATACAATTACATAATTATCAAAAGACAGTTAACGGCGATCCTATCTTTGGCATACATACAAAAAAAATATAAATGAAGATAATCGATATTGAACAACTCTTACACATAAGTGTCTGTTGAATCGAGAAAAAAACAAAGAGACAAGTAGGTTATTAAAGACTATAGGCTTTATCTTGACATTAAGGTTTTGATTAAAAAATGTGAGAAAAACACTTGTTCTCTACAGATACTCATGGTATAAATGATACTCTAACTTTAGTTGAGTTAAGGTAAAAATTTTTTGTTCTTCATTTTGTCACATCTTGTCATCTTTTTAAGATAATTTTAAAAAAGCATTGCATTTTAACTAATTTATAACTCTTATTTATTTTAGTATTGTATTCTTTTAAGTACAAGGAGAAACGTTATTACTCCACTGCAGGCTCACGGTGGTACATAACATTCCCGCCTAGGAGTGCGTGGAAACTTTTTTCCAGTGCTTGGGCACGGTGATATCGCAATCTAGACGGCAAGATAATCGGAGCGACAGACTTTTAATGCTCGACACTCGAAAGTCATATTTGACGAGCTCTAATGTGAAAGCAAAAGTGAACGTTTTCCTACACCGTATCTGTAAGGATTCCCTCTCACTTCTCTTTATTTCCCTTTTGCGCTTTCATGATGAAATGTTATGGATCGCATAAAAGTTCCTCTTATTTCTATCTCAAAACGACCTTTTATGCACGTCTGATCTGTATTTTTTGAAAAATAGAATCAACGAACTGCGTTTGTTAATTTCTTGCATGATGAAATATTTTCTTTATAAAATAATTTTATTAGGTGAACAGCTAATCGAATTCAATAGACGGCCTAAAATAAAAAAGGGCTTTAAAAGAAGAGCGATAAAACAAGTGACCTAAATGTGAAAAGGTATCTATTGTCAGAGTGTCCGCACATATAGCGGCGCTATTGGACCGCGTCATTCGGCAATCGCGCTCCGCGCTCAAGAGCCGAGAAAGTGAAAACAAACCGTGCGTGGAATGGAACGCTCTCGACAGTGACGGCGCCAAGCGAGCAAAAGCTTGAATAAATAAAAGTAATCTGGGCTTTGACTGACCTGAAGCATCTTCCAACGTTGATCCACTGGGTGGTGCGTCCAGCGACGGTCTTCTGCAGCAGGCTGGCCTCGCAGACCTTGATCAGCACCTTGAAGCTCATGGTAGTGCAGGCGACGCTTACTGCGTACGGGCGGAACACAAAAAAGGCACGGAGGCTGTTTACACCGAAGGGTGGAAGAGCGCTTCTGAGCAGGAGCGGTCGCTCTGCGACTCCTTTTATATCGACTCCGATAAGGAAATATCGCTTTCTCTCTCTCCTTCTGTCTCTCTTTCGGTCTCTCTTTCTGTCTCTCCAAAACGCCCCCCCTGAACAGCTGAAACGTTCGTGCGCGGCGGCAGGCCGAAACGCAATGTTTCGGAGCTCGGAGCGCGCCAGCCGATGGGAGAGCGTGCGGCGGCTTTCACGGCCCCCGGCGTCGAGAAAGGAGCGAGGAAAGCCCCTATACGCGCGCGCACTCCCGCACGTACGCCTGTACAAGCCCAAGAGGGAGAGAGGGGGAGTTTTACCGACCGCAGAGAGAAGAGCGGCTACGGGAAAAGTCGTTCTCGCTTACGGTTGCCGTACTTAGCAGCTGAGACTAGCTACCTAAAGTATACAGCGAGGCTAGCACTTAGTATATATGCGGCCAGAGGAGTGGGGGAAATTAGTGAATAGGGGAAAAGGTAAAGAAACTTTTAAATACTCCGTACGATGCAGCGTCGAGGCAAGCGACGGCCCTC
Source organism: Eurytoma californica (assembly GCA_035586675.1). Taxonomy (NCBI): domain Eukaryota; kingdom Metazoa; phylum Arthropoda; class Insecta; order Hymenoptera; family Eurytomidae; genus Eurytoma; species Eurytoma californica. The sequence goes on along the minus strand of JAXIUT010000037.1, from coordinate 2,225,939 downwards.
TGTTTCGGAGCAGCTGAGCCAATGACCGAGATATAATGGGAACACATCGAACCGTACTATATTTTATTCTTATCTACAATTTACAACTTTTTATGACATTTTGTACTCGGATAATTAAGATGAATCACTTCTAAGTATATTCTAAATTATTTTAATAAGGGTAAACTGCTGTTTAACGCAGCCCACGTCAATATTAAGTGTCGATGATTATTACAGCTAATAAGTGCGGAGGAGGAGTTGAACAAAATAAATATTAGTTATATTTTAGCAATAATAAATTCATCCAGCTGATGTGTACGTGTTCGTAGGCACGAATTGGCCGATTGGCGAATCAACAAAATTTAGAAAACTAATTCGTAAATACTGGCATTTGTTCAAAAACCCTGGTTTCCCGGTTTTCGTGTAAAATTAAAGTTCTGTAAACACGCGATACTGTTACATTATAGACAAATGGTCATAAAATTAAATTTGTTCAATGTTACGTAAATATTTTTTGGTTTTGATAAAAAATGAATAAAGGTGAAAAGTAGATATAAATAGTATACGTAAAAGAGTAGTGTGTTTACTCATATATTATGAGATATTAATAAGTAGGCTGCACTCTGTACAGTGACTACCGTCAATTATCATTGCATACTTATAAACTGTAATGTTGACTCTATGAACGAATTCGCTTTATCATTAAAGACATAAAGTGAACTCAATTTATAACAACTAGAATAAGTTTGAGTTTCGCTCTATTCGATTTAGCGTGTGTATGACAGTATTAGTATAGTAAGGTAGGTAATTGTTTATGAGCGTTTCAATAAGTATCCTCTTTAAAGTTTATAGATTTTCAACTTATAATAGAAATTTAATGATTTTACTCCAAAATTTTGTTCTCATATTTACTATTAAGTACTAATAGTAATTTTAAAACTAATTACAATTTAGGCATGTAGGTAAGACTTTCTAAGGGGCATAACAACGATTTCCATTCGGAAATAAGTAGACAAAAATCATTAATTCTAAACTATGGTAGAGAATAATATGTGTAAATAGCAATTTTAAATTGCAATAATATAATAGTTTATTATAATAAAATTATGTTAAAATTCATTTCGAGCATCGAAATATGATTAAAAAAAGTAAGCACACGATTTTAAAAATAAAGTTGATGCAAGCATAAACAAAAAACTTCGCGCCCGCGATACTTGGCATTAAAAACATTGAACACGTGCACGTGCTGCTCGGCTGGTGATGGTCGGTAGAAATGCGCCGTGAGAGATCATCGAACGGGAGAGCAATGCGTGCTTGGGTTGACCGTTTTATTGCACCGCTGACGCTCACCTGGGCAGCATAAGGCGTGCACTCTCTAAGTGCGGGTCTGTCTTATCCCTAATAGCCGTGTTTGTTGCAAGTCTTTGCCTACAATAAAATAAGGCCTACGTCTCCGAGAAGCTTAACATAAAAACTACCGAGTTCAGAGACGAACTCGGCGCGCATCTGTTGTTTTTGGGTTTCCACGCTATAAAATATAAAACTAAATTATTCTAAACTAAGTGCTACATTTCAAAATACTAAAGTATTCAACAATGTTATAATATTAAGATTACCGATTCAATCACAGTATACTCATATGACAATAGAAAATGCTTTGACTGATTTAACGATAATAATTGAGTTGTAAAAGAAGAACGGCCAATACTAGTATATACACCATTAATGAAGCAATAATTTTGAAACCTCTAAAGTTGCGGAAAAAATGGAATCTCTTATCAGTACCAGGCACCAGCAGACACTTTCCGAGTGCCGAGAATTCTTTCCTGGAAGCCAAAACGGATGAACAAAAGGAGATATGTTTTTTTACGCGAAATATCTGTAGGAAACTGAAATTGTGTGAAGTAAAGACTCTATCGTTCGTGTTGGAAGTAGATTAAGAAGGTTTTAAACTGAAATTGACGACAAGAGGAAAAAGGCAATAGCCAAGCCTCTCCCGTTCGATGATCTCTCACGGCGCAAAGCATATAACTCGCAACTTATACTTGTATACGTTCTATCCACGATTCTATCAAAAGTATTACCTTCTTCAAACAAATTTTGCATACAAAAAAGATGTATTTTGCATAGCTCTAAAATTTATTTTCAGCCTTTTTTTCATAATTAATATTTTTCAAGATATAGCAAGAGAACTGATTTTTTTCATTTTTTCTATGCACTCTTTGTGCTGCTGTATGCGTAGAATTTTATATAATGGGTCAGGATGAATTGTCACCTTCTAGTATTAAGACGAAGGTTCTGTAAAAATTTCAGCCAATTCGGTTGAAATCCAAAGGAGATATCGTATAAACAAATAAAATCGCACATACACCCATTGTTTGCTCTAGTGAAAATATAAGGCACTTCCGTGTACCGGTCGTGCCTAAAAATTAAGAATTTCTTACAAATATTAAATTTTATTGAATATTAAATTTGTATACATCATAGACCAAGCTTATACATCGATCGAAATATTGCACTTGAATAAAAAAATATTAATAAGTTTATATTAATTAAAACAATCGCGGTATTAACTGTTTTCATTTTACACTTCGCGATAAAACTGATAGAGAAATATTTTTTTAGACGATAAGTATACTTACAATCTGATAACATTAAAATTAATCCAATTTACTTAACAAAAGTAAACTTAAAAAGAATGTTTCGAATTTTAATCAAAGAGACTTTATAATAGCTTAATTGTGAATTAAGAAGCGTATACGTTGCTTTTAATTAAAATTTTGATTACGAAAAAAAATTTTCAAGTTTGGAATATTTTTAATCAGAATTCAGGAATCAGAAGTAAAGAAAATGATGTCGAAATTAAATCGATATAAGGATATATTATTATGTCCAATGAGAAGGCGCATATTATCACGAATTAAATCTGCGATTTGTAATGTTTAAAGATATTAGAATTTTGTCCGTAATCTTTTATCGGGAAGAAAGCACTTTAAAAATGCTCACGCCAGAAACAATGCACTTAAGCTTAGTCGGGTACCTTAAACTTGTTCCTGCATTTTTTGAGAAAGTGTTCGTAAATTTTGATAGTGCCAAATAGAAAAAGATCCTTCAAAGTTTTGCGGCGAATAATCATGTCAATTAAAAATAATGGGTATTGATGGATAAGAAAAAAAGTAAGGCTAATAAGCTAGCTTTGGCGGAATAATGTAGTATATGAAATAAGCAACATAATAAGCTGAATAATAAGTAAATGAAATTAGGTTTACTTGCTGAATCTACGTTTTGATTGCAATTGTTTTGAACGTTTGAAGAAAAGGAAATTGCTTTAAATCACGCCGATCTGATTCTTCGCTGCAAATATATATTGTCTTATAAGTTTAAGCGCCACTTAAATGAATTACTTTCAGGCGTTTCATTCTCCTTTATGCCATAGCGACACTGTCACCGGCGCCCTTGAATACGAGAAATAGATTTTCTCTCTTCGTCACTCGATTGTATTTTCCGTTTTCATTCCTCGCGTATACGTATTTTTAAAGTGCACTCCTAAGCGTTCTCCTTTGTTTACATATCACGATGAATCAGCGAAGCGGCGGTTGGTCAACACCGCCGCCAAGCTTGATAATCAATATTTATGCTGTAAACGCGCGAACGGATATGAAAAAAAGATCTGACATTCAACTTGATCTGATTGATCCAACGGGTTTCAACCAACTTCTTGGCTATTAGATATTTTGACATACTGTCGCTACAGTACAGTATTATCCGTCATTTTTGTCTATAAATAATACGACCTGCTTATATTTAGCAAAAACTAACGTGTTTAAAGGTGAAAGATGGAGTGAAGGTATAAGGTAAAATAATAAGATATAAACAATTTATTTTCATGCAATAATTTATTCTGCAACTTAACAAGTGCAATCTTCAATAAATTGAAGAAAATTAACTATTCCCTCGATAAAATTGTCTACTCCAGTGGCGTTTCCTGAACGCAAGGGAGAAAACTTACATAATTAAACAAAAATTAAATTATTTATTAATATCATACATCGTTTAGTATGCTTTTATTTTTTTAATTCTAATAAATCATCAAACATGATCGCTTCGCATTATTTTCTCCTCTTCTCGTCATTCTCTACATAGAAAATATACGTCAATCTTTTTTACAAGTTATGAAAAATATACAATTTTTTTAATGCTTCCCGACGTTTTCGTCCTTTCAGAATTTACATTATACACACGATAAATCATTTTATAGCAAAAATAATATATACGTGCCTCAAATGCACTAATCCCATCCGTACAGATTGATATTGTTTAATTCATTTTACATTATTACTATTACTATTATTCTCAGTTATTATTTCATTATTATTATTCGCCATCAATTTCACTACATTATCACAAAGAGAAATTTTCGAATGCTCTCATATATGTATAATTATATAATTATGTGTAAAATTAGTGTTTACTTTCATTTTTTGTTGACATTCGTAAAAGCGTTTATTTGGCTCCTTTGGTTAGTTGACTCTTTTTTATTTTTACATTATGCATATCATAATATGTTGTCCTCTAAAATTTAAAAAAAATGATGTCCCTGGACAACGATTAAATTGGAGGACATATCTTTCCGCGGTACGTACACCGCTGCCTCCGTTTCGCTGGTTAATTCCGAATATAGTAAGGAATGTAATCGTGGACTCAATGTTGATTATCAAACAGTTGCGTTGGGCCTCACATTGTTAATTATATTTAAATTACTTATACAAGCATTTGACTACGGGTTCTACTTACATATCTCGATTACACGAAGATAACCAATGGCTCATCGTCTCTTAGATTCGGGAGCAGTTGGTTTTAGCAAGAACTAGGTTTGTAGGTTTCTCGTAAAATATGGGTAAAACATGGGTAAATGTATCGAGGTAAATATCGAGGTACATGTATATATATATAGCCAGATTTGACATATCAACGGACGATGAAGCTCGAAAGATCTGCGAATATTGAAAAAATACCTATCACAATAAAGTTGTATCTGGTGAATACTCGGTGAAGATCAGGTCCCGGTTGGTGGTGCGCGCTACCCCTTCGCTACCTACTCGTTGAGGATGCAAGTGCGCACCAGAGCGTCACAGACGGAGTAGGGGTCGCAGTTGCTGCTGGGCCGACGGTCCTCGAGGTAGCCCTTCTTCTCCTCGGCGACGCTGCGGGGTATGCGGATGCTGCAGGTGCGGTTCGCCACCCCTGAGCTGAAGTCGTGGATGTTGCTGGTCTCGTGCTTGCCGGTCAGGCGGCGCTCATTGTCCTTGCCCTCGCGCGGGTCGTACGCCCGGATGTGCTTCTCGTGCCGCTTGCTCATGCGCTCGATCGCGCGCTCGATCTCCGCCAGTCCGTTGTCCGAGCGCATCGTCTTCGTCGAGAAGTTCGTGTGGGCACCGGCGCCGTTCCAGTTGCCCTCCATGGGCTTCGGGTCGAGGGTCACCACGACGCCGTACTCCTCGGCCACGCGGTGCAGAATGAACCTGGAGACCCAGAGGTCGTCGCCGGCAGCGATGCCCAAGCTGGGGCCAACCTAAACACCGGTTTTGATTACTCCGTCGATCCTTCCTTGCGAATATTGCATTTGAAAAGTAATATCTTTACCTGGTACTCCCATTGAGACGGCATGACCTCCGCGTTGGTGCCGCAGATGGGTACACCGGCGTAGAGGCAGGCGCGGTAGTGAGCCTCGACGATCTCGCGAGCGATCACCTTGTCGGCGCCGACACCGCAGTAGTACGGTCCCTGGGGTCCGGGGAAGCCGTTCTTGGGCCAGCCCAGGGGTCTGCCATCGACATCCAGGAAGGTGTACTCCTGTTCAATGCCGAACCACGGCTCTTCTTTCTTCACAGCTGGTGCATCCATCGCCTCCTTGCATTTCAATCGTTTGTTCGTATCAGTCGGTGAGTGGTCGAAGTTAAACGTCTCGCAGAGCACAAGGATGTTATTGTTGCGGCGGAAGGGGTCCTTGTACACTGCTACCGGAATTAGAAAGATCTCGCTGTTCTCGCCATGGGCTTGATATGTGGAACTGCCGTCGTACGTCCAAAATGGCAGGTCTTGAAAAATATCAAAAATGCCAATTCAAATTAAACTTTCAGAACATGCCTAACTTTAAAAAAGGTTCAATCAAATTCGGAAGCAAACAAATTTTAGTCAATAACTGACTACTTAATCTAGTCAAAAATGCATACCTGATGGTTTATTCGGAATATTGCTAATGGTACGGGTTTTACTCCTCAATCCCTCGCCCGTGCCATCGATCCAAATATATTCAGCTTGAATTTTGCCATCTGGTTGTGGCAGGTCAAAGTATCTGTTCAATAGTGATTTGTCCAAAGCCGCGTTGGGCGAGTCCTTCAACATTTTTCGCGACATTTTGACGATTCTCGATTCTGAAATCATAATAGTCAATAGTCAGCTGTTTACGTTACTTATATTTTTCTACAATTTAAGAATGTTAGATGCACTTATTCAAATGCAATTATTTTATATACCTAAGTAAGCAAATGTTTTTTTCTTTTTTTGAGCATTATAATTTCACGTGATATCGGCCAAGAAAATAAAACATCATAAACTTGCAGGGCAAATCGGCGTCCAAGAAAAATAAGCAATTATCCGATAAATCGATAAAATTTTCAATGAGGTTTCGAGCGGCACGGAGTTGTCGGTAAAATAATCTTAAAGCGCCAGATGACATCGTACACCGCGGTGCAAGGTCGCGCCGTGCAACAGCTCCTCATGACCTTGAGCGGCTTAAAGCTTGCTCGCGAAGCTTCAAGTCTTTCTTCCCCTTCAATGATAATAATTTCTTCTCAGTCAGAGAGAAAAATAGAAAAATCGCTTTTTTCAACAAGTTGTCTCGAGGGAAACACCTAAGAAATTCTTGAGAAAAGGTCTCCTAAACTTTTTTAATGCTTGATAAGACTTTTTTATGCATTTATTTGACGAAGGAATTTGAGAGGATAAAATTGGGAGCCGAAATCCCATTTATAGAAATGTTTTATAAGCTTAAGTACAAATTTTATTAAAATTTAATTTCCTTAATTATAGATTAAGACACAAATTTAAACATTGTTTTTAGAAATAGTTAATTGTCATCTTGTAGATGACGATATTCGAATAATATCCATTAACTTTTTTTGCATAATTACATCTTTCTAAAAGAAATTCTAAAATATCTCGTGAAGCACAAAAGGAAAATTTCACTACAGTAACTCTACCATATCTCTAATCAAGATTCGTTAGCACGAAACAATTTGATAAGATAATAAAAACCAAGAACGTAAGATTAAATTATTGCATAAAGCTATTGAATCAAGCAGCACGTGCAGATTTTTCAATTTCTTATAAAAATTAAAAACTCAGTAATTACTTTGTGATTAAGTGATAAATCTATAACATAAATAAACAAAAAGAGAGCTGAAAAATGGTATTTATTGTTAAATTAACATCTTTGTCTTCTTTTTTACGCACACACTAGTTTTTGAAGCATTATAATAAATTAAAATTGTACAGTGTACATTAAGAAATTAATTGAGACAACACAAGAATAAAATTACAGAAAGGAAAAGTTGTCTATTGATACGGCTGTCGAGTAAATTGGCAATACCGTATGATCCTTGTTAATTTATTAATGTGCAGTCTTAATTTATTTTAATGTTAAAAATTATTGCTCGTTTAGCCCAGAAAAAAAGAAAAAACTTCGATTTAGCAATAATCAAGGCACAACAAATGCAATTTAAAACAATTAAAATCTAACTCATTAAATATTGCAAAAAGAAAGTAACATTGGAATAGATAAGAGCTGCAATTTTCGTAAAACAAATTAACGATAAATCTAATTGCTCAATCGAACCTCGTGCATACACGTTGTACTACAACGAAGCGGCGCATCACAAAGCTATAAACTATAATTGGCTTATTTGTAATGAATGAGAAAAGTGTCGAGATAGTAATTGCTGCCATTAAGATTCATTATCTCCGCTGATCAATACGTAAATAAACTTGCTTTACTCTGTAGCATAGGGGTGATTATCATTTCGATGATAAAGTTCGCGCAAATAAACGATTCTTTTCTCTTATTTTCTCGCACCCCCCAAAGCGAATGATGCAACGATTGATCGACACATGAAAAACTAATATTTCTTGTGATGCAATCGATAATTTTTAAATTTTTACTTTTTTATTTCTTAGCGCACGATAACAAACTGATTATGAGATATCACGAATTAAAAATTATTAATTATTTTGATGTATTTATGGTATTTTTCAAAAATGTTTCTGTAAAAACTGCATAGAGGCCATGATACTTGTAAACATTTACATCACCGTAATAGAAAAACGCCTTCTAAAGAGTACTCAAATATTTGTTAATAAAGCTGATTCAAGAAAATTGTCATTCATATTCAATAAAATATTGACTTGAAATTAAAAACTATTTTTTCTAAACATTTAACTTCAAAGCAATAAAACTCATCTGCAAAAAATTCCGTTAGATTTTGAATTACAACATTATGCGAAAAATTGGTAACCTTCCAAAAGTCTTAAGTTAAACATTAATTATGTTACACCTATATGAAAAATTCCTGCGTAGATTGGACGTACTACTTTGGAAAAGGGTAAGAAGGTAAAAAGGAAAGCTTAAATTGTAGCGGCTCGAAGCTTAGGAAGAAATGTGCGAATACGGGTGAAAAAAAGAATAAGGAGAATGCCGCAACTACTAGTGGTAATTTTCCTTGCAGACGAGAATGGAAACCATGCCCGAGCGACGCCAGACTCGAGGGTCTCCTCGAGGCCAAATTGAAAAGAAGCCACAGAACCAGAGTCGCGAAAGATGACCATACATCAACAAATGTATGCGATAAACGTATGATGCATTGATTGATGGAAAACTTTAAATCTTCCGATTATCATTCTCCCTGCTGCTCATTTGCGTAACTTCACTACTGATGCAATTTTAATTTAGTGCATTCAGGCGATCCAGTTTCTTTTATAATAATTATATATTTTTTTCAATTTCAACTTCAAGATACATTCATTATTATTCATTTCAAACTGTAATTAAGCCTGATATAATTATTGAGGATTGTAGAATTTATAATTGTAAATTAATTGCAAATAAGCCTATTTTAAGATCTTTTGCTGCAAAAAACAGTTGCACCGATTACGTTAGAAAAATATGTAAAAAAAAAACAATATTTCTTTTTAAAGAGCGATCATGGTACAGCTGAGCTTTAAGGTAATACGCCAAAAAATAATAGGTACCTTTAAACAAGAGTAATCTCAAAAATAAAACACAGTGCGGTTGTAGTTCAGGTGTATCGCATTTATTGACCGACTGCCAATATAATTGACATAAATCGATAATCAAAAATAGCCTCATGGCTGGCGATCGCATAAATGCTATTCCCCAACGGGGGTTCCAACTGTTCCAAGCAACTTTCCAACACATTTTTCTCAGTAATTTTTTAGCTAAAAACGAAAAGGCAACCCTACCCGTCTATTTTCTCCTTCCCGCCGTTCTCAGAGCGCTCGTAAAGCGCTAAGTGAAAAACGACTTTACGACTTGCAACGCCCGATCTGATTGCGCTTGAACTTGAAAATCCTCCAAGGCCCAGAGAAAAATACACCGCGGATCCACGCGCACAGTTGACAGACATCGTGGCCTTGCGCAAGCTAACGAGTAGTTCTCCTATTACTAATTGCGCATACGGAGTTTTAATTATTGCGAACATGCTCCTACGTCCGATCAAAACCCAAGCCGCGAACCGCGAGTTCAAAATCTACGGCGTGATATCGATTGCTTTTATCCCTTTTTCAATTGTCTAATGGTGGCTATAGGCTTCTGAAAAGTCATATTTCAAAAGCAAATTTCTATGATATAGCTTATATTCTGCAAAACCTGTACGTAACTGCAGTTGTTTACTAAAAAATGTTAGTATCTTATCTTAGTACCTAAGTGTCAATGTGAAAAAAAAAATTTTTCATTGTCACGTGTCATTTAATAGATGTAATAATTGTCTCTGAATTATTATTATTATTAAAATTAGCCAGAAGAATTAATAGCTCTCGAAATTGGTTTTAAACGAAGGAGGAAAAACATCATATTTTCTAAATGGAAGATTGCTGCGTCTTCAAGCATGGGTTTTCTTTTTGTAAAAGATATTTCTTAAAGTTTGGGGGCTGCTACAATTGTAGAGGAAAATGTTATGGTTCCATTAAAAAAATAAAAATGAAAATAAAGCATAATGGTATTGAAAAAAGTACATTAAAAGAATAAATAGAATGTTCATCCGGCGGAATTGCAGCAAACGGGAGGGCTCCGGGATTGATACAGAGTAACTCGGCTACCGGCGGTGATGAGCGGATCGATGACGCGAACGCCCGAGCCGAGTATAAGTAATCATCGACAGCGAGCAGGCGGACGCTTCAGCGCGAGCGCGCGTGAGAATCAGGAAACGCCGTGGCTTGCATTAACGTAACTAATTATTATTGCGCGAAACGCGATACGCTCGCCGTCCCAGGCCAATTGCGACTTATCACCCGACGGCCGAAGGTCGCAGGACCGCGCGTCTGCCCTCCTTTCCTCGGTATCGCGCGCCTTACCCTCGCGGGGATGCAGAGCGAATTCGAGCTTTCCTCCATGCTCTTCGAGCTTTATTAGCTCAAGTGCTTCGATAGCGCGCCAGTACGGCTGGCTCGTGGAAAAACTTTGAACCGCTTAATTTACTACTTTAAACATTTTACCGTACGCATTTTTAAATAAAAATTATTAAACACTAATTTCGATTCGAGTTACGTGCATGCGTTCGACTTACATGCGTAAGATCTACCTGATATATTAAAAAGTGAGTTATTTCAAAAATTAAAACTGTGTAATAAATACTAAAAATTACCAGAAATTTATTGTCATTTACTTTTCCAGCAAAGTAAATTCGTTTAAACTAAATTTACTTTGAAAGATCAATTCAATCTTGACTATGAGTATGACTTCTGCATTTTCTTGGTAAATAGATTAAGCTACTGTTAATAGTAATTATACATTTTTTTTTTATTTAAAATTACTTGTTTGTGTATGTTGAATAGAATATGTGTAAAGTTTTTATTTATGTTAAAGTTTTTGTTGAAACACAAAGAGTAGGCGTGGATAGAGTAGATAATATTCGTTGTAAAACTTTCGTTGTGCACGTAAATTCGAGCGTAAATCGTAAAAATAATGCAAAATAAAACTTTAAGAATTATTGATTTATTATTACTGTGAAACTAATATCGTACATTTTACCTATCCGATAAAACTCTGAAAACATGATTCAACTCTACTCTTTAAGAAAATGTTGCTACAAAGCTGGTAATTTTTCTAATCTTTATCTTAAACTTAACGATGACCATTTCTTGGAATCATTCGTAGTGTTACAGTATTTTTTCTTCATATATCTTCAAACTGTTTCGTGTTGCAAGAAATATTAAGTAAAAATTTTAAATGATTATTAAATTATCAATTAAATAAGAAAGAATTACGCACTGCAGAAAAGGAGAAACGCGCGCGTAAAGTATTAGGTATAATAATATTAGTGATTAATTGCAGCTGAAATGAAAATTGCAAGAATTGAAAAAATGTTAAAGTGGAATCGAACTTTGTTCTGCATATTCACCTTTTTATTATTTTTTTTCATCTTTTAAGTTTATGTAATCGGTGGCAAAAGTTAGTAATGCCATCATATGCGCAGAATAGAGGAAAGAGTTGTTTTAAAAAATAGACGTGATTAGAATGCAACAAGAGCATTGGCAAGTTTTCTCTGCTTAAAGAGCCATTCTTATGTTCGTAAGGCAAAATAAAGGCATTTGAGAGATGAAATGTTGTACTACGTATAAAAGAAATTGGTCGAGCGCGCTTATAGCAACGAAACGACGCAGAATGAATGAAAGTGAAAATGACTCCAGCGGCGGTTTTAGTAATTGCTCGCGACAACACACACGACTCGAATAAAAAAAAGAAACAAGCTGCACGGTGCGTACTGCGCGCGACGCGAAGGAGTCCGGACTGTAAGAAGCAGAGGGTTCGCTCTCGAGTTTGGCCCAGTTTCCGTTAGCGCTTGGGAGGTTTTTGTTTCCGCTAGCGCTTGGGAGGTTCTCGGCCGGGGCTGGCGCGCGGGAGGCTCTCACTGACCTTGAACTGAGTGAGTCCGGGCGGGCGCAACCGGTGCTCGTCTCTTCTTGTCTCTGCGGGGAGGCTGGCCTCTGAACGTCGGGTTCGACGGTGTCGCGCTGCACTGACCAGCTCCTGGCTCGCGCTGCGCTACTTATGCTCGCGGCAGTCACGGCAGTCGCGGCAGTCGCGGCCCCGCGCCCAGCGACGAGGAGGCCGCGAGGCAGCGCGGCGCAAGCGTCGTGCGGTGCATCGCGGAGCGCCGGGCCTAGATCCGCAGCCTCTGCGCGTAGGTGGACCGACGATAAGCTGGACGATAAGCTGCCCGTGTTCCCTGTTCCCCAAATTTATCTTCCCTTGGGGGGTATTTACTTAGTTTCTCACCTCTCCTTCATTTTCACCCTTCCTACTGCTGAATCATTTGCTCGATGCAGAAATGCAAATTACAGGGAAACAATAGCATCACTCTGACGAGACAAAGCCATCAAATATAATGAGTTTTGCTTTTCAAATATGATCAAATGTTGGAAACACATAAGGCTGCTTTTTTGACTAATCTGCTGTAAGGGCCTTGAAATGGCGAGCGAAGAGAAAAAAGCGCGAGGGACAAAGAAAAATCGCAAGGTGACAAAAGAAAAATAAATAGAGAGGGAAGGAAAGAGCGTGAGTTCTGTAATAAGAGAATGTCGTTGTCAAACAGGTGCTGAAAGCGGAAAATGGGAAAGGCCTTGGCTCGCAGTTTTCGCGCTCATCTAACGAGGAGGATCGAGAGCACTGATGATCGAGCTGCACGCGACGATTGCGCAGGTATGCCAGAATCCCGGATTTTTACCGTGGAACGCTCGCAACGTTATTCCGGACGCGCTAAAATTACACGCTTTTGTCGCGGGGAGTTTTTTTTCTTGTTTCTCGTTAAACTCAAACAAAACTGTTTACCCGTTTACCCGCTTACCCAACAAAGCTCAAACTTCTGATCGATTAGGCACAGCGAGTGTTTGAGCCCTTATATCTGTTCTCAATTGCGGAAAAAGATTAGCTCGTTCTTCGCGCCCCGATCGTGCGTAAACGCGCTAAATAGCAAACAAAGATAAAATTGTCTGCTTTTAATTTGTTTCATTCTACAATCCAATCAGTTTTGCTCTCTTCAAAGTTGGAGCAATGATAAGGAGGGAGAAATTCAATTGTTCGAGGTCCCGGTGAATCCGAATAGTGCGCGAGAACAATGCAAGCTGAGCCACGGGTTAGCGAGTACTGATAGGTGCCCGATGACGAATTGCCGGCAGAAAGATCGAAACAATCAAGTCGAGAGAGAAAGAATAGTCTCAATCGAGTCAATCTTTAGCTATCGATAAGTGACTGCTATCTCTATGTGTATGTACATTTGCATGTATGTATTTGCATTTTGCAACTGTCACCTTATTTTTCTTTTCACTTTTGGAAAATAGTTATCTCAAAAATTTGTCGAATTATTTTATTTTAATAAACACGATATCCGTGTAATTTAAAAATACGGCGAAAAAAATATGCACATTTTCTTTTTTGCAATGATGTTAGTCTTCCCTAAATACTTAATTAATTAAAAAGTAAACAAAATTATAGATCAAAAAGATAAAAAATTATGATTTTAAATAGATTTAAATAAAAGTGCATCGTTGTTGCATTTATTACATATTTAGTTTCATTAACAATAAGAACAAATTAATAAAATTTTTGTTTAGATCAATTACCATGGTATTACTGGCTTACTAAGTGTTTTAGAAAACATATTCGGCCTAATATTTGCAAATGTCTCAAAAAGTCCTTACGGAAAGTACCTGCAAGCATGGTAATTGGTTAAGAAATTCATTCACATGAATAAAACTTTTTGATTAAATTTATTTCGTCCCTTTAACAATCATCATGATTACAAGTATTATAAACTATGAACATTTTGTAAGAATATTTTAAAAACTAATTATTTTTTAATATTACAAATTATTACTATAACTAACTTACAATTTCGTATATTTATTTCATATATTAATAAAAATAAGGCAATTTGTGGTTACTATTTTTACTGAATACCAATTGTCGAAACGTATCGTTATACTTTATAGTACAATTAAATTATTAATAAAAAAGTATCGCGGAAGAAATTGAGCTCGGAAATGACTAAGAACTTTTGGTAATTAGGAACACTTCGTTTTACGAATTAATTAACAGAACCTTTCGAATGGTAGCTAATAAATATTGTATACATGTTTTAATTTTACCAGTTTGTTCTAGTAAAAAGAAATATTTACTTTCTTAACGATGTATCGGGGGTAGAGATTTAGCACCTTACCTCGTCTTCTTTCTCGGCGACTTCCGATCTCTTAATGGAAAGTCTCGCAGTAAACGAATAGAAAAATTCAATTTATATAAGCAATACAGTAAAACCTGCTATTTAAACAATGTGTATAATTAATTTATAATTTGATGGCTGTTAAATAAATGAAATATAAATCTTCTATCTTTTATATCTTATTTTCTTTTTTTTCTTTTTTTCATTTCAATTGAGTATAAATTATGCGATATTATTGATTCTCTCAACATTATTTTTTGTCATACTTATATATTGTATATAAATAAATTAAAATATGTATTGATCATTCTATCAAGGAGGGAATATTGAACTCACAAACAAAGTTGTTTTCGCTTTGCTATAATTAAAATTCATACGTACCGGCACAAAAAAGTAATTAACTTAAAAACAGAAACAAACTTGTAGTACGGCAGCAGCACTTTTCATCATCGACTGAGTATTACTCACTTTTTATTGCGTCTTTTTAATCGTACACTGAATTTAACCATAACATTGTCATCATTTTACTTGAATCTAACTTATCCAATTATGTAAATAGGAACAAATTCCCTTGAATCATTTTTCAAATTTCAAGCGGCCGATTTCTTTACGGACAGTCGTATAATGCGGCTATTAAGGACGCGCGCGTGTCGATAATTATTAATTCTTCTTACGCAATGGGATGCTCAGTAGGCCGGAATAAGAAAAGTAGTCGAGTATTTGAAATCACGTAAATGTATGTTAGTTACATGGTCAATAATGCTCTGATTGTACAATCTCGATTATGTCAAGTATTTTTCTCCGAAAATATCATTTTTCACAATTACCTTTTGAATATGATTTACTTAGTAAAATTTATCGTAAATCCTAATTATTTTAGTCATCCTTCAATGAACCTGCACGTGGTTTTAATTTACTTTAAAGTTTTACGTATATCGATCACGTGCTGTCGATACTATTGTCAATGAACTTCACAATTAGATAATTGCAAGCGACAGTTTGTTAAAACAATAATGACCACTCATCAAAAAATTAGACCAGAAATGTCATTATTAGTATGCAACTTCGATATTTATTATTAGTAACATTTATTTATTGGGAAATTAGGAACAGAAATAATATGAAAAATGTATGTATATAATATTCTAAATTATTATAAGCTAGAAGGTAGACCTTAAAGAGTTGTTGAGAATAAAATAAAAATAGGTTTTTAACCATAGGCAAGATAATAAATATGTAGCTCTTAAACTGATAGTCTTATATTATCAACATATTAGTCCACCGTTTGAGTAATGATGATAACTTATTTCCCCTTGTTATAGAAACGGGACGAAGCTTTTCCTTGCTTGCTCGGGCGCTTTAAAGGTTTGCTAGAATCATTTATCTGTTTTTATTATGCAAATATTTTAAATTGGAGAGAGAATTAATAAAATTGGCTCTGAAACGTCTAATATTGTTTATTATTACTCCTACGTCTCCTACGTGTACATACTATTACGATGTGATGTTTTATTCCAAATTTGTAGGTTTATATTTTAACTAAATAATTCATGATAAGAAGAAAAATAATGTAAATTTTTTAAATTTTACTATTGCAGAGCAATTATCTGATTGTCTCATAATTGCACTCAATATGATCCACTTATTTGTGGAATCGGAAATATTATTTTTTATCGCCGATTAAAATAAACAGTTAATTATAATTAACGATAATATAAAATATAAGATAAAAATTATAAGTAATGGTATATTAATAATTTATTAAAAACAAGAATTAACGGTTATTAGGCTCTTAAGTTTAAAATTTTTTTTTATATTTAAGCTTGCGTGAGTATCAAGCTTCAAAAAACTGCGCATCATTTATAAAAATAATAATGACTTGAAAATAAAATTCAGTAAACTTAAATCCTGTAGCTTAAACAACACTTTTATCTTAAAAACTAATAACAAAGCTCGGAGATATCCTGCGCCTCCTTGTCCGACTTCATAATGTACCATGCACGCATAATGCATTGCATAAGCTGTCGCAGCAGTTCTCTTTTTTTTCGCTCTCGCGGGCCTCCCGTGTCCTTGGTAAATTGCTCGGAGCGTAATTTGCAATACACGCTAGCGAGTTCCCCCGTATGCGTCGGCCCACTGATTCAATCGACGCCGATCCACGGGGACTGTCGACGAGATCCCTTGCTCTATTATGCGCCCTGCGCGCGGAGAAAAAAAATAGAGCGATGCTTCCGCTCAGTGAAACTCCATTAACGCGCTAACTAACTATAGGATTTCGGTCACAAGCTCGTAGTGTATGTACACTGAAAACAAATCATTTTCAAACTGTTTCTTTAAATTTATATTTAAGTTTCATTCACTTTCATCTGGCGCTATTTAAAGTTCGGCGGTATTCTTGTCTAACGTTCGATAATGAGGTTGCGCTCGTAAAAAATAAGCGAATGTAACTTTTTCCTCGAAGTATTTTATTTACAAAAAAAAATCTCTTTCATTGCTGATATTTGTAGATCAAATTAAAAAATAAATATTTTTTTCAACTCGCTGTAGAAAATTATTTATCACTCCATTGGTTGTTGTCTTTATTTCTCATTCACTTTCGTGTTATATTTTTCTCAGTCATGTTTTCGGATTGCTTTTAAATTAAACTAGTCGATTTTTTATTTTTATTGATGGTGAATTAAGCGGTGTCTTCCATTTCGAGATCATTAAGCTACAAAAAACGTTTTTATAAAAATTAAAGTAGTTTTAAGGAATTTCACAATAAGATTTTTAAAAATATATTATGTTTCGGAGAATAAAAATTGTATATTACCTCTTGAATTTTTTGAGCTTCTTGGGCAAGGATATTATCAATGATTTCCTGGAAGCGCTCTCTTAATTTTTGATTTTCAATATTGACCATAGTGTCTTCTTGTTGTCTTCTTTGTTCTTGCAATTTAGCGATTTCGGCTTGCAATTGTTCTCGTCGTGCTTGAATAGAATCTAAAAAATTAAAATATATTTATAAATATGAAACATGCCTTACAATATTAAAATACATTTTATCCAAATATTTACCTTTATTGGTTACAGCATTTTGAGATTCTGAAAAACTTTCTGTGATTTCGTAATCATCAAAATTTTCCATTTTTGGTATTTTCATGTCCTCAATATCAGGTTTAATGTCTTCTATAGTCTCTTCTGATTCAAACATTTCTTTACTAAATTCTGTTACCAGTGGACCACTACTAGCTGATGGAATGTTAGCTGACTGTTCGGAATATCCAACTTGCATTGAATTTGAATCAGAAACTCTGCTATCAACTGATATTCGACTACTTTCATCTAATTCCATTACATTAATATGAGTCTCTTCGTCATCATCTTCACTATCACTGACTGCCTCACCAAATATGTCATGTTCAGCTAAAGGAGATTAAAGATAAATTATTTTAATTCATACTACACTTATACATTTTTTGTGTTTACAGAACTTTTGCAAATAATCTACTTTAGTATAATATTTATAACTTACCAACATCAACACTTTGAGAAGTATCATTTATATTTTCTCTTTTGCCTTTAACAGTTCCACTAGATGAAACAATATTTGGCTTTGACTGATCTTCGTCTTCACATATCACTTCCCACCTTACATTCACAGCATCGTTATCAACTCTCAGTAGACGTTTTACTTCTTTTTCTATTTCAGGTGCTTCGACATATTTTTTCTTAAGTGTTTTCCTAAACCTTCTTCTTCTAACATTTTTTGTTGGTGGTGTAACACCATGAGGCCAAAGAAATTTTTTATCAACTTTTGTTGGATCTTTTTTCTTTTGCTTAACTGGTGATTCTTCGTCTGTAGTTTGATCATCTTCTTCTTTGCAAATAAGAATCTAAAAGAAAAGAAAATAAGGTAATAAAATATAACAAATAAGTCGTATTAAAAATAAAATAAACTTACTTGACAAATATCTGCAGTCTTGTAAAAGCTCTTGTTATCAATTGTCTTCATGGATTCTACAACTGTTGGCAAATCCACCAACTATTATACATATAACATAAACCTTTTTAGAATGAAAAATGAATAAAATATGAAAATATTAAAATATAAATGTTTTTTACTTTTGCATGAAGCAACCAATGATCAAATCTAACTTCTCCATATCGTAAGTCATTCTCTAACTTAATAGCCAGTCTATCTTTTAAAGGTAGCGCATTTCTCAATGTTTCCCTAAGAACGCTTGCGGGTTCCTACAAACAATAAATTTAAAAAAAAAATTATATTAGTGCAATAAAATATTTAAAACAATTATTTTCATTTTTATAGGTTAGAAAATGGTTACCTCGGGTAATCGCATTATAAACTGACATTCTAGTTCAGGTTGTGGATCTGGCTTACTCTTCGTATCCGCAATATGTTTATGCATGTTTTAAAAGTTTATTATTTATTTTTATACACAAATCTCGACAATTACAAAATCAAGAACATTCTTCTTCTTCACAAACAGAACATGTATAAGCACAAAATCAGAAATCACTATATAAGCTATACTACAGTTATAAAGAACTCGGTCGAAATTGTAGAAGCATTTGTAGCGCCAAACACGAGCAGTGCAGTGGTTATATACTGTACCAAAATGGAACCCAATGCGGCTGCGACTACAAGGCTATACCGGCTATACCTTTCAGGATTAAAAAATTATGGCATTGATACAGTCACACGGCATACGCCCTATAACCTGTAGGCAGTGTAGGCTACATTCCCAGTTCATACATAACTGAATGGTTACCTATTTGGTCAGAGCAATAATCTAACTAACTTGTATATTTCCTAATATTCATTCGTGAACTGAATTAGAATTTCTTAATATTCTAAAATTGAATTTTGAAATACAAGATTTTTAAGGTGATAATTTTATTTATTTTTCAAATAATTTAAAATTAAATAAATATCTTAGAAATTAAATTAATTAAATTTTTAATCAAATCTAACAAATAAATTTTAAATTAAAAAGAATGGTTAAAAAAAATAATAATTAAACTATATTGTAGAAAACACTAATTACAATGTATGTAGTTATGAATATAAAAGTCAAGATGTTTGTTTCTTATAGATTTTATTTTCGAAAATTATAAACAATTACTTTTTCGGGGCAGATTTTTTCACAGCTTTTGTGGGTTTAGCAGCTTTAGGGTCTTTTGGATTTTTCTCTCTCTTTTCTTTCTTCTTTAACCTGAAGAAAGCATTGGTCCTCAAGATGTTGCGAATACGCTTTGCTCTGCGCAATTTGAATCGGTCGAAATCACTGAGTTCAACTCGCTAAAGAAAAATATTTAATTAGTGAAACAATTAATAACAATATTTTTTACGCACGGTGCGTAAAGTGCGTACTTTACACCTTACGGGCGGTAACCAAGGCACGCATTTTACACCCCTCATGCAAAAAAAATAGTATAGGCACCACGGGAGTAAGTACTTTTACTCCATAGGTGCATAATCTACTATTCTATTTTTTGTTCTACATTTTATAATCTGAAATTTTATTACCTTCTTCTTGGCTTCGACCTTCCTTGCCCACATGGTTTCCTGCCATTTTTCATCAATTTTACCAGCCTCCCATGATTTACGTACTACACGGGTAGAGCCAGTGAATGGGAACTTGAGACGGAACTTTGTAAGGTGTAGATCGCTCAACCTCATCTGTCCACGTGGGATTTTGGCAGCTGGTCCATCAACCAAAACCTGAAAGTTATTTTTATCTTGTAAAAATATTGTCAATAATTCTATTAATGTTATATTTTTATTTTTAATGAATTCAGTATAAAATTTGGCTTCAGATATGTATCAGCCGGCAATTCCTATCAAGAATAAAGGTTCATCATATAAAGAGTAAGAGAATATTGATTTAAATATTAAAGAAATGGAACCTTTAACCAATAATAATTGAAATATTTATTAAATAACTTTTAAGCTTACTCTGTTTTGGTCGATGACATCAACAATGCTAACCAGTTTACCCTGGTAAGGTCCATTGCTGACATAGGCAACTCGCCCAGTCTCCACAAACCTTTGGAAAGGCTAAAATAAAAGTTATAACTTTTAATACAAAAATTTTTTAAGTCCAATGTAAAATTGTTTCATGAAAATTAAAATGGTTAATCAATAAGATGCACTTGTGTGAGTAAACAATTAAAATTGAAAGTTATTATTAAAATCTGTAACGCAAATATTGCCAATTTCAAAGAACAATAATTTGTTATTATTAAGCAACTATTGATGCAAATAGAAACGATGTTAAAAAACTATAAACTTTAACTTCTGTACTAACAATCAAACCATGTGGTCTGACTTCGGAAGAGGTTAAGATGAACACACAAAAAATTTGAATAAACTAAGACTCTAACTTAAAAGTTTAATTCAGTAATGAAAACTTTGATAAAAATAATGAAAATAAAAAATATTAAAAAATTATTAATTTACATCTTATCAGAGGAAAGCTGAAAAATTGACTATGAGCGTGGACGAGCGATGCACTTACCATGATCGCCGGAAGTGAAAGATCCAACTGACTGTAGAGTGGAGCCTCGGAGCTTCCCCTACGTTAATAAAGCGAGAAACTCGCAAATTTAAAGTTGTTTAATTTTCATTTAAAAAAATAAGTAAATAAGTTGCATTTCATTAAATTTTTTTCTTTAAAATAAATTGACTTTACAATCGATTAAATGCATTTTATAACATTAAATGACTCTTTTTTAAATTCTTGGGAGGCTCTACTGACTACTTTTGTTTTTCCCGATAAATCCATTCTATGATTGCCCAGATAACAATGAGTCGGCAAGTTGGTGGCAAAATGACGGTACGCCTGCCGCATGCGTGACAGCATTTTGCTTGC
>JAXIUT010000037.1:2182953-2204475 GCA_035586675.1 Eurytoma californica | reverse complement strand
TTCTACATCGCGGTTTACATAGATTATACTGGAATTATTAGACAGTGCCTAAAATAATACTGTAAATATTATCTATACATCCATGAGTTTTAATAATAATGATCGAAGAATATTATTTAAATTTTAATATATAATGTATGTAATAAATTAAAAATTGCAAAATTATTATATATAGACATATTACCTCATCAGTCGCATCATTTGTTGAAAGTGGCCTTTTTCTTTTACATCGTTTCTCTGCTATATTGTGTCTTTGAAGATGACTAATCCTACGCATCGGAATTCTTGAGCTGCTGTCTTTACGTAAAGTTTGTCGACATTCAATATACTGTAAGTATCAATAATATTGATAAAAATGAATAAAATTCATTTATTTATTTTTTAAGAAACCTTTTACTAAAAAAGCACCTTTTTAACGGCTTCCTGCAGCACTTCGATCCAGGCTTCGCTGTCTCCGTTTTCCGAATAAAGTAGCAGATTTTCATGCATACAGGTAACTTTGAAAAGCCCATTGCTGAGTACGCGTTCAACTTTGCACTTGTTCAACGGCAAAAGACAACAAACGGTCAGCGAATTTTCGGGATCTCCCTTGCAATAAAGCAACGTGTCACTCAATAGAACAAAGTGCCGACGGAAGGACGAGTTGCCTTTTCGTGACACTCGCATCAGCGGCCCTTGTCTAATTAACTTTCGACCGGGTTTTATAAAATTTATCGGGCCGACTATATGCTTTTGCAGCTCCAACAATTTTTGCGTGTCCTCGTATTCAGCGACGAGAGAGTTAATGTGAGATGCCACTTTTTCTATTTGGACTAGTGAAGCTGTAAGGATTTTATTCAATGATAGGACTATATTTATAGATTTTACAAGAGCAGTTTCGGCAATATACCTTGCAAATCGTTATAATCTTTTTGCCTTGGAGTTGTATGTCGTAAAACCTCTTGTAGAAGTAGCTTGTACCTTGGTACCCTTTGAATTGGCGCAATTAAGAGCGAAGACAGTTTGCAATTAACTTCTGGTCTTGTTTCTTGATTTGATATCAATTGGGTGGTAGATGCATCATTTTGTTGGATTTCCTATAATAAAATGAATCCTCTCTTGTATGAGTAAAATTAAATTTCAAACATAACGTATAATGACACTAATGAAAACAAACAAAAATATTGAAAAACGTATGATTACCTGTAGTAATTCCAATGCGCGTTTATAGTTATAAGCATAAACAGAGTACAATTTAAAAAATGGTGCCAATTTACAAAATGCTTTAGCAACATTTTCAGGATTTTTTTGCAATTCTTTAAGTAGTTCTCCATTAACATTGTATAGAGTTTCTATATTCTCGAATAACGTCGTGTAAGAATCGTAATCTAGTAACTCCTTTTCCAGTATTGGTTTCATGAAAAACTTACAAATTTAAATTATTTAAACTATAACATCCTTCTGAAGATAAAAGAAAAATAATATTTTTACCTCCATTATAGTTTCTAATTGCCGTAAATATTTAATTTCCGAACTCAAAATCTCTTGAATTGTTTGAGCCCTTAAGCTCTCCTCTTTCTGCGATATATTTTGCTGATGAATTTCATCCAAGGCAGTTAAAACTAAAAATTAAAAAAGAAAATTATAATTTGATCAAAATGAAAAAATCGTAAATTTATTCTTTACATACCTTTCATTCTTGTGCGAGTAGTCAACATATTTCTTCTATCAATAATTTCTTTTAACTCAGCACTTAAGCTAGAAGCTTTTGGAGTCCTTGGAGAATCCATAATTGCTTCTAATTCCTTGCTAGTTGACTTTACTAAATTATTAATTTGCTTATGTTTTAATTATTTTATGAAGTCATCAACAATAATATGAAATATAAAAAATAATTTAGCTTACGATAATGTCATATGTCGATGTATATTGAAACTAGTCGGTTTTACGTTACATCTAACATCTGCGGCCACTACACCGAAAGAGCGTGCCCCTCTCTTCTTTTTTTTAAATCCTTCGAGTTCCGCCAGTACTTAGCCAGTAGCTCCGCAACGTGCTTACAGTGTGCTCCGAAATGTTGTAAACAAACAATACGCCGGTCGTGTCATGAATGAACTTTTGAGGTTTCGCCTACTTTGAGAAACGAGTAAGTTCTCCCGCGAAAAAATTGGCTTGTTTGAAGAGTAAAAAGTACTTTCTTACGACGGTTGAGCAGTTTGTCCGACACTAGTCGGTGAGAAACTGAGTGAGTGTGTGCTAGCCGCTAGGATAGTATCGTTTCGGTTTTTTCAAAAGCACCTGCCAAGGCCTGGGCGCGCTCTCTTATTGGTTGGTTGGTCGCATTCACCCCCCTACAACTCGGGCGCCGTCTAGCTATCTCGCTCTCGCTCCCATGCGCGAGTCGCGACCCCGAGCGCGGAACGGCGGAGTCGCGGAGAGAACGAGGAATTGTTCCAGCTCTCGTTCTCTCCTCGTAGAGGTCTCATCTGGTCTCATCTCCAATCTCCATGGCTTGCTAGACAGTAGACACCAGATAGTGGCTGGAGAGTGGCGAGAGAAGAGAGAGAGAGGAGAAAAATCTAACATGGCCGATGTTTTGTTTGCGGGAGAAGATGGTTATGGTCGCGCTCTTTTGCTCGGCAAAAATGTTTATTAGCTAGCCTCGTCGCGTTCCCCCGGAGCTCCGAAGCGCGAGTTGGCGTGGCTCACCGGCCGGTGTGGTTACTCGACTCAGCGACGATGAACGCGACGAGTCTGTACGTGTCGACCTGTCGGCTGATCCTGCAAGCCGACTCCGAGGACCCAAACTCCTGGACCGATCTCTACAGGTTGGTGCCGTACCTCCGGCAAAGCCTCAGCTGCACCGTCTGCTCGAACCTCCTCATAGAGCCGCACACGCCCACAGAGACCAACTGCCAGCATCACGTATGCCGGGGCTGCCGAGGTGGCCGCAAGAAGCTAAAGCCGTCCTGCGGCTGGTGCAAGGATTATGACAAGTACATCGAGAATGTCCAGCTCAGGATACTCCTGCAATGCTACAAGAAACTATGCGAGTATATCACCAGCACTGGTATCTACAGGTGTCTTGTCCTGGCTGTCACAAGTAATAATACCACCAATGGCATGCCTTGTCTGGGTGCCAGTTGTCTCACAGAGCTTATCAAGGAAGGAGCTGGATTTAAAGATGACTTCAAGAGTAACGCCGGCCTCAGCAAATCTGCCTACAGCATTTTACCTTGTGTCTATACTACTAGTACTACTTCTACGCAGACTGGAAACATTAATCCTGTACCCCCTACAGATCCCTTGGCTACTACCCAAGAGACACCTACAATTAAGACTGTATCCAATGGCTCGTCTATTTACTCTGTGATGTATGCCGGCACCGGCAACAAGATTACTATAAAGAGAAAGGCTGCAGCTGCTGATGAAGTTGAAAATGTTTTACAATCTGAACCAGAGATAATACAGCCGCAAATGCAGCAGCTACCTCAGTCACCACAACTTGGTGTAGTTAAATGTATTCCTGCTTCTCAGCTAACTTATGCACAGAGTCAGCCTAAGAAACCTTCAAAAAGTAGCAAGGTACATATTATTTATTAAATGACTGTTTTGAAGTCTATTTTTTTAAATTTCTATTTAGTCTCGCATTTTCTTATTTTTTTACATTCTAAATTTTATTTAATATGTTTTGAAAACTATTCATTCCAAGAAGCCAAGATCAAGTTCCACTAGAAGTAAAAGAAAAGGATGCAGATGTGGAAACGCTACAGCTGTACCTGGAAAATTGACCTGTTGTGGACAAAGATGCCCATGTTATGTTGAAAGCAAACCTTGCTTAGAATGCAGGTGTAGGGGCTGCCGAAATCCTCATACGCGAGATGGTTATAAGGTAAAG
This sequence comes from Eurytoma californica, assembly GCA_035586675.1. Classification (NCBI taxonomy): domain Eukaryota; kingdom Metazoa; phylum Arthropoda; class Insecta; order Hymenoptera; family Eurytomidae; genus Eurytoma; species Eurytoma californica. The sequence continues at coordinate 2,200,598 of JAXIUT010000037.1, read as the reverse complement.
CGACATCATTGTACACTTGCAGTTTCTTTTGTACTTATATATGAATTATGGATAAAAAAATTATTGAATTATCTTTACATTTATTGTAACTGCTTGAAAAAAATAATTCCAAGAATTATTTTATTTCTAATTGTTTAACTCGTGTGATTAAATGATTAATGACTTCACTATTTATCAAATTTTATGATTTTTAGATTCGTCCACTCATACCAGAACTTCACAACCTTCAATTACAATTATCCAGTCCTCTTGATTGTGATAGTTTAGCTGCAGATCCACTTGCCTCAGTACCACAATGTCTCTCAGTATCGCCACCAACCATTCAAGTTCTTAATGTTTATTCCACGCCAAGGCTAGAAATTGACAATGTATCACAAAACTTGCCAGCTGCTTTACTCGTTGGTGAAGATGCAATAGTAAGTACTGAAAGTGAAGCTGATGATAGTGATATTCAAATTGAAGTGTGACGGCAAATCTAAACGCGAAGACGGAACTCGCAAAAAGTGATTTGTAAAAATGAAATTCGCCAAATAGCGATTAATTGCATTACACGAGAAAAGTAATATTCTTAATAAATCAATTAATGAATTGCGCAGGTAGGATCAATACTTTTCTCATACAATTGTATAAAATAACTTTTAAAGTAAGTAATCCATTTATTCTAGATTTAATGTTTATACAAATTTTTTTTATTTGCCAATCTGTCCTGGTATAGTTGGCTATATACATAACAATTTTAAGTTTTAAAAGCTATAAAGCAACTGTGAATATTATTTCCAAAGTCATTTATACAAAAGTATAGAACCTCTTATAGATGGTTCTAAATAGTACGAAAATCGAAATGTGTACACATTTTTTCAATAAGAAATATAAACATTGAGAGTAAAAAGTTTTGTGCGCTGTGTTGCAGCATGAGCTTGTTTATAACAGTAGCAATGTATCAATTGCAACAAGAAAGAACAGAAAAATGTAATTTTTAATTTTTTATGGTAACAAAAGAAGAAACACTGAATAAAAAACGTTCCATGTTTTATGTAAATGATAATTTGTCAAAATGAAATCACTTTGCCTAATAATTTTTAGATAATGTAAATACGTTTATATCAACTAAATCTAATTTTATTGAAAATGTATAAATGCTATCTTATCAAAGACATTAGAATATATATATAATATATATATTTTAAACATAAGGTCGTTAAGCTCTTTGTCATAGACAAAATTTGGAAAAAGATGTCAAGTTGCAATTTGATCTTGACTGGTTAAGGTAACTTCATGAAATGCATTAACTACTCTTGACAGATCTAGTACAAAATTAATTTAATCAGTGTGTAGAATATTTGAATGGATAAAAAGGTAAATTAATTGATTTTGTTGATATAATTTGTTAGTTCATATAATGTGTTTACAAAACCTTTCATTAGAAATTGAATATATTAAAGCTATTTTACATACAAATTGTTTTTTTTATCAATTACATGCAGTCAAATTACTTAAGTGTCAATTTTAAAAGTTGATAAATTGGGAAACTTGTGTTGATAAAGTAATGAAACAATATAATATTATAGATTAATTTTTACTAATATTTTTATTACAATGATAATGTTATCAGTCATTTTATAAACGATACAACCGCTTGAATTCAAAATATTGCGATTTGCAGGTTTAAAAAATTAACTGCGTAATAAGAATTATTTCACAGAATTCGTTTGGTTGAGTCACAATTTCATGATTATTTGCGAATATGCGTGTATAAAATAATTTTTCTCTGAATATTGTTCAAAGTAGACAGTCTTTCATTTCATTATTAAAAACATCAATCTCGAAATTCTCATCTATATGTATGGACATTTTGTGACTAATGAAAACGTGTAACTTACTGACTGATACTTGTATTGCTTTTATGAATTAAGATAAATAATTTTTACTATATGTAAAAGTATTTGCATAGCATGTCCATCTTGGAAAATACAGATCAATTCTGTCAGCACATTAAAATAGCCTCTCAATGAGAGAGCTGCTTCATTCATTTGAAGAAATGGCCGTGCAAAAATCCAAATCTTAAAAATTCTAGAAAAAATTTTTTTGAGTTTTTTTTTAAATAAAAAATTTAACGTTAATATGCGTATATTTAATTTCCCTAACTCTCAATTAAATACTAATATGAAAAAAAATTTTCTTACCACTTATGATCAAAATAAAATATATGCAGGAGGATATTTCAATGGTATACTCGAAACAACATGTTGTGCTAAGTATTCCCAACCCAATATTTTGGCAATTTCAATGATTTTTTCGTCTATCTCTCGAATAGGTTTGTCTTCATAGTATCGAGTTAATAATTTTAAATATCTACCATAGTGTTTGTTAATGTGCGCATGCCACAATGATAAATTGATTACCTGTGAAATTATATAATAGTATATTTCGATACAAGTGTGCTAAAAGTGATTTTTGGACTCGTGTGAGTTTAGCGCCCGGGCGAAGTGAGGGTGATAATCACACGAGTCCGAAAATCACTTATCACACGAGTATCGAATGATATTATATAGCACTCGTGCGATAAACGAGCATTTTTCGCACGGAGTGCTATAAAAAAAATTAAATGTACAGCTCATTTTATTTATAATAATTAAACTTACTCTACTATCGGTAGCCTCCGCAAATTTCTGTGCATCTCTCCATAAACTAGTAACACTGTCTGATAAGTTTTTTATATTATCCTCACTGTCATTTTTTCTCTTGGCCTGAATATAAAGTCTAGCTAAGGCACAGCCTTTTTTGACTAGGGCTTCAATAAGACAATTTCTCTGTTTGTCTATATTGGCCTTAATCTTTGCAGCATCAGGCCTTTGATCATTTTTCAAACCATAAAAAGCAAGAAGTTTTTCTTGATCTATGGACTTTATAACTTCGTCAGCTATAGTGACTATTTGTTGGGAGAAGGTGACGGCTGCATCCGAAATATCGTCGTAAGGAACGTGCCGTGGAGAATCTGTTAAATCTAAGGATGATAACATTGCGATATGCACAGGTACGTGATCCGGAAAGTTGGTCCTTAAATCACTGTATAGTTGATTGGCATATTCTCCTGGTTCTACATAGATAAGAAAAATTAAAATTGTTTTTTATGTACCGTTCTAATCGAAAACTTATTGTCTTTTGTTAGAACCTATTCAAAATTGAAAATTTCAAAAACGTTAAATTAAAAAATTTGAAATGTTAAGTGATTAAATTGGTATTCTTACATTACATTCCAATACATTAATTTAGAGATAAAAAGTATAAAAAGTTGTGTTAATAGTTGGAACTACAGTTGGAAAAGTATTTGTGTCGAAAATTTTTGTCTCTTTTTAGTTTTGTTGAATATTATTGAAGTTTGCGGGTGTAAATTACTTGGATATAAAATAAATTACTTGGGTTTAAAAGAAATGTACAAACAATATTTCTATTCAAGGGAAGTTTATGGCGTTTAAAAAACACTTACGAAGACACGGAACTTTAAGAAGAATGAAGATCCAAATAATAGAATAAAAATAATAAATTAATAATTGGGTAAGAAGAAATATTTTATTTAAAAGAGAAACGTTAAATACGTTTTAAAAATGTATAAACTTACCAAGCTTGGCCAACCAAACACATTTAAGATCACGTATGGCCTCAATGTATTCATCCCATTTTGTTTTTTCCTTATCATTTTTATTTGCCAGACTGCTCGATTTTTTGGCTGGTTCGGACAACATAAATTTAAATGTATGAACATCTACTTTCTTGCCGATTTCATCTTTACAAAAAGTAATTGTGCCTTGAAGATATGATCCCAATGCAGCACCTTTCGAAATTCTTTGAAAAATAATCAAAATATAAATAAATATAGAAATTTAATGTATACTTAAAACAATCACACTATATATCTATGACGAGATATGTCTACTACAAATTATAAAGTTTTCAATTTAGCCTGCAAACTATTGTCACTGAAAGTACTATATTCAATTATTGAAAATGTTTAGATATTTGCTGCAAGCTAAATGAAAATTTGTTCAATATTTTTTTGTATGATTGAAAAATAGATTTCAATCGATTAAAAACGGATGCGATATTGAAAAGAAAAATGATATATTTTGATATTTGGTTATTGTTAGTTTGGAAGTATAATTTATACAAATAAAGAAAAATATTACAAAAATAAGCAAGCATCAGAAGCAATTAATAAAATTTACATTAATTTAATTCTGCATTGCTGCTCCAAATTTTTTCTTAACATTTACAAAGCAAGAAGCTGTGTGAAAAACTGTATTGAAATTAATATACCAAACTCACATGTTGTCAGTGCTGTGATGTAAAATAGAAAGTAAAAAATGTAAATCAGTGTTTTTTGTTGAATTAAATATTGCAAATAACTTTTTTAAATAATAATTTTAAATGTTTTACAAATTACTTATTGAAATGATAGCACAAAGTTAGCAAAAATAATTATCAAGTGTCATAAAAGGCTTGCTAGTAACTACAAGTGTATAAATTAATTTTTTGAACAGTAAATCTTAATAAATAATGATTTAGACGATTTTTAAATAATTCAAATAATGAGCAAAATATTATTTAAATGTATTCCCCACACTTACTTGCTTTCATTAGATAGCGGTGCTATGTACAATGGTAAAATATGACCAGGTGGAATTGATGCTGCAACCATCTTTTTACCACTAATGATTGCTTGTGATTGACTTGCATAAACATCCAAACTAACTTGTGAACTAAGTTTTTGGGTTAGTAGTAAAGGCATTTCTGACAATCTTTCAAGTAATTCTCTTTTTTCGTGACGCACTTGCAGTTTCAATGTATAATCGCCTTTTTCAATTTTCGAAATTATATACTGAAAAGAACAATAAAATTTAATAATAGTTCTATACGAACTAACTGAAGAGTTTACGATTGTAACAGATAAAAAATTTACTGTAATAATTTAACCTACTTTACTTGGATATGCATCTCCGCAATATATAAGTTGTTTGTTGACGTTGTAAATCATCCACATTTGAGATTCATATTCACTTTCATACAATAAATCGCTTAGTAATGCTGCATTCGGTGATACTTCCGTAGCTTTAGAAATGTGGAATGTGTACGTCAACTGTATTTCATATATTTGTCGGGCAGGAGGAATCACGTCGCGGGCTCGAAGAGGTGACACTTTGACATCAATAGGTCTACGAAAAATTAGGAACATGTTAACAATTATAAAGCAACATTAACATAAAAAATATTTTAAAAAAAATGAATTTATTTAATTTAGAAAATGACCTTAAAACTTGGACTGAATATTTTAAAGAAATAGATGGTACAACTTCTTCATTTCTTAATGAGCTTCGAAGTTCCAATCGATGAATACCATCTCCAGATTGCATTGTAAGATCACCATTTATTAAATGAACACCATGAAACTCTACAGTATAGTCAATAATAATGTCGCCCAGATTGGCCCAATACTTAGCAATTGCTACTTCCAAAATTAAGCCACCCTCTACAACAAAACCTTGAACTGTTTCAGACTGCGAGGTAATATTAAGCATTTTGTTAACCTCAAGAATCTTAGTTGATAAACGAGGTTTTATTTGCATTGTATGCATAACAAAGCGGCCAGTCTTATCTTTTTCAGTACTCTTCAGTCTTAAAACTAAAAGTAATTTACATTACACAAAATTTTTTTGTAATTTAAATAACCATTGGAATTAAAAAAATAACATACCTGCCCAAGTGGCATCATCAGGCACAAGAATAAAATGTCTCTGAATAGTATTTGGTTTAAACAAGACATTCGTAAAAGTGAGATCAGGTAGAGGTGCACTTTTAGGAATTTGTGATGGTTGTATTACAGTAATTGGTATACGGAAAATAGGTCCTTTTTCAACGTTAGCTACATCATAAGCTCGAATACTGCAAATAAAATCCAAAATTACAAAATTAGTCGAAATATTTAAAGCGCACTAACAAAATATGTTAATAATCATAAATACCTTGTATAATGAACACCTTCTGGTAAAGAAGCAGCATCTATCCTAATCGCAAAAGCGCGGGGCATAAGCATTAGATCAAAATGAGTTGCAGAATGAACCCAAGGTGCATCACATATCATAGTAAGTCTTAGATTGAAATCGATTTTACGAGCAGGATCTATTTTAACAAGAAAGAAATAAAAGTTAGTGCTTTTCTTAATAATTAGTGTTCAAAAGTATAAAAAGTATTCATTTACCAATATTTTCACTATCCATAAATGTTGGCTCAACTGTGACAGCAAAGTCTTTTGGACGGTCGATAACACCAGCTCTTATATGAATACCTTTAGCATTGTTTGCGCCGCAATTTATGGAAAATTTGACATCACGTTCTGGGCAGTCTGCATTAGCTACGAGATTTTCAAAAGCTCTTTCAACTTGTACAAGTCCAGAGCCTTGCGCGAAAGGATCAAGCGCATCCACATATTGTGCACTGTTTTCTAAAGCACGTTTTATACTGTACGGCGAGTATTTGAGGTTCTTTGCAATTAGAGCAGAAATAAGAACAGCTAAAAGAAAGTATTATGAATGAGTCGAGAAATAATATAGTTAAAAAAATTAGCTTCTGCTTAATGGAGTTTAGTTTTTAGTTAAAGCATGTAATGGTAAATAGTAATTTTTTAATATTTTTGTTTACCAACAACACCAGTAACATGCGGACTTGCCATACTTGTTCCATTAAGTAACTGGCATTTTCTTAAAGTGAAATTTGGCACACTGGTAATAGCAGCACCTGGTGCACAGACACTAATACCATTACCACCATCAGCCATTGGTCCACGAGACGACCAAGTAAATGGCATACCAGGCATTTTTTCTCTTAAAGAATACTCAGCCATCATCATGTCAGGCGAAACGTATGCACCAACACCAATAATACTGTTAGAATTGATATCTGGTGGAGTATCTAAAAATAATTTTTAAGTAAATATTTAAATTTTTAAAAAATAAGGTTATTGCTAATGTAATTTCCTTACTGATTGTACATAGAGCTGGTCCCATATTACCAGCAGATGTAATCCATGTTACTCCATATTTATCTATTACTTCATTCATAAGTTCACCTATTCTACCTGGATTAGCCCAATTTGCACGCTCTCCATAACTCATATTGATAGCGTGCACTTTGTCTTTATAAGCCATGACGCGGATCATTGCTCTAACAATTGCACTACCAGTTTCCATTGTATTGAGTCGCGCATCACCAATAGTCAATGAAATAATTTGTGCACCAGGTGCTATTCCATTTAATTCTTTACTTTCTGGGAAATTTCCAGCAGCAATCGAAGCTACATGAGTACCATGTTGAGCTGAAATTAACAAATTCTTATTTCAATTTTTACGCTGAATATTTAATTGTATAAAGGGTGAGAAAATTAGTTTTTATCTATAAAAAATAAGTGTTATAATAAAGTCATTTCTTGGCATTAAATGAAATTTTTGATAACAAAAATTATAAGAATTTTGAATAAATTACTCAATTGATTTAACAAACTTAAATAAAATAAACTTTATGAGAAATTGCTTACAACAAAGACTGACTATTTCTAATGTATTGCCCTCGTCATGAACATTTATGGAAATGTTAAGCTGGTCTTCTTGTGTTAATGGTGCAAATTCCTTTGTATGTGTGTACTCTCCCAATAGAACACCTGATTCCAAATCTCCTTTTTCAGATGTATCAATACAAGCTCTGAATATATATTTGACTATGAAAGTTCCATTCGGAGCTTATTACTTTTAATAAGGAAATAAAACAAACTTTACTACCTCCATATTTCTCCATCATGAAATACCACGCAATCGTACGTAGGTCCAAAATCTTCATACTTCTTTTCTAAGTTTGTTAAGTAATCTACACGAGCCTCAAGTTCTTCTTTATCCAATTTTTCTTGTGTAGTAGATAATTGAGGGTGTTTAGCTTCGTATTCCTAAAGGCAGTATAAAAATATATTTAGGAATTAGTATATTGCAGAATCATTTACGGTCTTGAAGTTGAAAAAAAAACTCTTATTGGCACATTATACAAAGAGGTCAATGCCTTTGCTCAATTAAAACTGCTAAATATAAATATAGTGTCAGGTATAGCTGAAACTAACTGTTGTGAAATATGTCCTAATTTATTATTATGTTCTCAAGCTAAGCATTAGATAGCTAATCATCAAATAAATTCATGAAGTTATATTTTTATAACATAAAATATTTTTAGAAGATATTTTTATAAAAACTTAACTTCATAAAGTTATGAAATTCTCTTCTGTATGAAATGTATGACAGAAATTAATTATGATCAATGCAGATTCACAAAAAATTTTCTTCTGAGTTCTAACTCAACTCAAAAATAAATTTAAATATTAATCTAAATTTGTAAAATCTATTACTTTCAAACTTACTTGTAATAATCTTGTAGCTTCAACCAAAGCAGTTTTATATCCATCATCCCAAAATTTCTTCTTTCTTGAATGTTCAATTCTTTCTTTCAATTTAACTGGGTAAAGAGTATAAGCACTTTTAATTCCAAGATGATATTCTCCAGTAGGATTTTTCCAAGCTGCTGGAATCTGAAAAATATTAATTTTTATTTAAATGAGACATAATAAATTAATAAATCATTAAGCATTCTTCATAAACATCATTTATAGATCTAAATAATTATATGTACTAATTAAAAAAATAAAAATAACTACTTATGTAATTGGAAAAAAACATAAGCATGAGCACCAATATTTTTAAATAAAAAAAATTTGAATAAAACTGAACATATGTGTGACTCACCCTCAATCTGCGTCCAGTAATACCAGTTAAATATCCATCTATTGTTTTAACAACTTTGCTTGTGTCAACATCTCCCATACCACTACAGTCGAACCTCTCAATGATCTTAGTTTTGCCATCTGATGTAACCTTGAAGAAATTCGTTAAAAGTTAATCTAAAAGTGCTCACCAATAAATCTACACAATACCACTAAACGTGACTAGGTGCTTTTGAACAAGAGGCTATTTGTAAAATTTTTCATAATAATGAAAAAGTTTGAGTATAGTTTCAGTTCAAGAACCGAGAGACGATTTGAAATAACATGGAAATGGAAAAATAAGGTAAATAAGGTAAATACGGAGCGCTCACCTGTAAACCGGGCGCTCCAGGATCAACTCCAGAATCGAAGATGGCAATGATCGTACCCCTGCCGTCGAATTGGGGATATTTGGCGAGGAACTGCGTGACACCCGTCTCCTTCTTGGGAAGCAAACCCCAAACGGGAAAATTCAAGTCCAGATTCTCTGCCATGGCGTCCGCTGGACTTGTGGATTCTTTCACCTCTCTTTGCCCTCTCCGGCAGTCTTGTCGATGTGAATTCGCTCGCTTGCTGAACGCGCCTCACCGCAAACTGAGAGGCCGGCTGACCCTTTTTCTACTAAGTACTACTGCTTTCGCACTCTGCCTCCCTCGCGCGCTCCGCTTTTCTCCTTTCGAATACTTTTCGAAGTGTCGAACTGCTATTGAAGTGTCGAGAGCCAAGTGTGGGCTCGTCCTTCTTTGTTCGGCACTGCAAAGCACCGTCACGGAGCCGAACCAATAGCTCGCGGAATGAGCACCTATCGCAGGTTAGGGACGGAGCGCCTTTGTCAATCGAGCGGATAATCGTGTACAGCCTGATAAGTTCGTCGCTCCTCTGCCGGGCTCACGCGCGCTGCTTTAGAGCCCCCCCCCTCGTTGGGGACTTGGGACTTGGGAGTTGGGGGCCGAGTGTATCGCCTTGCATTGCCAGCGTGGCCTTATATATGCCCTTTCCTTAAAATATATTTTACGCATGCGTGCATGCGATCACATTTTTTGCCGAATTTAAATACCTGTACACCCCCCCGACTTCGATATACCAAAATACCATATAATTTATTTTGTTAATACCATTTCTCTCAAGTACCCACGCATTAGTTTCTTCTTAAAAAGATCATTCTTATAAATCCCAAAGATCACAAATAATTTTTGTTTTATTGATAAAAAATATAAATTATAATAATTAACTCATCAAAGTATAAAATTTAAAATAATTGCATTAATAAAAAACACCAATAATAAAAATTTAGCCCCGTTAAGTACAAAAACATCGAATTGCTCCAAAACTGTTTTAAAAAAATATATAAGGGAGAGCGAGGCCATAGTGGGTCGCGCACACAATTTTTTAGAGTAGTATTGCGGGTCACCTGTTCATCCAAATTTGTTCTGAAACCCCTAAACTTAACATATAATTGGTACGATACCTCAAGTTTAGGGATTGCAGATTAAATTTGGATGAACAGGTGGCCCACAATACGCCTCCAAAAAATCGTGTGCGTGGCCCACTGTGCCCCGCTCTCCCCTAATTTGTGTGATAAGCATAAGAGACTGAGTTCCTTGACCCAGTTTAATTCGGAAAACTGAATTTCATAGACTTTAAAACAGCGGTCAAGGCATTCAATAAAACTTCTGAATTCTGAAACCAGTTATTTTTTTGTTTAGTTTTAAACCTTAAAGAGGTACAGGTCAAAATTAGCCACGTCCTCAACGTGGTTATTTAAAATGTTGAAAATAATTCTATTGCCCAGTGAACTTGAGTTGATATAGCAAATGTCAGACAAACTCTATTTTCATTACTTGAGTTACCTACTTTTTCTTCTTCATAAAGTCTTCACCATGAACACTAATCTGTAGTCCATTCATTTTGCAAAGATTTTCATTCATAATCAGTAATTTAAAATCGTTGTTTTAGCAAATACATTTAACTCTCAGAGTTAAGTCTCAGAGCCTGCAGAGGGGGCCTATAGGTAATCTAGAGTGCTGAATTTTTCAGAAAGTTAGTTTTTTATATGTACTTACATCTGAGAATTTCTAGCACATACTGTTCTTGAATTTCACTGGTTTGTCTTATGACATATATAATTTTTTATGTATTTTGAAAAAATGTAAAACTAAATTTTTAAAGGATTTTTAAAGTAATACGATGGAACACTGTGTATATAATTTTTTTATTAAAAAATGTAACAAATCTAGTAATTATATTATTTGTTGAGATTATTGAAAATTACTTTGTTATATATATATATATATAATGTATTTATACAAGGTGTCCCAAAAATACCCGAACCCCCCGATAACTTTGCAGGGTGAAATCCTATCAAAAAAAGTTAAATAGAAAAGTTGTAGGATTTCAAAAAATAAGGTCAAAGATATGGCCACCGCTTAATTCGGTTTTTGAAATCTTATAACTTTTCTATTTAACATTTTTTCATAGGATTTCACCCGCAAAGTTATCAGGGGGTTCGGGTCTTTTGGGACACCGTGTATATTCTTTACTACCAGGCGTAAAAATTTACGTCAGTATCATTTATTTTAGTTCATTAAACTAAATTTTTTATATATTTGTACTTCTTTAAATTATGTAAACATGTACTCCATTTTACTATCAGTCTAGTCCTTAACATTATGGAATAGCAATCGTCGTAAAAGGTATGCAGATAATCAGGCTTACAAATTGAAGGCAAATCTTCATGCTCAGAAAAATAAAACGATTGCATCTCTATCAGTGATAAGATCACCTTTGCAGATATTGTCAGAAAATTACCTTAAAGAATTTACATATCAAGCAATTCACGGTGCATGAAGGAATTTTGCGAAAGACAATAATCTAATACACTCCTCCAATAAACATCCTGTTTCAAAAGCTTAGGATTCCCAATTATTATAAGCAAAGATCTGGCCCGAGTAATTGCTACGTTCAGTCTTTCCCGCGCTGCAACGAATCCCAGCGAGTGTCTTACGTCTTCTTTAACTTTATCATCTGAAGTTCTGACAGTTGATAAAATAATTACTTTTCTCTCTTGTCCTTGAAATTCTTCAACACTACCAACTTTTGGAATTTCGACATCAAGTTCTGCTAGAAGACTTCTTATTCTATAAACCTGTTTTTCAAAATCGTTAACAAAATTATACAAATCTTTGCACAACATTATGGTGATTTAAAAGTGTTCAATGTTCAGTACCTGTTTGGAATATGGGGTAATAATACCAATATCTTCGGGCTTTAATCCGTGATTATAAAGATCTAGAAGGTAAATGTACACTTGTGTTGCTTCTTCTGGATTGTACCAACTTGGACTATCTGCATCTTGCATATTTTGTCCTTTCACTCCATGAAAAATAATTGCAGGTGGACCTCCTAGTCTTTTTGGCAACATATCTGATAAACTTTCTAATAATTCAGCTTCTTCGCTGTGTTCAGGATCAACCTGTAAAATACTGTTGTTATTCATTGAAAAAACATAAATTATTTAATACGAAGAAAACTTACGTTGGATTTCAGCTCTGCTTCATAAAAGAGTTTATTAGGCAATTCAAGTAAATCTGGTAAACTTCTGTAATTAATTAACAACTTGGTGACAAGTCTAGGATCATATCCTCGTTCAAAACCTATAGGATCTCGTTGATACGGAAACTGTTGAAGCAGCCTCACTAGAAAGCTGTCATTGAGACCAAAGTATCCAGCCAATCGACTTTGATGCACAGGTCCTAATTGTTTGGGATCGCCAGCCAATACTACCTGAGTCGAGCTTGAATGCGCTAAACTTAGTGGAATCATAATTTCTGGCTCGCTAGCTTGACCTGCTTCATCTACTAAAATATGCGTAAAATGTCCAGGCTTGCAACCCATATTATATAAAATACCAACGGCTGAACACGTTCCAACTATAATTCGATGTCTGCACAGCACACTCAATGTTACGTTTGTTTTACAGCCTCGGGGGTCATAGATATTTACGTCAGCTCGACTTCCTTCTGAGGCAATATCTGCAGTCACACAATATGGAATGATTTTTTCTGGTATACTTTCACTTTCAAGATAGTGATGAGCTACAAGACGAACCTAAAAATAAGAAATGCAATTATAAATTATCCGGATTTTTATGAATTTTCAAAGAATTAGCATTAAGAAGATATCTTTACCAAATCGCCGGGCTGCAGAACATCGGCTTCTAGCAATCTCTCAGTGATCAGATTAGCTGAGCTGTTAGATGGAGTTGCAATCAAAACACGACTTTCGCCCATTGTAAATAAAATTTGTAAAATAGCTTCGCATACTGTAATGGTCTTTCCTGTGCCTGGTGGTCCAAATATCACATAAGGTAAAGGACGAGCCACACCTTTTAAAACGTTTTTAATAGCTTCCTTTTGATAAGTGTTTAATCTTTTATTAAACCATTTTATTTTTTTTGTATATAACAGTGACTCAATTGTTTTAAATCTATTTTCAAGTGCATTTCCAGAATTTATTCTTGGGAATTGGCATATTTCACTGTTTTCGTCTTCCTCTTCGTCTACGAAATCATATTGTGGTTCTTTTTGAGTTACTTTTGTAGGAAACAAAAAGTCTGGTCCAAGCCTATTAATTACTGCGCCAATTGCTGCATGACATCGTTGTATGACAGTGGTAGAAGCTTTAAAACTCACTTGACAATCTTCACTATGATATTCAATGTGAAAGCTTTCATTGAACTTTAAGTAAACATCAGAGCTTCTAATCTTATGAATGTATCCTTCATAACATTTTTTACCTTTAAAAAAAATTATTCTTTAGTTATTGTACTTTAAAAATAATTAAATGAATAATTTAATGAAAGTAATACCTTTAGTTGTGTCCCATTTGAAAGATACAATCACCTTATCACCAATAATTAGAGATGGCCTTTTTTCTGCGAGACCTGGGACATTCAAAGTCAAATAATCTCCACAACGACGCAGTATTGCACTACTCATTGTAAATCTTCGCATATCCATAATTTGTGCTATTTCTTCCAAATAAAGTAGATAATCGAAACGTTTTTTATAGTTTTGAAAATTTAAATGTTGTTGGAGGCACGGTATTTTCTCTGCTAAAATAAATTCAGATTCGGCTCGCGTTTTTCTGTCTGTTGTTATAATGTTTATGAGGTTCCATAGCAGTTCAGGAATTTTCCAAGTGACTGGTCGAACAGGGATAAATTTTGCTGTTTTGTAGGGTTTAACACCTCTAATGTACATCCCATCTTCATAAACGTCTGGTATTACAGACTGTCCGGTATTATTATTGTAAGTATTCATAAGAGCTCCAGTTGCGACTGATTTAACTGGATTAATACTGTTTACTGTTATATGAATAATGCGACCAATTTTAAAATTTTTAAATTTGAAAATAATCAATTCCTCAGAAAATCCAACAAATCTAGCTCTACAATTAAATTTATAAATAATTTCATCAGCTGGGTTCATGTGATGCGGTTGGTTGTCTTTTGGAAAAAGTAATGTTAACTGAGATTCTGATTTTCTTGATAGAAAAGCACATTTATGAAGTATTTGTTTCATATTTCCATTATTCTTTACAGAAACTGTAAATTCTTTTTCTTCCTTTGCATTCAGACTAATACTTATTTGGTTAGTAATTTCAATATTTTGCTTGTCTGTGATTATCTCATTTAATTCTTCAGCGGGTAACTGAGGTTTGTAAGGCACCGTAGATGTGTCAAACTTATTTGGTACCTATTAATAAATAAAAATTATTATTACTCATATTACAGTACTTTGCAAATGAATAGTAGAAAAATTTGTTAAATTAACTCACATCTTCCATTGGAACAACTGTCAGTGCTCTCCAGTTCTGCTGTATCCCTTGATCACTTTCAATACTTTGAACAACAACTTTGTCACCTACACAAGGTATGTATCCAGAAAGGCATGCAATTTTGCTAAATGCAATTACCTTATCAATGACTCCTCCTTCTATTTGATCATTGTATTCTGTTATTTTTCCTATCTTATTTAATTGTCTTACTGGGGCAATCGATATAACTTCTAATATTTCCCCATGAAAATTGGGTATATTTTCATTGACTTCTACTAAACATTTTATATTTATCCAATCACCAATAACTGGTACAAATTCTGATCGAACATTGTCCAAATTTATAACAGTATCGTTGTTTTCTAAAAAAATTTCTCTACCTCTTCTATTAACTACCTTTCCTGGTATTGTCTTTGTATTAATGTCTTTTTTTTCTACAACATTATTGGTATTACAGATGCTATCTAGAATATTGAAATTATCAATCTGATCATTTACATGTTCTTCATTATTTTCCAAAAAAGGCTTCTCTGGTTGACTTTCCTCAGCATCCCATAGTGTTTCAATTTTGTATACAATTTTACGAACTTTTAATTCATCATTTTTATCGACTTTGTAAGCCATATAATATACTTTGTCTCCTACTTTTAGGTCAGTAGGTATGACATATTTATTTTCACACATGTAAATATTATCAATCAGTACATATTCATTGTGCATTAATGTAATTACACCATTTTTGTAAAAACATCCTTTTTCATTTTCAACAAGATTTAACTGAGGTTCTTTCTCTTCAACACTGTTTTTAATGTCATCTATCTGAGCTAAGAGATTAGCTACATTATTTTCTTCCTCATTATTATTTGAATCATCTATGTTTATAATTGCATCTTTATTCAAGGTAAAAAATTTTTTTGAAACATATTCTAATAAAGAGAACATCTCTTATAAGGTTTTATGTAAAATCCAATATAATAACTCAACAGGACAATATTTCAATTCATCATGTTTTAATATTGTTCAAATCTATTTTAATTTATGAACAGACGATTACTGTATTATTTCTGTTATATTCCACACTTTTCCTGTTATTTATTCTGTAAATAAAATGATACAATTAGAATTTTTAAGAAAAATTAACCTAAATTAAATTAATTAAATATTTTCTTTAATTTCTATTTGATTTGTTTTATTAACCTTCTTTAATTACAATATTTAATTTGATTAACTGCACTCATTTTTATTGTTGAATACGTGATATATTGAAAATTTATTTTTAGATCACAAAATCATCAAAAGACTTACGCACGTGTTGAATATTCAATTGATGATGACAAAGAAAGGTCACTTTAAGTATCCAGGCGAAATAAGATTCCATTGAGCGAACTTCTATACTATAGGTATGGCGATTATACAGACGAATTTTGATATATCGCTATATGTATATATTATACCTTATCTGACTTCTGACAAGAGTACAAGACTTATGAAAACAATTAGGTATGTTCGCTATAGGAATCGTATATAGCCTGATAAATCGCATAAGATTCAATTAAATATAAATATAATAGATTTATAATTAAAATGCACATATCATATAAACTGAAATATTATGTATTTTTGAATAAATTATACGTGCAATACTGATCTGTTTTCAATTTCAAAATGTTATAAAATAAAAGTTAAATTTTTAAGACTAAAATATATATTATTGCCTGCAAAAGTAAATCCATTTTTAATTATAGTTACTACTGTTTTTGTTTTTATCATTAATAAATAATAGTTCTTATATATACATATATAATATATATAAATATATGCAGTGTGCATAATGATGATTAGCTCGATGTACATATAGTCAAGCGCGCGCGAATTTGATTTTTGATTATATTAAATTTAAATGTATATAATGCAAATTATTATAATTACCTAATTAATGGAGAAAATTTGGAACCCAAAGTTGATGTTGGAAATAACAGCTTTAGTAAATACAATTTACTAAGTAAAGCATAGGCGAGTACTGAGTAATAACTATAATAATAATCGAATATTCGAATTCAGCAAAAGGCCCCACGGAGCAGCGAGAGCGGTCCGTGTCCGTCTCGTCTGAAGCCTAAAATCGAAGTGAAGGTCCTTTACAGTCGACCACCCTGCGCGCCTACCCGCCGCTTATCCCGCTCAGCATAACTTGAATACCCCGCAAAATTCTGTCTCGTTATTGGTTGATTCCCTCTGGACTATAGTGAGCCGGAAGGAATCAGCCAATAACGGGACAGAAATTTGCAGGGTATATTCATGTCAGGCGGGGTAGCGAAGAAGGCTGCCGGTAACCCGGTATAGGTATTCATATACGGATTCTGACCTGGAGGATTGCTTTACGAAGCAGAAGCTTATATTATATGAGGGCGTGGTTTTTCAACCATATATCTCTCTAAGGATTAAAAAAAAAAGATAATATCTACCATAATGCAAGAGGGCCAGAGAACAATCTTTATTAACAATGTAAGAGCGAGGAAATCCAAGATGGTATGCCGTACGCAGCTATTTCCTAAATTGCACTCGGTTAAGCGCCCGGGGAAAATTATTTTATTACCGTGGACGTATAAAATAGGCGACAGTTTTTATTACCTTTTATAGTTTAAGCTGATATGTACAGTTACAATCTGTTACTTAATACAATATATATTATAGGTATATTTTTTATGAGATAATATTATTTATATGAATTAATAATAAAAATTATCTAAACATTGAAACCTTCGAAAAATAATGCGATGCTTTAATGATTTACGTTTTTTACTTAAGATAAAAATTTAGTCACGCGCTAATTGTTTCCTATAGTTACCATAAAAGAAAGGAAGCGCTAACGGTATAGCAACACTCCCTGTTGAAAAAATCCATGTGGAATTCCACGTGGAAATTCCATGTGGAATTCCATGTGGATTTCCACGTGGACTTC
>JAXIUT010000037.1:2146245-2173845 GCA_035586675.1 Eurytoma californica | reverse complement strand
GATAAACGACATTGAAAAGACTGTGGGTGTTAAATCGTGACTGGGCTGGGCTCCTTGTCCAAAACTTTCTGATATTGGTTTGTTTCTTATTTTGTCTCGAGCTAGAAACTATCTATTTATTTTACTTTCGGGTATATAAAATGATCGTAAAATATTGCAGGAATGAGAAGCAAAATTTAGGCTGTTAAATATTAATGTTACAAATCGTTACATTTTTGAATATAAATATAAATATGCTCGAAGCACAGCGAGAGTTTGAGAAGTAAGAAAAGAAGCCGCGGGAGGAAATCTCTTCGTGCGCTTCATCTCGAAATCCGCGCGCATGAATGAAAGAAGCCTCTCCGACTGCTTGGAAAATCAAAGAATAACATCGGCGGAGTTAGCATTCGCGGGCTTGGTAAGACGCGCAAGAACCGAAGGGAAAAGTAAAATCGTCGAAGGGAAACGAGGATAAAAGGAAGTCTGCGCAGTCAGGCGGGGGAGGAGGGCTGTGCGAGGGATACGCCGAGGCTGAGTTAAAGTAAAAGGCCTGCTTTTTCGCTATTCCACGTGGGAAAGTCCGCGAGGTGAGCCTCGTAAATTTATTCGCTGCCTCCGCGAGTCGTATTCCCCGACGAACCCCCCTGCGTACCCCCCTGCGTACCGCCCTGCGTACCCCCTCGCGTCGTAAAATCCTGCCTCCCGCGCTGCACGCGGCCTGATCCATTCTCTACTCCCGCACCGGGATTCCATCCGGGAGACGCCGATCTTTTTCTGAACGAAAACATTTATCGAGGTGCGCCGCGAGTGCTGCGCTGCCGGTTTATGGCGAATCCAAGTGCGAAACGCGCGCTTAATCTTTTGCGATATTTCCCGCCCTTCACTCTGGCTGCCATGAATTTTAACTTTGATCAAACATTCAACATCTTATTCGGTATTTCATGTAAATAGCAAACATTTTCACTTTAAGTGGCCCTTTTTTACTTTCCTTTTCCGACGTCCATAATATAGAACTGTATACAATACCTTTTTTAATAAACTATACATCATTTTGTGACCACAATATAGGATACAACTACAGTATTACATTATTCAGTACGGCAAAATGTATAAACAGGATAAGATCACATAAAAAAGATATAAAGAAGTTTTAGTTAAGTCAAAATTAGTACTTGCTCTTGAACCCATAACCATAATTCTTACCTCTCAGAGATATAAACCGATAATGACGCGATTAAAATTTTATGGTACGTAAAGCAAGTTAAGAATATTTCATAGATATAAAATCAATGTTTGGCTCCCTATATTGATAATAAAAAATACAGAAACCATTGTAACAGCTTTTTTATTTTAAAAATAAGTACCTACCTAATAATGAAAATATAAAAAATATCTCGAGATGTATAATAGCGAAAATAAAATTGATGCATCGAAGAAGGACAGCACACGCCGCCTGAAATCTTTTCTATCTCTCGAAATTCGCGCGCGGCGGGTGTATAGAAACGGGTGTGCTAGGTTTTTTTTTACCTCCACGGAGATTTCACGGCCCTTATCGAGCTTCCCGACGGCGAATCCTCATTCGCTGGCACTTTCCGGTATTTTTTGCGTTACTTCACGTTTCGTAATTATTCTCTCGCGGATGAATGTTTGAGCAGAATCTTTTTTCGACCGAAATTAAATGGAATATGCCGAAAGCGCCCGCGACCGCGCGACTGTCAAGCGAATTTGGGTCGCACCATTGAGCTTAGCGAAGTCGGCTTTTGCGGTTACTTACAGAATTGGATTTGCGGGGATATCTACTTTTTTTCTCGTCTGCTTTGTGTTTGAAATATGTTTTGAAAAAAACGGGGTGGGACTGGTGAGCAAATTGAATTGAATCCTTAACTTGTATATTCGTTTTGTAGAAATGATATCTCTTATTGTGCAATTGTATGTCACTATTCTAATAGAGTAGTAGTTTCAACTCGCGTGATTCTCCGTAAGTCGTACATAACTATAGATTGATTTCTAATTACAGAATTAAGTGTAAGCGAAGGAGATTGTTAGCGCAATAATATGTAATATAATGAAAGAAATTGATATGTAGAATTAGTATACTTAAAAAATATGACACTCGCAAGCTAATCGGACTCTGTAATTTGTTAAATTATAAGATACTAATAACATGCCTGCCCGTAATTACTGTCCAGATCTGTCAAGGAAAGCTTTACAGATTTGATAGATCGACATTAACACTGCCACCTCATCAAGTAAAGTTTCTACGGCTTTCTCCGTAATTTTAATTTTTTTTTCCAACTTTTATCCTCCGAATGATCAAGAAAATCGTTCCGAGAATCGTTTTTCGCTTTCTCAATGGCAATTTTTGCAATTTTATTTCTCACCGGTCACGAGTTCCGCTTAACATTCGCGCATCGTGCGCCTTTAAGTACTCGATTCCTCGAAAGCGTATTATATATCTGGCGCTTCGTCCTTTTTTTATTCTCTTCGATTTCCTTTTTATTGCATTTTCCGATTTTTGTGTTCTATTTGCGACTTATAGCTCGGGAGCGTGTCGTAAAGCAACACCAGCGAAGCTATGTACGTGCTTTAACGAGTCGTCATTCGCGTCGCTTGAGTATCTATCTGCGCGTTAGCATTCCCAGTCGTTCGACAACATTGCGACTGTTTTATGAGCTCTCTAAGTGTCGTACGTTAAAGGAAAAAATCAAACGTTTTTTTCTCATCGCCAATTTTATTAGCCGATCTTTTAAGAAATTCTATTTCTCATTTTAATCACGTTCATTGCAAAAATATTCTGAAATAAGTTTTATTATGTAGTGAGATTTTTTAATTTTTTTAAAAAGGCGACAACAATATAAATTATACGCAAATTATCGAGAAAAGCAAAAGAAAAAGAGCGCGGGCTCAAGTAACCTTGAGCCGCTTGAAATCTTTTTGAAATCACTGTCATTGCAGTTGACGCGATAGCTAATTTAAATTGCATTCCGAGAAAATAGTCATAAAATATTTGTTTTCACCCTTCCAGTAGCGATGAAGCGAAGCGAGGATTAACGCCTCCTGCGCCAGGCATCGTCGCGAGGCCCTCACAAGAGGTACGCGCGCGAGGGTTGGACAAGTAGGATGGCCAGCCGTTGGCTATCGACGGCGTTGCTGCTGCTGCTGGCTTTGGGGCCAGGCAGCTCGCGGCGCGCGGACCCTGCCGAACTGCCGCTCCCCATGGAGGACGTCTTCGTGGCTCAGCGAAGGGCACCGGGACTCAACTACCATAAACAGCCGGGATACGGTGCTCAAGGCGCAGCTGGACCCCAGGCTAACTCACCCTATCTACCGTATCTCAACAGGGATCGCAAGCCTAACATCGTCCTTATACTCACCGACGATCAGGATGTTGAGCTTGGTAAGTTTTAAATAGTGGTTGTGAAGGGTACTTTTTAATTTGACAATTTATAGATAACTAACTTTATATATTTAGTGCATAATCGTAATGAGAGCATTTATTTATTTACTTATTTTGACAAAAATTAAAAATAAAGCGAAAATGTTGGAATCTCGTTGGAATAAAGACGTCGGATGGGTTTGCCAGGTTCTTTGAACTTCATGCCGCACACGTTGAAGCGAATCAGGGACGAGGGTGCGGAGCTGCGGCACGCATACGTGACCACTCCCATGTGCTGCCCGAGCCGGAGCTCCCTGCTGACCGGCCGCTACGTCCACAACCACGAGGTCTTCACCAACAACGACAACTGCAGCAGCCCCCAGTGGCAGCGGGACCACGAGCCGCACACCTTCGCCACTTACCTGAGCAACGCCGGATACCGCACGGGTTAGCTATGGCAATTTACTATTTATCTCCTCTTCCTCGAATTTTTCAGAAATCAATTTCACTTTTTAATGAAATTTTGTTATCGAACTTGAAGATGCTTTAAAAACGCTTTAAAAATTATAGAGCTTTAAACTCTTAAAAATGAATATCCCTAATCACATTAGAGTTATCAGTGATAAAATCGAGTACACATACATTTTTTAGATTTCGCCTACGTGCCGAATTTGCGCTAGAAGCGAATTAATTGCTTCGGTTTACGAGAGATTTTGGCCGCCCTCCAAAGTCGGTGAGCAGTTGCTGATTTCGCTTGGTTCTAGACGAGAACCGAGAAATCGTGCGACTTTCGAGCAATATTTCTCTGCCGTTTGCACGCGACATATATCATGAAATATATAAAAACAAAAAAGCCCTATCGATCTAATTTACCTTCAAATCTGCGCGATTCTCTTATATGTGTAAATAATCGAAGTTACAGCAATTACTTAGAGTAATTGTTAAATTGCATGTACAAAAAATATATTTTATGCAAATCTTTCATCTTTTACATTATAATTTAAATACAATATTAAGATTTTTTTAAACGAATTAAATTAGCATGCTAATAATAATTAGTATAAAGAACCATTTTAAACTATAGCTCTATTGTTATCTCAAACGATGGATACTACCCATTGTTTTCTAAAGAATTTAAATCAATGCTCTTTTTGTTGCATCATAGCGCCGTAACGTACTTTTTTCAATTATCGACTTCAGTTACTCAATGGCACTTATTGAAATAAGAAGCATTGTTAAATGGCAAAAGAAACGAAATTTTTTTCATCAATTTCCAGAAGAAAATGTTTGCGTTGCTATTGATCAGCACAGATTCGTAAAATTGATAAAAATTGTTTCGAATATTCAAATATGAAGGAGCGGGTGTACTAGGTAAAGCATTCGCGTGTTCCCGACGCAAAATCTGCAAATCGGGTTAATGCTTGGCCCGCACGTAATAACTTCTTTCCTGTTTGATACACGAAATGCACGCTCACACGGACAGACACTGCGAACTTTGGAAATAGGCAGCGGCTTTGCGAGTGAAAAGAAAAAGTTCTGCTTCGGCTTCGGTTACAAGATTCGAGGCAGCATGCCTAGGTTTTATAAGCAGAGGGCTTTTGTGCCCGATTCTCGAAAACTGGACCGAGGCATAATCCTCGAGGTCAGTTAAGTTTCTATATTATGTGAACGCTACGAGCGTACTCTCCAAAATTCCCCGGAAGTTTCTAATCAAAATCTCTGCTCTTGGAAACGATCGCGCGCATCCCCCTAGTGATATTAGGAGGCTGAAATAGTTTAAAGCAAATACCTCAGAAAAACTAAGCAGCCGGTTAATGGAAATACATTCCACTAGTGGTTTTACAATGTTTGTCGTTATATTTCGATAAAATATTATTTTCAACTTATAAGCCGTAATAAGTCGTAACAGTATTTTAATACTATTTAATACTTAGCTGGTTAATATGTAGCAATAAATTTAGCAAACATCCGCACAATATATTTCTTGTTTTTTTTCCAGCCCGTAAAATGATGTATACCTATTTTTTCTGAAAATAATTTTAATTTCGAAGTAACATAAAATAGAATACAATCGGCCTGCAAAGGGTCGCACGGGTCGTGTCTACGACTGCAGCGACTAGTGCTGTAGAGCCTCGACAAATCTGACCGCGCTCGGTATCAAATGTTACAGCGGCATCTAACCCAATTCCGCAAAGCTCCCCCTGCATAGCCTGCATAGCCAGGAATTCAGCTTATTTCCAACTCAGCGCAGTCCGAATAATTTGTCACTCGACAACACCATCGCGCGGACAAAGGAAAGTCGAGGAGAAAATTCGAGCAGAAAACAGTGTTGGAAGCGAATGAGAGAGAGAGCGAGTCGGGGGTAAGGCCGAGACGAAGGGAGAGTGGGCCGCAGAGGGTTGTGCCCGCGAGCGAGTATCGGTCGTTGGCATCGCGGCCTAATGCAAGGCCTAAAATAGCCCCGGATCCGGCCCGTCGCCTCGTAAATATCAATTTAATTCTTATCGCTGTTACGCGGAACGTGCCACCAGAGTCAGCGGCCCCTGACTAATACTGAAATATGTCACCACGGGCCATGCTCCTACCCTACCGAGGGTCCTTCTACTATAAAATTTACTTTGGTTACGCGCGCGACCCTAAGTGAATCATTCCGAGTTTTCCCCGGTTCATTATCGTACAGCGCGATACTGCATTCTGACTGATAGCGAGACTGATAGATTAATCTTTCATTTAAATGTGTACACTGTGATTTGCGCGAAAATTGTAACTTACTTTTCTCGAAATATTTTTCGAGTTTAGTTTGTATAAAATAAAGAACAGCTTGAAAAGGGAAAATAGAAAGTGGATGATAATGAAAGTTAACGAGTTTGTTAATTTGCGTAGGTTACTTCGGGAAGTACCTGAACAAGTACAACGGCTCGTACATACCACCCGGATGGCGCGAGTGGGGCGGCCTAATAATGAATTCGCGCTATTACAACTACAGCGTGAACATGAACGGAAAGAAGATAAAGCACGGCTTCGAGTACAACAAGGACTATTACCCGGACCTGATAGCGAACGACAGCGTGGCCTTTCTCAGGCAGAGCAAGCACAATTTTGCCCGGAAGCCAGTGATGCTCGTTGCGAGCTTCCCCGCGCCCCATGGCCCCGAGGACTCCGCGCCCCAGTTCTCCAATCTCTTCTTCAACATCACCACGCACCAGTGAGTCTCTTTCTCTTTCTCTGTCTAGCATTACTATCTACTTTGCTACGGAAAAGTGCCTTTTGTATATCGATCTGCCGGCTGCGGGCCAACGCAAATTTCATTTTTACAAACTATTTATGACATTAAAAGCGACTTTTCAACAAAATAATAATAGATCTAATGAAATAGGCAAGTTTATTTTTAACTAAACTATTATTTATTTATCACTGCATTTCTTTAAAAAACAGAAAAATATTTTGCCAGATACAAAGTCATCCTTTGATTGTTGAAACTCAAGTCGCTTAAGCAAGCAGCGCTAACGACTTCCCTGCCTGCCGACACATAGCGAGCTCACAAAAGGAGCACGCGCGACTAACGTATGAGATTCAGTCGACGATAATCGTTTGCGGAGTGACGTAAGCGGTGCAAAGTCAAGCTTCAGAAACGCAAGCCCACTCGTAAACATCATGGGGTCGGACGCGTCGTCGGCCGCGCTGAAAGTGCGCCGCGGGAAATAGAAGCGAGGGGAGCCGCTGAAGTCCGTCGCGCGACCTCGCAATGTCAACCTTAACGAGCGGTGCGTGCGCGAGCGCCGACGGCGTCTAATGGATTTTTCGCCTTTCCTTTGTCTTCACTTTTGTACCCTGGATATGGAAGTTTAACTTTGAGCTTGTCATGCGATACCATCTGCAGCGCGTAAGCCTCGGGGAAATGGCGAATTTCGTGTCGCTCCCACGCGGCTGCTATTTCAATGCTAAAATTATTTAAATGGGAACCTTTTTTTATTACGCCTAGCACGACATTTACTTTGCACTTTCATCCCAAAATATCGAATGTGGCGTTAACACGAGAAAGTCTCGTGGATTGATTATTCATTATGAGCAAAAAACGTCTTGTGAATATAACGATACACTTTGCTGCATATAGCTTCATTATTAATTCACTATATATTCGGGGAAAAAAATGTGATCTTTATCAAGGTCAGGCTTCTCCGATTAAGCGAGTTGATTGAGCTCTCGCACGCGGAGAAATGTATAGGATCATTGAGCGCGCGGCAGGTGAGAGCAAGCGAGCGCTACGTGAATGGGCGCCGGCGCACAGGGGAGGGGGAAGGAGAGTGAAAAAAGGTGAGCGACGAGAGATAAAAATAGAAAGAGTCAGATTCACGACCAGACGCAGTGGGAAATAAAAATAAAGACAAGAGTGAAAGAGAGACGGTATTGGGGAGAAGGACACCGTGGATAGAGGGGCGCTGTTTTCGAGTGTGAGAAAGAGTCCAAAATATGTTGGATGGATTAGCTTCATTTGTGTACGTCGGTGTTACACTGACAAAATACAAGAGATCTTTAACACGTGCTTGTTTTTCTATCTTTTATTTCTTTCATTTGGACGCCTGATGAAGAGAAACACAAACTATAAGATTTTTACAAAAACTTGTGTCAAGTCTTTCATTCAAACAAATATAAGCGTTTTTATTAAAAGCAGTATATGTTTCATAACTTTTATGACGAAAGAAATTTATTGTTAATAAAAAAGAGAATATAAAATTCCTTGCGTTATGAAGCGCGTACTTTTATGCTAAGGTAAGCATAGGTAAAATTGCAGTAATAGACAGCAGATCGACTCCATAGCTTAGTAAAAATAACTGGGTAACCCGATAAAAATTATATTCAATTTTTATTACACAATAACATGCTCATTTTATTGCTCTTATTTTTATCTCGCTTTTATTTTGTACTCTGTGTTAATTAAAACCAAATTATCTATACTTTAAATCGAATTAATTTTACTGGTCAGAATTATTTTTGTTTAATTCCGTTAAAAAATTTTCGATTATTTTTTATACACGTTGCTTAAGCTATTCCTTAAGTATATTACAGTTCTGAAAGCAAAGAGTAAAGGCCGAGGGCAACGTAAAAAATCCGAGAGACGCGTTGCATAAGCCTGGCTCGCTTTTCATCTGACACGTCAAACGTGTAAAATATGCACGCCTCTCGAAGCTTCAAATGACGACGGTGTTTATTCAAGAAAATCTCATATCAAGCCGCGGATTATTAAACTCAGAGCCTCATGCCTATACGTGCGAATATGCATCGCGCCGCGCCTGCGGCCTCACTTTATGTTGGTATTATCCCGCAAACATACCGCTTGTAAGCGCGACTTCATAAAAGCTGCATAAAAAATATTTTTTAGATCACACGATTGAATTATTTATCATTTGACAATGCTTCATTAATATATTACGCGTAAAAATGCAGACAAGGTGATTTCTTCCAACATTTTTATTGGAAAAACCTTAGCTAAGGCTGCAGTATAACAATCGAATATCCTATGCTCCATTTAAACCATAAATATAAATTTAAATTTTTAGGCAATTTTCTGTCAATCTCGGCTCTTTTTTCGACAACTAAGTGCGAAAAGCAATTAACAGTAAAACATT
Source organism: Eurytoma californica (assembly GCA_035586675.1). Taxonomy (NCBI): domain Eukaryota; kingdom Metazoa; phylum Arthropoda; class Insecta; order Hymenoptera; family Eurytomidae; genus Eurytoma; species Eurytoma californica. Next base: position 2,164,863 of record JAXIUT010000037.1, on the reverse strand, counting down.
TTAATTGAACGGCCCTTAATTAAAAGGAATTGTAAGTGAAAGATCGATCAGAACGCGTTTGATTTCAAACTTTATTGTTTAGCTTAAAGCCTTCGGCAATATATAAGAAAAAAACGTAAAGCTTCGCAAGCGGCCGAGACTTTTCTGGGTCATGAATTTTGGTGTCAGCGGTTCGTGTCATCAAAAACGAAAATGCGCGTAGCTTCCGAAAGAAACTTAGCTCCGACCACGCTTTCGCGTCCACGGGAAGATTTCCAATGAAAATTGCACGTCGCATCCTCCCTTTTTTTCTTCCAACCATCTTTATTCACGCGCGACTTGCTGCTTTTTTCCAAAGGCCGTTTGGCCAATCTCCAACGGCGCTTTCCTTGCTTTATCGGATTGGCTCTATAATGTAAGCCCGACGAAACTTTTGTCGTGCGTTATAAGTATTTTTATTAAAATACAGTTTATTTTTTATTAAGCGCGAAACTACCGTACCGCAATGATATTTTCGGGTGAATACTATTTTGGAGGTACTCTTAACTGTTTAAACAAACCAGTAAATTAGCTGCATATACCAATGTACAGTGAGGATAACAATGAAAAGCTTTATAGGTTTAAATTCGAAAGTCTGAAGAGTATTATTTTTATTTATGTGCATTTATAAAAATTGAATACTGTTTTTACTGATACATAGTAAATGGAATGAATCCAATGAAATAAAAATCAATCCGTTTATTATTTATTGACTTATTTTCCTTTCATTGACATGATATTCTGAAAGAGAATTATTTTTACCTTTTCTACTGTGTATCGGAAAATAAAATATCAAGTTTTTTATCTACTTCACATTGAATTCGTTATTCACTCAACAAGTTCTGAATCCATTGTCAGTCTTGGAAGTGACATGGTCATAATTCACTATTATAAATTACTTGAAAAACAACATTTATTTTCCAAAATACTTTTTCAATTTATACAGTAAGTGTCGCGATGAGAAATTCAAGTTTTGAATTAGGAAATGAAAGCGTGAATAGCGGAATTTTATTCACTTTTCTGTTAGACCAGTAGGTAGGCGAAAATTGTATTAAATTAAGGAAGGAAATGCGTTTATGCAAAACGGCCAGCTACCGCGTTTTACGCAGTTACCGAGAAGACAAGAACCGCGCCAGCAGATGATACCTGCGTGCATTACCGCGGCTGTACAACAAACGCGGAGAGCAAGTGAAGCTAGATAAAGAGATAAAGAAGCGCCGCAATCATAAGATAATGTATGTTTATTAATTATCCTGGGAAAATGCGTGCCCGCGGCTCTAAATGCACCTCGACGAGGTTATTTGTCCGGTATGTGCCAAACTTTCTGGGTGAGGCTGCTCTTGCTCAAGTCGTCCACTGTTCTCACTTTTCTTGCTTTTAAAAAAGAACTTTGCTTTTCAATTCTATACGTTTGATTTCTGTAAAATGAGTATTTTATAATATAGTTAAATATAGTTGAATAACAAAAGAGCGTAATTTTTTATCTTCATAATTATTAGTAATTCCACAGATGTAAAAAATGATTACATTGATTTTCTTTTATGTGCGAAATGAAGATCAACATGAGGGGTGCTAAGAAAATTAAATGCATAAAATACACACAAGCGATAAAGCGGAATCGTAAAGCAGCCGAAAAGATGAGATCATGAAAAAGCAATAATAATAAGTTTTGCTCTCTCGCATCCATGAAGTCCCGAAGTAAACGAAAAGGTCGGGCCATCGCGTTTCGAGAGCGAATTACCCCTAATTTCGCGCCTCACCGAGCGAATGACGAAATGACGGAGAGGCCCGGTGGCAAATAGGTAAAAAAGAAAAAAACCTGCGCAACTGAAGGATAAAAGCGAAAAATCGAAAGTGCATTCCACGTTGCTTTTGTTTTTTTGCATTTTTTCTCTCAGGAACGTCCTTGTAATACCGAAACTTTCAAAACTAATTTTCAGAGGCTTATAATGCACGTCTTTTTCGTAAAACCTCAAGTTTTATCTTACTTATTTATATTACGCGTGTGATTAGCATAACAGGTGTTTCAATTGACATATGATTGAACGGCTACAGAAAATGTTCATTTGTAAATAAGTTAATAATATATGAACTTGTTATGTAAAATGGTAAAATGAAATATATTTAACACGAATTTCTTGAAATTACAGCACGCCAGCTTATGATTATGCTCCGAATCCAGACAAGCAATGGATTCTTCAGGTAACGCAGAAGATGCAGCCTATTCATAAGCAGTTCACCGATCTACTCATGACCAAACGACTGCAAACACTACAAAGCGTCGACGCCGCAGTCGAGAGGGTGCGTATTATAATGATGTTTTCACATGAACACTCGAACTCAATAAGTAGACTAGTGGATTGACGTTAAAAAACAAACCGACAGATCTATCAAGAGCTGAAGAGCCTGGGCGAGTTGGACAATACTTACATAATTTACACGTCGGACCACGGCTACCACCTGGGCCAATTTGGACTGATCAAGGGCAAGAGCTTCCCGTTCGAGTTCGACGTTCGCGTGCCGTTTCTAATCCGTGGCCCGGGCATCGAGCCAGGATCCGTGTAAGTCTCTCGCGCGATCGAATCCCTCCGGTTCGGCCACTTCCCTTTTAACCCCCTCCGCCCGCCCAGAATCGCCGTTATATTTAGCTACGTTGCAGAGTAGACGACATAGTTTTGAACATCGACCTGGCACCGACCTTCCTGGACATCGCCGGTGTCGAGACGCCGCCCCGCATGGACGGTCGTTCCTTCAAAAAGTTATTCTTCAAGTGAGTTCAAATTTCCTGTCGCCTCTTGCTTCCTGTCAGGCTCACCAATTAAGAAACATTATATTTTAAGTGTTTTCATGCGTTAAATTTAGTCTTCCTTTCTTCGATCTCTCAGGAAGTAGGGAAATTTCGCTTGTATTTATTCACAAAATAAGCTTTATTTTAAAAAAAAAATCGAAAAATCTTTGTTTTCTTGCTCTTCATTAGAGAAAATCGCAATATAAATGAGAAAATTCATTAAATTATTCTTTAAAAATTAGTCAATAGACAGTAAAAAAAAGAAAATTACTTGTGCAGCAACAAATCTGGTCGACGATCCAAGTTCAAGTGGCCGGACACGTTCTTAATCGAGTCATCGGGTAGACGGGAGACGCCCGAGTCAATCGCCGAAGCTAAAGCCCGCGAGGCGAGAAAACAAGCCAAGTTAAATGCAAGCACCGCAACCAACACTGAGGACGAGCCTGACATCGCCGACTTGGAGGACTCGACCTCAAAGAGGCTTGAGGGCGAACTCGGTAGTGATCAGGACTTTTCAGACGATGATGAACTTGACGATTCCGTTTTGGATGATCATGGTGAGGTCATTTATAATTTGCTCGAGGAAGAAAAAATATACTGTAAAAGTAAAATGATTGACGCGTCGACGTTTATTCTATTTATTTTTTTTATTACGAAAATATATAAGAGGTGTTTAAGATAAATGAATATTCAATTGCAAGTAACGTCGTTATGTTAAATTTAGTTATTCTAAATAATGGGAATAAAAATAAATCCAAACGTATCTAATTTTGAATACAGAAAAGGAAGGAGATTCAGAGGCGAGGCTGGAGAATGGGGTGTTGCAGTCACCGTCTAGGCGGGCTCGACTGGCGCTGGAGTGTTCGAAAGCCTCTGCTCAGGCAGACTGCCTACCTGGGCAGAAATGGCGCTGCGAAAGAGATGGTCAGCGCTGGCGCCGGCACAGATGTCGTGGCCCGACCGCGCCCCAGGAACTTGGGCCGCTGATACCACTACCGCGCACAGCCTGGAAAAAATGTGCCTGTTTCACACCTAATGGCGTTATTTACACCAGGCTCGAGGCTGACAACTTTGACGGCCACCGATTTGTCTTCGGCAAGGAAAGCAGCTTCGTCGGGCCTTATGGTCAGGTCCAAGCTATTGCCCCTAAACGAGGTACTTGTAAACTTGAAATTCACTTTTTTCGATGGACAAAATCCTTATTTTTCATTCATTATTCATTCATTTTAAATTAAATTATTTACATACTTAATATTGTTAGGTAAACGAGAAATAGAAAGCGGAAATTCTCTAGACGAATCAACAAATTTTGAAAATGACTTTTTAAATGATGACTGGGAAGAAGATACTGTGCAGTATACGCCAGATGACTTTGATATTGAAACCTTAGACGAACAGATAAATGGTCATTTGAACGTTAACGATGTACTCATAAGACATCGGAGAATTCGCAGAAGTATTACAAAGAAAGATAGTATCGAACATGTGACCAAAATTATGGAGAGTATTGAAGAGGAACTCGATGATCTCAAGGTAATTATATTTATTTCTTCCTATAAGCCAATAATTTGCCACCTTACAAAAAATATTTTTTCATATATTTTTGTTCAATAACAACTATTCATTATGGCGATTCTTATGAGACAACTGAAAAATATCCAATGTTTCAGTCTAAACATTCGAATCCGGATAAACAATTCACGTCTAAATGCTCAGTCTTACCACGCGGTGATGTTAACTGCAGTCAGTCTGTCTACAAAGATCCTAATGAGTGGCGGACGTCTCGAAAAGAAATTGAGCAACAAATTCGCAGCATGAGAATGCAACTTGAAACCCTGAAGGTACATTACTGTTAATTCCGCTGTTTGCAATCTTTGATCTGCATAGTTCAGCTACTTTATTTAAAATAAATTTTGATAAAATTTAATATTTTTATAATTTTTAATTATTATTTTCAATAAGTTAGCATTGCCATATCCAGTTGATGATGTAATAATAACATTAAATCGAATTTAGGAAATTCGACGTCACCTAATGTTAAAACGACCGCAGCCGTCGTCGGGTGCTGATGAGCAGGAACAAGAGCGACCTGATTTCGGTGACGATTTGTCAGGCAATGGTACTTCACAGACGCACCGTACACAGCCGCGTCACTCCAAGAATAGCACTGGTCTACATAATCATACAAGTCGCCACCATCGAAAACATGAAAAGGCACAAGCTGCAGAAGACGGCAGCAGCACAACAACTATTTCGACAACCGAGGTCCCATTACCCGAGAACGAGGAATCGATACTTGCCACTTCTAGGCCCAAGAAGAACGGCCGTAGGCAGAGGCCCCGCGATAGCTTGGATGTACCGCCACTGGTTCTCGAAACTGATATTGAGAGGAACCAGCAACAGCGTCGCAGGAAAAATCATCATCGCCGCAAAAATAGCACCTTACTGACGAACAGCGTACATGATGAGCTCGCACCCGATCTCGCCTCTAGCGAAGCTCCTGAGACGACACCTACTGAAGGAGTCACCGAAAATCACCAACACCATTACAGATCCACGCTGGTAAAGAATCTGTTTCTGTTTGCCTCTTCCAGATACAATTCAAACTGCACTGCAGAATTTTTTTCAAATTTTATACTTTTATAAGGTACTTAAAACAAAAATCAATTAATCAATTACAGACTACCTTTACAACAACGGCAACATCACAAAATCTAGGAAACATGGAGGAGTCTTCAGAAAATTCACTCCTTAAACGTGCATCCCAAAGCACGGAAAACTACTTGGAATCAACTTCTGCATCGATGTCATCTAGTAGCTTCTCAACAAGTACCGAGAGCAGTGAGACTCCCACGATTGCAAGTACTTATGGTAGCACTGCGTCGATGACTACAGATAAGTCGACAACCGAGGCTGGCGGAGTCGATGGAAATTCAGCAAGGAACAATCCAAAGAAAACTTCGAGAGTACCTCACCGGACCAGACCTTCAACCACTTTAGATGTACACGGACGAGGCGAAAGCTCCACCGAATCTCCTGACAAGCAGCGAAGGTATCCCGACTCTCATTCTGGAAAAACTACACCTGCAACTCAGGAAAAACACAAGTGCTTCTGTGAGCCAGATCCTTATGTCAGGTACTTACTAATAACTTAAATGTTATTTTCTTCAATAAGATTCAATAAAACGGTGAATAAGTATCTTAAAAAAATAACTTGATTTACCAGAGATGATAAGGAGACAACAAAGGAAGAGAAGCGTCGCTTGAAAGAGGAACGGATGCGCAAAAAGGAACGCAAGCTCCGGAAAAAGGCAAAACTGGAGAAGGAGTGCTTGACAGAGAAGATGAACTGCTTCGAGCACGACAACGACCACTGGCGTACCGCACCCCTCTGGAACGCCGGACCATTCTGCTTTTGCATGAATGCCAACAATAACACCTACTCTTGTATTCGAACTATTAACGCCACTCACAATTTTCTCTACTGCGAGTTTACCACTGGCCTTGTCACCTTCTACAATCTCAGAATAGGTGAGAAAATAATGTTCTCAACACAAAACATTTTTATCCAATGAAAACAAATATACATTTTATTCATCATTTTTTAACAATAACAATTTCATATTAATGAAGATGTATTTCATTCCAGATCCATTCGAACAATGGAATAGGGCATCTTCTCTAAACCCATTAGAAAAGTCCTATCTTCACGACCAATTAGAGCACCTAAAACGATGCAGGGGTACGCAAGATTGTACAGTAGGCAACGCTAAAGAAAGTATCAGAGAATTGTCGCAACAACGATCAATGCTTAAAAGAAAATACGCAGATACGTTTGGTAAGTATAATGAATATTACAATTACACGACTATAGTTGAATTATTAAGTAAAGCTAAACTTAATTTATATTTTTAGATGAAACTTTTATACCATCTGCTCTTCAAATAATTAGTGATATGGAATTACATCACCAAAATCGAAGACGTAGCAAAAAATGGCCTCAGTAAGTATGCTTTTCTTATTTTAATACTAATTTTACTCTTACTTTAAAGACAATTTATAAAGAAAATATTTTTCTAGTTCTTGGAATAGGCATAATCGCAGTTGGCAAAGTAACAGACGCCACAATGAAGATGTAACAAATCAGAGGAGGCATCGGCATCACACATAGAAGTTTCACTAAATAATCACCGGTTTTAATTTACTTCTGTTAGCACTATTACAACTATTGTCGGTGAACCACTGGTTTTTCAACGTTGCTTTATTACTAAATAAAACACTGCAAAAATTGCAACAGCTTTGCCATACGCTGCTAACAGTCAAAAATCAAAGAATTTATCTTTGATTTTAGAATTTTTTTAGGTAGTTTATATAAATTTGTGTGCAAGGAGAATTTACAGAGATGGGCATATTATTATTTATTAAATTATCAAAAATCATTTTCTAATTCTATTTGTATACAATTTACGAAAATATTGAGAAGAGAAAATTTAATTCATACAGACTGTTTTGACAATCAAGAATCTGAATTATTAAACAAACTATTTATTTGAAGTATCTCTTTGGAATAAAGGTTTAAGAATTAAAAGTAAGTATGTAATGCTGCCCATTGCTGTATATAATAAATAGCTTCCTGCTGCCAATAAACGTTTTCTCGTAAATCTCATTTGGTTGGACCAATGAATACTCTAATAAACTGAATTCAACCTGGTAGAGCTATTTTTAGAGTGGCGTAACGGTTTCGACTGAATTTTAAATTAATTAAGACCGACGTATTAAAATTAAATGTTACAGTGTGTGATTACAAACTCGAAATTACAACAAAAAAATAGTTTTTATTCTGTATTATCACTGCCACAAGCATTATTTTTAAAATCACTTTATTTCTACAGAGACTTCTCAAACTCAGTTTATCAATTTTTAACAGATTTAACACAGAAAAGAAAATGTCTCGTTACGTCTCTCTTTCCATGTAGTTATTAAATTTTTTTTTACTATTCTAATATCCAGTATCTTAAGAACAATGTTTATGTGATTTTTTGTTATAGCATAAAAAAATTGTATATTTGTATTGAGTAATATTTAATACACAAGGAATATAGCCAATGCCACATATAACAAAATTTCTCTGAATAACTTCTTTATTTTACTTTATTAAATTGAAATTCATATTAGATTATTATGATCTGAAATCTGTTATTGTTAGATATTATTTTTATTATTATCTTTCTTACTAATTTAAAATAATTTTATGTAATTAGATATTATTTACAGTTAAATTTAATTCAGAGAAATGTTGTTATGAATGTATCGTTGCAAAATGGCGCATGTATGTATTTGTCACACGCGTGTGTATAAACAATTATGTAAGACGCATTATTTATATTTTTCGAAAATATATAAGACTTCAGCACTAGAAAATAAAAGTTTTGAAAATACCAAAAAGAATTTTTTCTATTGTTTTATGTTCATCATAATGATTGTATTGTTTTTTATTTTATTGAATAAAAATATCTGAACCATTCGATGCTTATAACTTTGAATATTTTATTTCCTATCCTTTACAAAAATACAATACTTATTTAAAAGTCAAGAGATTCATCAAATTCATGATTACTCTCAAATATACTTAATTTCAATAGTTCCTTTTTTTTAACAGCAGGATATGGATTAACTGTTTTTATTGTAAAATCTATAGAATTTAAATCAAAGTAATTTTCATCTTTGTTTGGTTCATCACCATTATTTACTTTGCTGTCACTACTAGTAGATTGTTTGTGTACCGATACATTTTCTTTAAAACTTCTTTCTTGACTCTCATTAAATCCATCTAGGTCAAATGCTGATGGTTGAAATTCATGTTCTAAGTTATCAAATGCATCTTCAAACTGGGTATAAGATTCTTCTATGAAACTTGTTGAATTTGGATTGGAAAAACACACACTCTGTGATAAATTTTGTTCCACGATTTCATATTCATCATTGTTGCAATAATTTTCATCTTGAATACTAGAGCACTCTTTTAATTTTTCAAAAATTTGTCCTTCGGCTGTGTTCATATTTTGAACATTTACTCTGCAGTCACTAGGTTGTCCTTTAAAAAATATCTAAAACAATATTTATGAACATACTTTTTAATTTAATGACTCAAATATAGTAAACATTTTAATATATATATTAAAGAACTGTTTTAAAATTATCTAAGATATAAATTTTTATGTTTTCATGCTAGATTTACAATTATGTTTAATCAAAATTACTCTTTGAAATTGTCTTGCAGATACTGCATTAAGTAGAAGTCTTAGAAGTAATAACAATTAAAAGTGTCATATTGTCCTTAATTATCCTTTTATTTTGATTCAAATTAGTTATGCATATGAGTGTGTTTGAATAAATGGCTATTGAAAATAGTCTTTAAATAAGTGTTATACCAGTGATTCAAAACAAATCTTTATTAAAATGTTTCAATGTTAAGAATGTAAAAAATTTACTTACAGTCATTAGGTCTTGTTTTGCCCCACAGACTTTGCATTGCCATTTTTTTGCCTTCTTTTTTAATTGAACCTAAGAAAAATTAATATAATACTTTATTAAATTTGCATGCTGCAATAGTTTATCCAAATTAAATACCCCAAAGTACTATTCATCTATATTTAAGATATTCTAATACTTGTGTTTATTTTTGAAAAATTAAAAAAAAGTAGGTTATAATTTAAAATGCACGACCGATCTATTTTTATTTTTACACATTTACAAAACAGAAAAGAAAATAAATACCTGAAATTTTTTACATTGATAACATTTTAACACCCACGCTTCTTGAGGCATCTTAAACAGCGAAATAAGAAAGCTTTGTTTTACAATATTTTGTAAACAAAAGCCAAAAAGTCAGTGCGTCGATGTCTGCCCGTCGCGTCTGCCCGCCAAAATCGCCATCGGTGAACCGTGAAAAACATGACCGGTGGCGACAGTGCAGGGCACGTGTTGTTTCACAGACTCACTCACTCACTTATAATTTCTGAACTTTCTGCGCGCGCGCAGAGTGCAGACCGTCACCGGCGTCATCACCAGTCTCTTTAAAGATGGCGAAAGTCGAGAGTGTTTGTGTTTACATTTTCTAGGGGGCTGCTCCTATTTTACAAGAACACTTATTTTTATACAGATGAATTGGAGAAGCTTTAACAAATCGCGTAGAAAACACAGCTTTTGAGTCTTGGATCACCATGCTGCCGAACTTAAGTGTAGATCACAAGCAGCATTTATTGTTTCTAACTGAACAATTGCCACAAGGTAAAAAGGCATAATCTTTCATTATTTTCATCTAATTTCATGACAATATTTCAATAGTTATGTTTCTACATTTTTAGTACTTCAAGATTTTTGTAAGCTTGCCCTGGACTACTTGCATAAAGGACCAAATTTTAAACTCTATAGTGCTGCTGCTCGTATGTACAACTATTAGTTTATTTGTTGTGAACAATTATAAATTTAAAATAATTATTTATTGTTTGTAAAATAATATATCATTCAAAATGTTGAATTAAATAATTACAGAAAAATTGCAAGTTGAACCTCAAGTTATAAGAAATTCTGTTGAAGGTCTTCTAAACTTGTTACTGGAAAGTTGCAAATGCAAGGTAATATTTACTTATTTTTTAACAATATTTTTTTATTTATGTTTAAATATCAAGTATTATTTTAGCTTGAAAAGGAAGGTTTTCGGGAAACTGTAATAAGCCTAGGATTTGCAGAAGAACAAGAACTTTTACTCACTAAACTCTATTTAGTAAAAAAACAGGAGCTGACAGACGCTTTAACTAATTTTGGATTAAAACTACCTGAGTATCATAACATGGAGTGGAGGTTTGAAGTTCAGGTACTTATTCTTAAATGCATTAAAATAAAAATTAGTATTAAAATCTAAAGTTATTTATTTAAATTTGATGTTATTTATTTTTAGATTGCTTCAAGATCATTACTTCGACAAATCACACCACTAATAACTTTAGACTTCACTCTAAAAAATGTTTCAAAGCCAAATGTTACCGAGCATGTATTGCTACAAACTGATCCAAACAATCTACTTCATCTTGCCCAAGAACTGGAAATGGCTGTACGAGAAGGTCACAGTAGACACATAAGAAGCATAGCAAGAATTGTTGACTAAAAATTGTTAATATCTTAACATTTTGTGTTATAAATATTTAATTTTAATAAATATATGTATATATAATTTAAGTATTAAACAAAGTTAAATGATTGGGTTATTGGGCAATGATAAAAAGGAATTGATAAATTGAAACTTAGTGGCACTAAGACGCAGTTTCCAATGATAAGTCGATTATTTAAATGAGCTTTGAGTTTCAAGTGCATGCGAATAAACTAGATTTTTAAATGCTTGAGATAAATGACAAGAGACGTGAGTTCGCATCGAATTCGCTCGTCGACGTCACACCTTGAACTATTAGCAATGGGCAATGCAGAAGGTTTCATTTGAATATTTTATTGAATAATCGCGTTAAAATGCGAGGTAGCGGGTTTATATAAAAATGCATCCCGGCCAAAAGATCAGTGTGCTGACCGCATTAGGCTCGGTAACAACGGAGTATTGATGTTCTACAGATCTAGTCCCGTTCGTCTCACCCCCAAAAGTAGTCTTCGCTGCTTCACACAAGTGACAAGTACGTCTCTCTCTCGAGTGGTCGTCTATTAAACCGATAAAACTTTTTTCACATATAATTACAGTGATAAAGATTCGATTAGGTTGAATAAAATCGTGTGGAGAAAGCGAGAAGCAATATTTTGAGTGATAGTAGTAAATCTCTGAAGCGAAGGAATGTGTGTCTGCCCGCAGGAGATGGATCCCATGGTGGCGGCTGCTGTGAATACGACCAGTGGGTTGACTACGATGCTGGGAGCCTCGTCGACAAGTGCAGTAGCCACCACCAGCGCAATTGTGCAGGTCGCGACGACTATGGGGCCACACTTTGCCCGACAGATCATGCGTTTTAACAATCAGACTGTGGCTGATAAAGTACCGCCGGAGATGCTTCATCTCGTTGGTGCACATTGGTAAACATAAAAAGTATTTTTCTAAAACTTATATATTATTCCCCTCTAAATTTTCTAATAAACTACTGTAAAGGCTTTTTATTGATTATTTTTTATTTTAGTAGGTAAATGTAAGTTATTTTAAAGACTCTAGAAAATGGCAAAATTTGCTTTCTATTTTGGGTTTCTTTTTTATTTATTATTTTCAATTACTGACGCCTTATTTATGTTATGCCAGTGACGATAAAAAGATAAGAAAATTTATATTATTAGGTATCAATTTCCACCATTATGGTACGTTTGGCACAAAATTTTGGGTATCGTTATGATAGGCATTGGAATCCTTGGATGGTGCGGTAACGGAGTGGTAGTGTATATATTTATACTAACTCCTAGTCTCAGAACACCCAGCAATTTACTTGTAATGAACTTGGCGTTCTCAGATTTCTTAATGATGGTCGCTATGTCTCCTCCGATGGTTATAAACTGTTGGTTTGAAACTTGGGTTTTAGGTATGAATACACATTTTTATTATCAAAATAATCGGACTCTTACCACTGATGAAAATAACATTTTAAGGTCCTCTAATGTGCGACATATATGCTCTTATCGGGTCTTTATGCGGTGGAGCTTCTATATGGACAATGTCAGCAATTGCTTTCGATCGGTACAATGTCATTGTTAAAGTAAGTCCGAATTTTAAGAGTAATTTGAGTAATTTCTCAAAATCTAATTTTAATTATTTTATTCGTTAGTTAAAATACTTAAAATAAATGAAACTATAATTTTTAATTAGGGAATGAATGGAACTCCACTAACGTTTATGAGAGCAATCATTGAAATCGTTATAATTTGGCTTTTTGGATTATTGTGGGCTATGCTGCCATTATTTGGTTGGAACAGGTAATTTTTAGCTAATTCTAGTTTTGAGTGTACCTATACGAGTGCATTATATTGATAATCTAATTTGTAAAGCTTAAATTGTCGCTCAGGTATGTTCCAGAAGGCAACATGACATCATGCGGTACCGATTATGTTGGAGACGATTGGTTAGGAAAGTCTTACATACTAGTTTACTCCGTTTTCGTATACTATACTCCGTTATTCAGCATCATTTACTGCTACTACCATATCGTTTCGGTTAGTAAAGATCATTATAATAACTTAAATTATTTATTTCAATGATTGTATTGTACTACAGGCAGTAGCAGCTCATGAAAGAGGAATGCGGGAACAAGCCAAAAAGATGAATGTTACTTCCTTACGTTCTGGGGAGCAAGGCAGTGAAAAAGCAGAAGCTAAACTTGCTAAAGTAGATATTATTGATTATTTCATTCGTCCATTCCTGATGAATCGTACATACGAAATCGTTTATTGTCGCAGGTTGCTTTGACCACTATATCATTGTGGTTTATGGCGTGGACCCCTTATTTGGTAACCAATTATATGGGAATATTTTGCAAACAGTATGTCAGTCCTCTTTTTACTATTTGGGCTTCACTTTTTGCAAAAACCAATGCATGCTATAACCCTATTGTATATGCATTCAGGTTCGTAAATTTAATTATATATAACTTTTAGCTATCTCGTAAAATGTTCGTTAAATCTTCTGCTTTTTTACAGTCACCCGAAATACCGGGCAGGATTGAAGCAACGGTGCCCCTGCTTGATATTTGGTGAGACGGAAGATCAAAAACCAAAAGCAGAAGCTACATCAGGAAATGCATGAACATATAATAAGTATTTCATTTTTTTATTTTTATTAAAAAACAAACACATGCAAGCACTGAATTCTGTCACTTAATCATTTATATAAAACTTTGAAAATGGATGAAGTTCTATCGTTTTCTGTGAAAGAAACAATTCAATATTTAGTTACAGATTTCTTTTAAATAGTTATCTTTTCTTATAGAATATAGTCTATGTGAATAATTTCGAAAAAGTAGCTTTAATCTTATGCAAGAGCAATCATTTATATTATAAATAATTTTTTATATTTATCGTCCCTATCCATTCTCCTCTTTACTTTACGTAAAATGTAATACATATTTTTCTATTATTTGTTAAACATTACCCAATAAAATGTATAACTATTGAAGGGGTTTTACTAAATTTTGAATGCATTGTCTAAATAAGAATGTTAAAAATAAAATGTTTTTTAAAAAGAACGTTTATCATTTTGATGAATTTTGATGAAGAAGAAGGGCATAGGAAAAAAGCAAAGGCGCCTCAATTTTGTTCTCTGCACTTGGAATGCGTACAAGGTTTTATTGTTTTATTTAACTTACAAAATGAAATGACACATATGTAGAACGCGCCGGGTTGCCAGATGACGCTCGGCAGATACCCGCACAGATAGGCATGGTGCAGCCCGGGGCGCGTGATTCGTAAAAAAATAAGTTAAAGGGCGTCGCGTCGAGGAGTGATGATCATCGCGGAACAGAGCCACGACTCAGCGAGCCATCGGCCGGCCAGTAGAACGATTCGCGCTGTGGTGAGAGCCGAGTCGTAAGGCCAAATCGGATGGCTGGCTCCCGTAGTCGGCTCACCGATACATCCCCCGGCGCCTCCGCTGGCTTATCGGAGTCAGCCCGAATGCACGATACCTACGGCAGCCGAGCGCCAGCGGTACTTTAAAATTGAGCCAATTGTGTGAGCCCGTTTGATCACAGATTTTCGACACAGAAGTGACATTTTCTTGTCGCTAACTACGCCGACACATTTTCCTCCTTTCTCTAGCTGTACATTGAGTACGCGTGCCCAAGATATCTCCTCGTCCTCCACACGGTAAGTTCATAATATCTCCTCCATCGATGAACACAGAGAAAGCCTCGTTCGAGGTTCTTCGTTCGAGATGTATGGATATTTTCATCTGTATTTTCTTGCAAAGTGTTTGTTCGCTACGCCGCGAAATGGTTGTAACCACGACCTTATGGGTAAGGGTGATTCGGGCGCAACGAGAGAGACGCTTAGCGATCGACTTATGCGTTGGATTTGTCGTGATCGGTGAGCGTCGTGACGCCGGAGGTGGTGGATACGGCGTCTGAGCCTGCCGGTGGTCCATCGGCACAGGCCAGGGATGGGAACCTCGCGAACAAAGCGGCTCGGTATTTTGGATGGCTAAAAATTAAATAAGAAACGTGGACAAGTATTCGAATTTTTTAATATTGAAGTAGACATTACGTGAAGGATTAAATCTTTACCTAATGCCATAGACAATCGGATTGTACACGGCGTTCGCCTTGGCGAACACTGATCCCCAGATAGTGAAGAGCGGCGTAAGCCTGGCCAGCGAGAAAATGCCAGCCCAATTGATCACCAGATACGGAGTCCAGGCCATGAACCACAAGGAGATGGTCATCAGAGCCACCTAAAAAAATAATGAAATTCAAATGTAATATAGACATTTTTTCAAGCAGCTCATAATTATGAATTTACCTTTGCAAGTTTGTTCTCTGTACTTTGATTGTCGTTCTGTCTAAGAGAAGCGACGTTCATCTTTTTGGCCTGCTCGCGCATGTTTTTCTCGTGCTCGGATACAGCTTTGATGATGAAGTAGTAGCTGTAGCAGATGAGGCCCAGGGGCGCGAAATACACGAAGAAACTGTATACGACGATGTAAGATCTAGACACCCAGTCCTTGCTGAAGTAGTCGGTCCCACATGCTGTCAGGTTGCCCTCCGGTACATATCTAAAACACCGTTGGACATCCATATAGATAGATATAGATAATATCTTGGAAAATTTAAAAAGCCTATTTCATACCGATTCCAGCCAATCATGGGTGCAACGGTCCAAATGGCCGCCATCAACCATATTCCCAGGATTCGGAGTAGCGAGCCGTTAATGGTCAGCGGTTTGGCTGATAGACCTTTGACGATTACGTTGTACCGATCGAAGGCGATCATACACATCGTCCATATGGAGGCGCATCCGAATATAGAGCCGCACAAAGCATAAATCTCGCACATCAAAGGTCCAAAGACCCATGTTTCGTAATAGCAGCTGGTCACCTATTGCAGAAAAATCCTTTCTCGCTTAAATTTCATAAATGGCTGATGGTTTAACATGTTCTTAAATGCTAGTAAAGCACATTACCATGGGAGGTGACATGGTGAACATCATGCAGAAGTCAGAGAAGGCAAGATTGATGACGAGCAGATTGCTGGGAGTGCGAAGGGACTTTGTACTGGCGAAGATGTAGACAACCATGCCGTTCCCGGTGACGGAGACGACACCGAGGCATCCAATGACGAAGCCGAGGATCCCGTACCAAAGTGGATTCATCGGAGGGAACTGGTACCAGTAAGGGTCGATCATGTGGTGGATCTCCGGCGGCGCCTTGTCGACCACCGTTTGGTTATTGAAGCCGCCGCCATAGCCACCGTAACCACCTCGCTGAGCCATCGCGGTTAGGGCCGCAAATTTTGGTCCCATGTGTGACGCCATGTCGATTGTCCTGTATTAGTGAATCGATGTACTTTTTCAATCTAACACAAGTATTCTATTTCTTATTGTTCAATTTTCAATTTTTTCAAAACTAAATTTAAGCTTTACTTATTAGCTATTTTTAAACAATGAATCCTTCCTACTCTAATAATGCCACCTTAACTCAATCTAATTTTAAACAATACTTTTATAAGGTTTCTCTCAATTAGTTTTCTATTGTGCTTCTAATTAATCAAGTTATTTTTTCATAGATAATGAAATTGCAATTAAAAATAATAAAGTTCTCGTCATATTAAAAGATTTTGACTTGAACACAAGAAGAAAATCACAACACTCTGATCGAAATGTTTGAATTATTAAGACTTATTAATAAATTTCTTAAAAGACTTTACGTGAATATAATAAAATTTGTTTAGTTCCGCAAAGCTAATAACGGCAAAGGTTCACTGAAGCTAGCACTTGTGTAAAAATCGAAGAGTCCAAGAAGACAATGCAAGTGGCGTTCAGCGCCCACCTTACGGCTCGTCACAAGGTCCGGGTAGTCGTGTGTAGGCAGGACAGCCTGCTGCTAGCCGTTGCCGCTGTCGGGCAGTCGGGCAGTCGGGATGGTCCCGCTCGCGCTGGATGTTCGTGGATGCGACTCACTCGCGCTGCCCCGAGGCTCCCACTTATAAAGCTGCACCGAAGGCCCCGGTCCGCGCCCCTCTGTTTTCCCCCGATTCCCCCGAAGACGTCGTCGCCAGCACGGATCCGGCCTAAGTCGCCAAACAGTCTTAAGGAGGCACCTTCATTCAATTAAAGCGGATCTGAGAATACCTTGGGTTACCTTGAGCTCTCGGCTACAAGATACAGAAGCCCCGCGTGGGGCCTTAGCAAAGCAAGCCGGCTATCCTCCAAATGAGGAAGAAGATACTCGAGCTGGCCGATCGCGTCGCAATTAATTGACAAACGTGGATCAACCGCCGAGCGATTATCGGATTATCGTCCTGCTACTGTCCTGCTACTGTCCTGTCCCAATAGGACCGGAGACTGTATAGGAGCTTAAACGATTTTCGCGCGACTCGCGAGTTTAGCTTAAGTATCATTTCACCAATCGGATGGACTATCCGATTTCTATTACATCTTTTTCTAATTGGCTCGTCCACTTCCCGAAATCGTATTCCGTTCAATCGAATTAATATTTCTTCAAAATTTAGACGAGTAAACTAATGAAAAACCTCTTTTACAGAAGAATTCTTTCTCTCCTTGAATAATTAATCGTAATTAATCAGAAGAAGAAACTAAGACACAAGCTTATAGACTTTTCTAGAACATTCCAAGCTTTATTTGTTATTTTCATCATTTTACAATCATTTTTCAAATCAAAAATTCAAGATTTCATGTTTGTAGCGGTTTAAAAAAATTGATCAACAAATTTTGTTTACAATAAACTGTTGCGAAGAAAAATATAAACTTTTTAATTAAGTTAAGCATATTTAGCATATCATTTGCGTCACGAAAGCTTGAACCTTAAATCACGTGAAGCCTGTTATGTAAGTGACGTAAACGGAAAATACAAATAAGCAAAAACACATGTAACTCATAAATTTCCGGTTAAATTTCTTGCATTTGGCGAGTTGCTGCCTGTCTCGATCGTCAAGACGCCGAAGTGAAAGGACGCGGCTGCGACATTATGGCATTTCTCGGAAATATGCAACTAAAAGGGCATTTGTTGAATGAAACTGGCCGTCACGTGCAAGAGTTGCACGAGTTATTGGACCCGAGCATTTTAAAGTAACATAAGCTTCTTAGGTGTAGAAACCATACCAAGGCTCAGAAACAAATTTAATGTAGACAAACTCGACACTTCACGTTAACATCACCTTGAATTCTCAAAGACGAAACATAATTATGACTCCATGCGTCGCAGAATGAGCTTTCGTACACGAAATGCTTTATTTAATTAAACATTTTTATATTATTACAATTACCTCTTTTCTTATTTTTATCTCTTCACTGGACTATCTAATATTAATAATCAAGATATATATAGTTTATAGATAAGTATGCACAGAAAACTACTGCTTATTAGAATATATTATTTTTAGCTCATTAAATATTTAAATTGTTTTATTGAATTGAGGTTCATCCACATAAACTTATAAGTTTAAGAGTATACTCTATCATTACTACTTTAATAAATCAATTTTTAATTTTATTTCGTAGAAATCTGACCTGTAAAAAATAAGTACGAATCCCGATCAGCATTGTGAGAGTATAAAAAGATTTTAATGAATTCTTAATGAATGCTTTTTTTCCAGAAGTTATTTTAA
>JAXIUT010000037.1:2106509-2143184 GCA_035586675.1 Eurytoma californica | reverse complement strand
CCCCTCGCGATCGCGGACGCCCGATCGGGCGATTCGATGGCCCTCTTCGATATGCGGGCCTCACCGCCTGCGAATGCGCCGGGATTTGCGGAATCTCTTCGCCCTGTCCGCGGCAATCGCTTGCCCGCTGAATGCGCAGTAGCGAAATTTCGCTGACTGGGGGTTGGAGCGTAGCGAGGATTTTATTTTTGAATGTCTTTAAATTGAAATTTTGAAACGTCACCTGCGTTGACAGCGAAATCAAAATTCGGAATAACGCTAATTTTCTGGGATTTATTCAGAGTCGCATGTGTAGAGTATTCGCGTATTTCGACATGCGGTGCCGAGGTTCTGGTACTGTAGTTATGCGCAATACGTGAAATTTGACAATTACCAAAATAATTTCATCACCAACTTTATTAGGACATGAACTGCTCGTAAACTAGTGGGTTGCCCGTAATGATTACGTACTTCACTCGAGAGGCTCTAATTTAAAATCGATTTAAAAAATCTGCGCGTAAATGAGGCTTCAAGAATTTTCAGCAAAGAACTTGAGGAAACAGTCCTTTTAACGCTTAACTAGCGATGCTAAATTTAGTCGCTCAACACACATTGACGTAGTGTCTAGATATACGATATTTGCTCGTGAAAATGTTGACGATATACAAATAGAAATAAAAACTACGATGTACGTACACACTAGTTTAATTGCACACGAAAAATTCAAATTAAAATCTTTTTAATAATTGCGATAACTAAAAAATAAATAAAGTCGAGGTGCATAATTTAAAAATAAAGATTTATTACGTGAATAATGAAAGAAAAATAATCTCTTTACTCCGTAATAAAAATGGCCTTTGTAGTCAAAGTTATTAGATTTCTTTTCATTTAAATTAATGCGAACATATTATTCATAAACGTTAATGAAAAGAGAGATAATTTTTTTAATTAAGCTGTTTCAAAAATATAATTTACTTTATAATAAAAACATTTTTTTATTTATGTAATATAAGAATATAAGAATAGTTTTTTGTGAAATAAATATTTACAAATGTTAAAGCACGTTTGGGAAAATCACATGAAATCGCATAAAACAATAATTTAAATACGTAAATAAATATTGTAAATATAAAAGATCTGTAATAGTGTTTAGTCATTTATAGGTAATGATAAAAAGAATAAAAATAAATAGCATTTGTGCGGTATCACCATGATAAATTAAAAGCTACTAGTACTAAATAGTAAGACAAGATGATTATAATGATATCACAGGTTTATATTTGTTATCATATTTCCTATGAAATTACTAGGGTAGTCTATAAACTATTCAGTTATTAATCAACGGACAAGCTATTCATTTAATTCAAATCAATACAAAAGATATGAAATTAGAAAAAAATAAGTGAATACTCGAATCGAAAGTGACTTAGCAAAAATCAATGAAAATTCAATCGCGGAACTCGGCTGTAACCGAAGATAATTAGAAAGGAAAGGAAAATAATGGCTCCCCGCACTATTCTTGAGGAGGAGCCGCAAAAGCGGCGGAGTGCCCGGGCAATCGAAAGTTGAAGCACGGGCGATAGCGCGGCGCCTTACTTAAATCGAGGCGACGGGCGAGCCATTGTGCGGCCGATTGTTTGGCGCGAGCGATTCACCGGGGCAATATAGCGGATCGTGAAAGGCGCGCGCATTCAGCGTAAATATAGCCTCGCTCGGCGGGGCGCGTCCCTGGGAAAAAGGCGTCGCGCGCGGAGGGGCACGCGCGGCACCTCGTTGGTCATTTCAGTCAGCCGGAGAAGTGATCCTTCGAGATTCCGAACTTTCCCGCAGGCCGCTTCTCCCTTTTCACCGGGAATTTCAGCGAGGAACTTTCAGACGGCCGCAGCTCGTCCTCGCCCGCGCGGCTATTAATAGAATTGTTTCGCATGCAGCTTTTCCTGGGTGACACGCGTCGAGTTTTAATGGTTCGGCTTTGGGGGGAAATGCTTTTTTCTACGTGTGAGATTTGTTTTTTTTTTTTTTTTTTTTTTTGAGTAATTGCGTTATCGTTGGTAGAGTAGAATTTAGAAAATAAAATATTGCGTATACTACGGTAAAATTAATTTCACAAATTGCTTTTCTTCTTTACCGTACTTAAACTTTTACAAGAGGAGTTTCATGATGTTAATAATGTTAAAGAAATGTATATACAAAATGTCGATTTTTATAAATAAAAAAAGCTGATATGACATTTAAGTAGACACGAAAAGATGACTAGAATTTAATGGAATACTATGTCTGACTAAACTCGGCAGTATCTAAGTAGATAGGGCCGAGTTTGGTCAGACGTAGTATTAGCTTAAATTTTACAGACATCATTTCCGTTCTGAATTAAATGTAGTGTAAAATCTTCATGAATAATTCTGTCACAAATAGTAACATTTTATTTCACCTTCGAAGAGACATTCTATTCTGATGATGACAAAATTATAAAATCGTGTAAATAAGAATGTACGTCTAATTAGCGCGTGAAACTTGACTCTAATGATCATTAGCTTCGTCTCAGTTATTTTTAGTTAAACTTCATCGCTGAATTAATTAAATATCAACATTAAATCTCAACATAAATATCCACTAATTTACACGTTGACGTTTAAAACAAGCGCAGCAACAATTTATTCACAAGGAAATACCGCAAAAATTCGTTTAAAAAAACACTTTAGCATTTCTCAAATAAAACCTTTTCCGACGAACTCATCCCCTCGATGCACTTCCTCGACTTCGAATCGCGCCGTCGCTTCACCGCCGACCCGACAATTTTCTTTTTCGCAAAACGTTCGAGGCACATTCGCGGTATAACAATACAACTCATAAATTATAAAGCAGCGTCGACATTCGCGCGGAAGCATACGACGCTATACGCAGTTGTACGTCGCATGAAATTCGAAATACAGCGAGGGGTGAAGCCCCGCGCTCGTCGCAATTATTCATATCGCGCGCGCGGGGCTCGGTCCGCGGCGTAGGCCACCTCGCGGGGGAGGGACGTCCGCTCCGCGACCGCGGCTCGCGCAATTTTGCGATGCTAATGCGCCCGAGCGAAATTATTTGCATATCGCGCGCGACTCGGCGGTCGCGCGCTGAAAATTGATTGCGCGATTAATCGATTGAGCGCTTTTTTTCTCCCCCCGCTCGCGCGGGCATCGATTTTCAATCGGCGCGCGGGCCTCTCAGGTATGCGGAGCGAGCCGCCACCTCCCCCTCGCGAATAAACGCGGCAAACCCAATTTCTGAGCGCGGCGGGAAGCGAGGGCTCAATCGGGCAACTTCGCCGGCCGCGCGGGCGCCCCGGCCAAATCGCTCGGCTAAGTTTAACGGAGGTGTATTTGGGTTGCGCGGATCCTAGGCTGGAAGTTTCTAGCGGAATACACGCCTATTTCGATCCGCCTTTCTATTTTCGAGGGGCCGTTCTTGATCTTTTAGTTTCTTTTGAACTTGGGCGATAAGGTCAATTCGGACGAACCGAGGGATTGTAGGTGAATGGTGATTTGGAAGAAACTTTTTGGTCGTTTTCAACAAATACTTAAAATTTATTTAATAAAACGGGGAACACTGCAGTGTTGAGATAAGACAGACACTTAAGCTTTCTGATAACTAAGACGTAAAACTCATGTACGCTCGGCAACTTTTTCTTTTCGAAGATTGACTACCCCTATGTTTTTTGCTGATCCTAGTGTACAGCTGGACGTAGCAGTAAAAGACGAATCAGCACCTACGAGTTTACTTGAGTGGGAGTACCTCGAAAATTTGGTAGAGGAAATTCGAGGTGTAGGCGTTACTTGAACTACTTGACATTTATTAATAAATCGTACGTGAAACTTAATCTTCCTGAAATAGTTTAGTATTTTTAGTTGTTTATTTATTAGTGTTTATTTTATTCAAAAATAGTATAATAAAATGTTACATCGTTTAGTAAAATATTACGTAGGTATTGCATAAATTTCACGTAATAATCATTTTATGTGCTTTACCGAATCTGAAGACTATTCAACCAGGACTATTATCAGGTTCATTAAAAAATTTTAATCATACTGTTTAATAAATTGTTTAATACTGTTCTCGCTAGAAAATGTTTTCGTTTATGGACGTTCAGATACTGTTCGATGTTTATATTCATGTGCGTTATATTTAATCAAACCGCTGCACGAGCAGGTAAACTATATTTATAAAAAAATATTTTTAAAAAATTTCTTTTTTATATCAATATTTAGATTTTTTATTGAAATGCGTCAATACGTTGTACACGTAAATTCAAAAGAATTGACGCAGATTGTAGCTATTTTTAAGAATTTTCAAATAAAAACATTTATATACCTAGAAGATAATCATTCTATGGAATTACAAATTACTTTCAATTAAGTAACTTAATGTCATTACTTTTTAATCATTGAAAAATCAATTTATAATTTCGTTATCAGTAAATGTAATCACCTGAAATCATAATAATTATTCAACAGCAAATTAATTTTAGAATTTTTTAGCGGCGTTTTAAAATTTTCACATCGCTTGGAATACGAAATCTGAAAATAGTTTCATGGTAAATTCATTTTGGTAGCATTAAATATCTGAACAAGTAGTTCAAATCTCTACGTGGGACCTAGATGGGAGTAATCCACCGAATTTAATTCATTTAGGTACCTCGTGAAGGTCATCGTTAGCTCAACAAAATTGCCTGTATGAAAATTTCAATTCTTTTTTATTTTTTTTTATTTTTTACATTCGCTTTTTTGGACTATTTTGACATTTACCACGTCGATTCTAAAAGAATTAAATTCGGTCTAGTGCTTGTATGTACATTGCATAATGTTACCTGGCATATTGACCGCCAGGGGGACTCTAAAATATTTCTCCCTTTGACTAGACTACTGTCTTTGTTGTACATAAGTCCGCTGAAGACCTAGTTGATTGGACACTGGAAAAGGCTTCTGGTACTCCACAATTTAACTAATTATAACGGATTATTCAAAACATAATCATTTAAAAATGTTATTTTTTGTTTCTTCTTATCATTGTAATTAAATATGACTATAATTGGATATATATATTGATAGCTAGATAGACAAATATGCATTTTGTTTGCACAAATAAATATACAAAAGTAGATCTTGGATCCGAAAGTTGCAACAATAATAAACAAATATTACAGTTGCATAATCTAGAACATAAAATATTTTGAAGCTAATTCAATCGAATGTTCACAAAATGCTCATCTCAAATGTATCAATATTAACAATGTAAATGAGCATTTTTGAGTGAGAAGCCGAGGAACAGGCGAACAAACCCAACCGAATCAGCAGCGCACCCTCCGGTCGAATTTCAGTGCGCCATCCTCCGATCGAGATCGCGCGCACCCCGCGAAACGAACTAAACGCATGCAGATCCTTTATCCGCGTCGCTCGTAACGGCGCGCGCGAAAAACGGCGTCGGCGGTGGCGTCGGCGCGCTCGCCAGCGCCTCGGGGTCTAAAAGAGCTCGATCGATTCGACACGGCGGCCGCGCGCCACCTGCTCCATTCATTGCCGCGCGGCGGGCACGGGCTCGGGCCGCGCGGACAGGTACACCCGAGCCGCGCGCGTATTTTTACGACTCGCCTCATGCGGGGCCTATATTTGGCGGCGCGGCGAGCGCGAAAGAAGAAGCCGACATGCGAATTACACGGGGCGCGTGCTACAGGTTGGCGCGGCGGCGCGCGCCCCGCGGCCCAGGTCGATACCAGCCACCCCTATATTTAGCGCCCAACGTCTCCCCCCCCCCCGGCTGCGCCCCCCCCCCTCCCCCGCGGCTTTTTAGCGACGCCGAACGCTCGCACACGCGATTTAGATTCGATCAGGCCGGTCGGCGGGCGCGTTAATCTTGCCGCCGAGCATTATATTTTACGTCCCGCGCGCACGGGGGACGAGAGCTGACGGAGGGGGGCCCCCCAGAGTATCGCCGCCAAATCTGAGGGGAAAAGGCGCATTTTCACGCTATTTTGAGCCCTCGATTATTTATTTTCGGGCTCGCGTGCCCGACTGCGCCTCCGAGCCGTGTATTAGAAAGTTAAACTTTTGATGGCTGAACTCATTAGTTGCGGAACACGCTTGATTTTTATTATACTTCTTTTTTTTCCAATAACAAAAGTTTTCTACTAATTTTGTTTGCTTTGGGTTTCGACGGAGAAACACAAACTACTGGAACGAAGGAAAATCTTTTGGAAAAGAAATTTTCGGATATTTTCATTTCACTTGCTTTATTTATTCACTTGCTTTATAGAGTTATGGTTCTATATTTATGAATTCTATATTTGTGGTTCTATATTGAGTATCAAAAGAACTCGTAACTTACTGCAATGCAATTCTTCTTGAATACTTGTAATGCAGTACGCAATTTTTAATATTCCAATCTGATTATTTATGAGAAATTAGAACATTTTTTTTAATCAGTAAAAACTAATTTAATCTTAATTTAGTCTTAATTATTCCTTTAAAAAAACTTTTCACAGATTGCAGATTGAATTTTTCGCTAATATTAGTATAAATTTACCTCAAAAAGTATGTAATTTTTTTTTGCGACATGACACCTGTAATTTTGAGCAAATTTTACATTTTCCTTATCAGACGGTCGAGTCTATGCACGACTTCTACGATAAAGGATTGCTTGAAATAAAGATTGGTTAGGTATAATTACGTAATTTTCCAGTACTCCGAGAGAAGTTCTTTCACGTAATACTGGTATTTGTTCTAAAATAAACCTACAGACCTTGGCAAAACTTTCACACTTTCATTAAAATTATTAACCATTGAAATACTTATAAATGCAAAATTTATTATACAGGATTGTAAAGTTTGTTTTATCAATAAATAAATAAATATTAATAAGGACAGGCGTGGGCAATTACAACAAATCAGATAATTAGAAAATAAACAAACACTTTAGCATTTATTTATTTATTATGTTCTTCTCTTTAATCGTTTCACACCTGCCTTTATCGATGATTACCCCACGAAAGAGCTACTCTCGACTACATTAAACAGATAAATAAACAAATAAATCACATTCGAGCCGCGTTGCATGTTTTCATGCACACAGACGATCCCACGCAAAAGTGCGCTCGTCGAAACGAAGCGAATAACACGGAAGCTCGCGAGCACCGAGTGATCTTTCACGATCCCGTTATGATGCAATTACGCCGGTGGGTCGGGGGGAGGGTTGGAAAAAAAAGAGAGTCGCGTTGATAGGATAGACGCACTTATACGGGCGGCGGATCATCTTCGTTAATAGCCCCGCAGCCGCTGCCTCGCTGCGAGAGCGACCGACACCGAGGGGGGACAGGGGACTTTGATCGCGTTCCACATCAGCGAGCCGCCGTCTCGCGTTTCACAAAAGCAAGTGGGAATTCACCTGTGCATTTGAGAATAATTGCCCCTCGCTCCCGCTAACTCCATCGTTCTTTTGTGCCTTTGACTCGCGTCTCGCTTACTCCTCCCTTGCTTCGCGAGCACTCAACTCATCGCCGGTACGCTGCGTTATTTTTCACTTCTGAATGCAGAATTTTACGATGTTCGTTGAAATCGGAAATGACGACGCGCAAAGGGCTGCCGGCGGAAACGAGCAGACACGGTCGTTATAAATTTATAAAACACGTTAGAGAAGTGTCATCTTTTTTACGTAGATAAACAAGGAGCGAAGTTCTAAAAAGTTGTTTTAACTTTTTCTGCTTAATCTTATGTTTATTTTGAGTACTTTTATACACGGGAGACTTTAGGTAAATATTTGGTTTTTTTTTCTTGCGACACCTGTTTATATAGTTTTGCTTAGAATTAAACATACAGAAAAAAAAGTTTATTAAAAAATTTGGCAAAAAGTCTAGAAAACATTATAACGCTTTTAGTAAGTGAAGTTTTAGACAGGCAGTTATTGCAAGTATTGTAAATTTTGCAATATTTATCTTCGAAGATTCTTTTCTTAGATTTAATTTTAAAGCTTAGAATGTTGTAGTTGTTAGAATCATTTGATTTACACCTTATTAAACATAGGTAAACAAAATTATGTCACCCCTACTCACCTCTATACAAGATCATTAAAACATTACCAATAACCGTAAAAGGGAAAAATTGCAAGACTACATCACCACTTCATTAATCCCTTTTATTCGAAACGAATTAAAAGGTTGACAGTAGAGCGCGTAAAAATGCCATTTCAATTTGGATTCAAATTAAAGGATAAAAGGCTCTCCGCGACGCGCAATCGCCGGGGATGCCTGTAACTGTGAAAGACAGGGAGTAAAGAGGCCAACTGTGTTTGTCGTTGCAGAGTGTCCGCTGTCGGACGACGGCATGGAGAGGTTCGCGTGCCCGACCTCCGACCGAATGGGCCGATACCGTTGCATCGACGACCACGTGCTGTGCGACGGCTTCATCGACTGTCCGGGTGGAGAGGACGAGGACAGGCAGGCGTGCATGTTCTACAAAACCGTAAGTACCCACCGCCGCATTGTGTACACTCGCGCCGCGAATTAGACTCGCCTCGTCGCCGTTAATTACTCCGCCGCTAATTTATCCCGGCTGAACCCCGCGAAAAGCGCCGCGTCATCGTGTTTTTTTTTCTTTTTTTTTTGATTTATCGAACTTTGATCATCTTTTTTCTTTTTTATTTTCTTTGCTGGGTAAGATTGGGTTCTATGAGAGAACAATTTCTTAAATTTCAATTTCAATTTTGAGGGCGCGTATGGTTGCGTCCTTTAATTGGTGGTTCAGTAAAATGAAACGTAACGTTTAATTAATTCGATGGATAAATTTACGCTGTGGTTATTAATTTTAGTATTTCTTTTAAATTATAATTAAATTAGCGAGTAAAATGTTTTGCAGATAATTTTTTTTAATAATGGCTTTAAATTCATAGTAGACTGAATAATAATAATAATTTGCGTGTAAAAATTTTTATCATGACATGCCTTAATATATTGAAATACCATTAAACATTGATAAGTTATAAGCAACCCAAAAATGATAAAGATAACAAACGTGAAATATTTTTATACATAAATCAAAATTATTTGTTCAGTATTCTTATGCAAATAATAATTTCATTGAATAACATTAAAAGTCGTTATTTTTATCGGAAATTAAATGATTGCATTTTCAATTAATCTTTTCAATTTCATTTGCCATGAATCGTGTAAAATCGTGAAAAAAAAGTTTCAAACAGGAAAATAAGTAAGACTATAAACTACAAGTAGGTTACACAAAGATACGATATTTTGTTATATAAACTTGTAGTCATAAAAAATTAATGCGCGCGGGCAAGAATAACTCGCAACGAATAAAACAAGACTGCTATCAAAGTTCGCGGGTGTTAGTCGGAAAATTACCGTACCTTATCCATTCATGCATTATTGCGATTTTGAGCATTTACGTCGCGTCTCTAAACCGCGGAAACAAACATTTATAATTACAATTTCGCCCGAGTCGCTACCCGCTGTCGGAGTCGGGCCGCTTTGACGTCACTGACTCAACGACCAGTCTGACGTGCACACTCGCAGCTGCAACTCGGAAAGTTAGAAACAGTTACCCGCAAGTTCGGATTTAAAGCTCGGCGTTTCCTTTGAGCACGGCTTAAAAATCGCACCGTGAATCCGCTCAGCAGAAAGCAATCTTAATGCGCTAAATTTCAACGAATAAGTACGCCGTGCTAGTTTGCATTTTCGTCATCGCCAGCGTCAGAGTCAACAAATAATCCAATTATCCGGCTGACGTTTTTCTCACATAAAGCAAAACATCCACCGAAAAGTTCGTCTCTCATCTCCAGAGGGCGCCCGAAATATCCCGCGAGGCTCTTGCAAATGTGCCCGATCGTACCCGACTTGTTCTACTCGCGCCGTACCATTCGATAGTTCCGTTTCGGACGGTCGCTCTTACGAGCAAAAATCTACGATAAAAAGTGTCTCGTTAAACCGCCGAAAAAAGACGATTTTCCACGGGGAGCTTTCCCCAAGCGTGCTCGGAAATTAAAAGGCTCGAGAGCGTATCAGAGGAGAAGAGAAAGGCGCGGAATAATTTCCAATTAAACTCTCGAGGCGAGCCGCCGGCTCTGGGGGCCACTCGTCGTCGTGCCCCCTGCTCGCGTCGCGTCGCTTAATTTTTTCCCTTCCCTCCTCTTTTTCGCAATCCCAGCGGGAGCGCGCACTCGAGCTCACCCGGACGATCGACGATCCCCGGCGCGAACGCGCTGAAATTGAAGCGGTCGTTCCGCTCGGCTCGACACGAGACCGCACTCGGCGACTCCGCTCGAGGCACTTAGACGCGGGGCCGCCGCGCGATATTCGCCTCTCGAGGCTCGCGGGCCGAACCCCGCGGGGTCGCAGCAGCCTCTCAAGCGCGCCACTCTCTCTCTTTCTGTTGCAGACAAAAGCGCACCTCGACGTGCTGGCGGACGCTCTGCTGCGGTGGGCGAGGGGCCGTTAATGCCCCCCGGACGCCCCAGCCTCTCCCCGCGGCGCGCGAGACACCAGCAGCACACACGGACACCCCACACGACGTACACCGAACGAGGAAGAGGTGCGGCGGGGGAGCCGGAGGAGGTGGAGGACCACGGCGAAGAAGACGAAGAAGAGGACGGCCGCATTCGCACGAAGCCTAACGGTTCTTTAACAAACGTGATAAATAGCGCCCCCCCATTTTTTTCCCTCCCGGATCTCTTCCTCCCCCCTCCCTCCTTGCTCTCTTTCCGCACCACACTCAGCACACACCTCGCGACCTTTCGCGCGTCTCCGCGGCATTGTCGGCGTCACGGAGCGGGGGACAAGGCGACGGAGAGGAGGCGCGCGGCCGACGGAGGTTACCGGCCGCGACCCTTCTTCCCCGGGCAGCCCCCGAGACGCTGGCCCTCTGCAATAATTCATCGGCCAGGGGGGGCTACGGGGAGAGAGAGAGAGAGAGAGAGGGAGCCGGGCGCCCGAGGCCGCGACGCGACGGTCTATATCTCTCGCTCCGGCTACCTGGCCGACGCAAGTCCATCCGCGCGCCTCTCCCCCGAGCCTCCCTGGCCGGCCAGCGCCGACGGCGCATGTACATTACACGCGGCACCTTTTTCTAAAGGCGTTTTTTCCACTATCGAGCCGTCTTTTTTACGAGTCGACCAAACCCGCATGCTCACACATGGACACACGGACACGTACACGCACACGCATATACACGAACCCACGCACGCACGTAAACTCTGACCCCTCTTCCCTCCTTCGTTCCGACAACGACGTCGGAGTCCCTCTCTCCTTTGTACCTCTCTGTCTCTCTTGAGCCTCTCGCACTCTCGGCTTTCAGTTTCGCTGCGTGCGAATCGCCCGCGATTAGTCACACACTAGTTATAGCGCTGTCGCCGCTCGTTACCCGCGGCGTGCGGGTGACGCGCGAATCGAGCGGCTTACACTCGGATTGGAGGTGAGCGCACGGCTTGTGTCTCTGGGCGAAGCGAAAGGGCACGCGAGCCTCTGGCCTTTTTGTTTGTCTCTTCCAGCCCAAACTCCTCGTGACGTTGAAATGTAACGTTTAAAGGAAACAATAACGATAATTCCTGTATTTTTTTCTTTACGCGTGCGCATTTGAACGTCACGCGCAATTTGGGCGCCTTCGTGCGTAAATTAACAAGGCCGGGATGTATGTACACTTTATCGAAATAGCGGCGCTGTACGTCGAAACGATCGTTGACAATCACCTCGTTTAACCAAAAGAAAGGAATAAATGAAATTATGGTACCACAGAGCCGTTCCGTATCTCGGCGCGGAACGATCCAGCGAAATTAAAGACCAGTCCGAAAGAATCCTCGATGTAGCCGCAGCCGTTTCCGTACGAAAGTGAGAGCGCAAAGAGAAAGGTTAGCTGGATTCGCGTGCCTTTTCGCGGTGCGACGTTGTGAAGCGGATGGTAAAAAAAAAAGGTGTGCAACCAGAGCGGCGAGAGCGAGATCGAGGAAGGCAATCAGTGCGATTAAACCAAATGCGTCGGCGACGAGCCGTATTCGCGCGGAGCGCCGCGTTAATTGGAGTTATACGCTTTATCCGCCGATCGGAGGGCATAAATATCCAATTAAAAGCGAGGCCGAAAATTTCCGTACCGGCCGTGACTCCGCGGCGCGCGCTAAATTCGTAGCGCCATTTCCGCGCTGCAAGATAAAAATCTTCCCTCGAGCCGCGCGCGCGCGCGTTGGAGTTTACGACGTAATTCGGAAATTTTCGGGCGACACCAGAATTGCATCAGACTCAAATTATTCGATTTATATGCGGCAGATTAAATAAACTTTCCCTACCTCTTTTTCCGAATCGATAACTTCGCTGATGTACGAGCGTCCGCCGCTGCGGCGTGCAGTGTGTAGGTGTCGAATTTCGTCGCCGGGCTAAATTTGTAATTCCGAATTTTGTTCGTACGCGGGGGCATACGAAAAAAGAGAAAGAAGAATAAGAAGAAGGAAGAAAAAACACCGACGGCGGGGAGATCAAACGAAAAATTCATCGCGCGAGCATCGGGGAAACCAATCGCCCAGTCGTTAAACCGCCTCGTCGAAACAATTTTTTCCCCATCACACCGGGGAGAAGAGAGAGAGAGAGGGAGGCGAGACGATCGGCGAGGCGAAAATTAGCCCCGGAAGGACGAGGGGTGGAAAAGGCTGGGAAAACCCGGAGAAGAGTGGAAGGAAACGCGACGATCGATCGGAGGAACGAGGGGGGCCGCATCGATTCGGCGATCCCGCCGTCCGGGCGAAGATTATTCAGCCGCTCTTTTCTCGCCAAGTCTTCTCAATTATTCGCGCCGCCGCCGCGGCGTCACGCCGGCTGGGCACAAAGACCACCACCCACCCTCCCCCCTCCACACCACCGACGAACAAAGAGGAATCGAAGCCGTACGCATGCGGAGGAGAAGCAAAAAAAAAAACAAAAAAAAAAAAACAGAAAACAGATACAAAAAAAAAGGAGAAACGGAAGGACAAAGGCAGAAGAACAAATGGAGGTCCCGAAACATGTATAAATAAGTAAGAAAAGAAAGCGGCGAACAAAAGGAGGGAACGGAGGAGAACGTGGGAAATAAAGCGACGGAGATGAGAGGTGGTGAAAACGCTGGCCATGCCAACACCCCCACTTATACTTGGTAGGTGCACCGGTGATCCCTCGGTGCGTGCCAAACGTTCGATACCACGGTGTTTGCATCGCTCGTATGAATAATTAATTTAGATATATACATTATTATAAATAAATAAATATATAGATATATACAAACATACAAGGATACATATATATGAACACACTACAATTTTAACAAACCAAAAAAAACGAAATTTACGGTGTTTAAATATTAATATATAAATATAATTTTGTTGAATGCCTCCAGTGGTATTTTATAACGGCGAGGAGACGATTGGGACAAATGAGAAATGGAACGAGCACGTCGACGATGCGCGGAGGGGGGAAATAAACAGGGACGAGTCTGGCGTGTGCTCGATCGAGGCGCGTGAAAAGTTCCAATGAATATTTCGTTGCGTTTTGACAGAGTCAAGTATTTTTCATCGATTCTATGTGGCTGTTTCCTTTTTCTTGATATTAAAGTGAGATATTTAACAAAGAAAAAAACGAACAAAAAAATGTATACAAAATTTAAGGAAAAAAAATTATTTACTAAACTTCGAAGTACCTATGATAAATTTATAAATCAAAGATTACGCAATATAACAGATAAAAAAAATCGTATAAAAAACGTCTAATCGATAAAGACATTATTAATATCAATCATTCTATACCATTTCCGTTAGAAATCTAACAATTTTTCTGACAAATTAAATAGCTAATAATATTTCTTTGTATGAAACTAGTTGATAGGATTTAAAAGAAAAACCTAAAAATTGTTGCTAATAAATGTTATTTTTGGATAACGGAGTAAACTCAAAAGATGAAAAAGTTATAGAAATTCTTTGTGCGCGTCGATCGTAGCAAGAAGAAACAAAAAATAAATATATTCCTAAAAAAACCTGAGAGAATGAAAAATGGGGCGTGATTATAAAAGTCGATGACAAGTGTTATACGTGGATAAGTGAATAATCTATAATTGGATAGACATATTTCTTATAATAAAAAAATTAAAATTTTCTTATTACGTGCACATCCGTTAATTTATCTTGCGAATCGTCATTAAAAAGATTTGGCCGGCCGATCTCCTTTTTCGCGGGCACGTATTTCTGTGTAATTATTAAAGCCAAAAAAAAAGTTATATCTATGTATACGTTTTGCTGATATACGTAAGGTATACCTTAATTAAATTAAGCGACAATGTGTTGTTCACTGTTTTCGCAAAAAATAAAAAACGACAAAAAAATAATATATGAAGAAATAATAAATCGGGGTCGTGGAAGAGAAGCAAAGATATATATATAAACTATGCGCGCGTGTTTGAAAGAACGAGGAAACGGCGTTCGAGGCGAGTCGGGATTAAAAGTAAAGAACAGAAAAAAAGGGATAAAAGAAGGATACGACGTGGAGGAGCATTTATGCGATGTACGTGTACTGTATAATGAATTCGAACTGAAAACTTTAGTGCTTGGAAAGAAATATATTTGCACTATGATTAGATAGCGAGATATTAATGAAATTAATGCTGTACTATTAACGATAATAAAGCATCGGTTTGTTCTTTCTTTAACCCTAACGCGAAATTTCACCCTAGTCTTCGTTTCGTTGAGCAATTAAATGATTAAGAGACTTAACGCATTTTTTCTATTATTATCGACTGATTATATTTCGTTAAACTTGAGTCTCTTTCGTTTTTAAACCGCGCAATTATACTTTTACATGATTATATATATATACAAGAAGATCGATGGAAGTCGAACTATATCTTATATATAGGCGTGAGGAGCAGATTTTAACCGCAGTATTACCGCAGTCATCTACTCAGAGATATAATTATAAACCCAAAGTTTAAAAAAAATGAAAAACAAAGACTAATTAAATGTGCTGAAACGCTGAGATAAAAAAGACTAAAAATAATTAGAGAAGAAAAAAAACGTAAAATAAAGTTAAATAATGAGGACATGTAAGGGTGTCCAAGGGCTATTGGATACTGATCTGCAGACTGACTCGAATCGATAGTGAATTTAAAGAAAATAAATTCTAGCGACTATACAATAAAAATAATGACGATTTAAAACAAAGTAGGCAATAGTTAGGAGCAAGTAGACATCGCGAAAGTAACCCAGTAAAAGTAATATACAAACAAATTAAATAAATACACGGTGTATCGGTAATAATATGTAAAATCTGTCAGGTGCAGACTAAGTAGTTCGATGCGTCGTATACTAAATTGTTTCGGGTGACTACACATTCGAAAGATGCGTGCGAGATGAAAAAAAAGGAGGCACAAACGCGCGCGCGACCATACGCGAGCACACCCACGCAGTACACCACACACACACACACGCGCACACACACACGCATGCACACATAAACACGTATGCGCGCATCGCATCACTATAGCGAAAATCGTAGATAGGAAATCAGTCATTGGGAAAAAAGCAAATAAAGGAGTCACTTTTTAGCGAGACCGAGATTACACAGTTATACAAAAGAAGAAAGAAGATTGAATGAAGAGGACTGAAAAAAAGGCAGACAAGGAAACACAAGAGCGCAGATGAATAAGTGCACGCGAAGCAGTAACGCATATATAACGTACACAGATGTATACATGAAACGTCGAGGGAGGAGTCGGGAAGAGGCAGAAATCAAATTTTCCGGCGAAGAAGTAAAAAAGAAAACTCGAGAATATACCTATACCTATTGAACCAAATAAAAAAAAAAGTAATATAAAAAAAGAAGTATTTTTACTAATGTTAAGTACACGGTGAATAAAAATAAAAAAAAAAGGTGAATCTCCTGAGCGATGGAACGATTTCGTTTCGCATTTTTTCGCGACTCATCAAGTTCCAATAATACGCATCGACAAGAGTATAATAACAATAAGAAACAAAAAAGATAAAGTTCTGATGTCTTCATCCTTGACGCCTTCTCGGACCGGCTGACAAAAGGACGCGCAGCGACGAAGCGAGCCAACAAAAAAAAAAACAAATAAAAAAACTATATAGAGGGACATCGTTTCGCACGGCGACAAAGGCGTTCGAGATCACAATTTTTCCCCGCATTCGTTTGTCAGAGAAGAGCAAAAAAAGTTCCTCCGAGAAACTACGTCGCCAGGCCCGCACTGCAAACACGTACACAAACGCGCGCTCCCGGCCCGACGACAGTGCATAAAGCACGCGTCGTCGTGTTCTCCTTTCCTTCGAAGAGAAAAATTCAGCTGCGGGACACGTGAGCGCGGGGCGCGGCTCTGGTGCACTCTCGGCTCCCCTCTTCCCCCGCCACCGCCTCTGCGGCGTGTGACGTATTTTCTCGAATGAATTTTCATTATATGGATAAAAAAAAAAAAGAAAATAATAAGGAACCCTCCACAGTTGAAACTTTTCACGTTGTAACCAAAGTTCGATGAATCTATATAAATAAACGATTATTCTCGATTGATTCGTTAAAAATTGTGTCGGAGTATATGGAGATGACCGAGGAAGAAACAAAGTTAAAGTGAAAAAAAAAAAAATAAAAGAGAAGATGAATAAATAATTCTCGAGAAATGTGTATTTTGAGACTTATTGTACAGGTTTAAATGCGAGGAAGGAGAAGTAGATACGTGTATATATATATAAATATAAATATAAAAAAAGTATATAATTATTATTATAATTATAATTACAATTATAATTATTATTATGGAGGAGCTATTTATTATCATTGCGATTATTTTCTTTGAAAAGGCGACTTTATGAACTTCTACATAAATTTAAGTCAATTATTATAATTACATATTCGTCAATGCTTTCATCTACCTCTTACATCCAGTCGGAAGTGCATTTGGCCTTGCAAGTGTTCTGTCCATGATTACACATCGGCTGCAACTCCACATATAACAGGACACTGGTTACTACTGTACCGTTCTCCCGGATTACCGTCATCCCTAGCCCTCGGATGGCCCAAGAGCTAAAGCTAAACGAAAAAAAAGGAGAGGAGAATTAAGCCTGCCTAAATTACTTTCTTCCGTTGATTTTTCTTTCTCATTTTCTTCTCCGTTTCGTTCGGTTTGCGTCGAGACGCCGAAGGTGCGTGGATGAAACGAGCGAGTCGCCCGACCCGCGCGCCCCGGAACTGCAGGCTGTCGCCGCGCCTCGCTATACTTGCGTACTCGGAGGTCCCCGCGATAGCCGGGAAATCCCCGGGATCTCGCCTGGCGAACCCGAAGAAACGCCCCACAGAAGCTCCGAATCCGGATAAAGATGAAAGCAGACGAATGAGGAAAAAGTAGAAGAAAAAGAGGAGAACTAAGGGAGGAAAGAGAAGAGTGAACGAGGCACGAAAGTGCGGAGGCGCGCGGACGACGGAGAAAAAAGAAGAGGAAGAAGGGACGAGTGAATCGGAAGCTGCATCGTTCGGGTGTTTTTAGCGCGGCGCTCGTAAGAGTTAAAAACGGCGCGGGTCGGACCTCCTGGCGACCTGTTGATTATTTTTTCTCCCCGCGTTGTATTAATCCACGATCGTGAAAAAAAAAAAACATATTATATACGTATGGCGAGCGTGTGATTGACGTCTGATAGCGATACAATCTCGAGAGAGCGCAAACGCGAAGCGACATTGTGTATTTATAAATAAGAACACTTGGAGAATAAAAAAAAACTAATAAAAAAAAACAGAGGAATGAATAATTGTAGTAATAATTACGCATGGAGGCTGACACTCATTCGTTTGTTCGACGACTTTTTATTATCCGCACGAGAGGCGGACATTTAGTTAGCTGTACGATTAACCGTTGCGTTCCATTTGCTTTTACGCGCCAAAGGCCCCCTTTTTTATACGATGCATACATTTGCGCGCAAAAGAAGAGACCATGATTTTTGTACAATGATTGCCGAAAAACAAATCGAGCGAGTCCGCCGGGGCTCGCTCGTGTTGTACCGTCTTTCTTCGTTCACTAATTTCTGTCTTTATTTTTTTTTTTTTTTTTTACTTTGCGCGTGTGGCTGTAAAATTGCGTTCGCCCTCCGACGAATTTTTATTTGTCTCGGATCGTTCCGGCATTTGCGTTTCACCCCCCTGCAACCGAGAGCAAAGAAAATTCAACGACTGATGCGCTGCTTTATAAAGTGTGTGTACATTTTGATTTCCTTGTACTTGTACATCGACCATCGTCATCGTTCTCGTCATTATTTTTTATCAACGCTGTAATTACTGATATTAACGATTATTAATAATATTAATTGTAATTTAATTATTATCGTTACTGTAATCTATAGTTATTATTGTTACGAAACCGTGAAGTATCCGTAAGTCTTTAACGCAATGTGTGACCCTAAAAGAATAATGTGGAAAAAAAATATTTAAGAGTTTAAGCTGAGAGACGCTGTGGAAAAAATGGTAAAACAAAATTCGTATGAAAATAATTAGGTAATGAGTAAAAATAAACTATGTCGTGCTAATTATCGTTCGCATTTGATTTATTGTCAATTTAGGCTTATAAATAATCGATCACAACTCAACGAAGTGGGGGAGAAAAAGGCATTTTCAAATCACCTTATTACGTTCGTTTTGTCTTTCAAGATTCGATTGACGTAAATGTGTGAACAAAGAAAAAAAAAGAATTAAAGATTCCGTGCTGGACGAAAAGAGAAGTATCGAGAAAATCACGTTGAATCAATGCTCACGAGTTGGCTCTCTAATTTTTCGAAGGTAAATGAACGGAAAATTTTAGCCATGAATGCCTAATCGTAACTGCGAAGGCCTAAAAACGTTTCTCTGAGAATATGTCACGAAATCAATAAGCTACTTTGACAATCACGAGATTTATAGTAGATAATATTTATTTAGACTTTTTTTCAAATTCTCGATTTAATTTGATGTTTCAGCATTTTTTTTTTTAAATTTGAATAAGAAAGGAAAAAGCTTACGTTTCGTTGTACTCTATGATTTTAATGGGCAGTTCGTTCCCTTTTTTAATGTGAAATTCTTACGAGAATTCATTTTTTTACTCGATACCCATCATTCATCGATTACGTGATTTTTCATTTATCAAAAAACTCTCGATCGTTTAGTTTGACGACTGTGTATCGAACTTTTGGTTAAAAGTGAAGCGGAATAATATAAAAATGATCTTTAATGCCACTTTGCGGCTGTACACGATGTTGTTCGCGTTACGTATTGGAACGTGAAAATTAAAAGTAAAATATTGTAAATATACATACGGCGCATTCGAGAGAAAAAGGTATCCTTCGAAGCAATCGGTGGTTCTGTTGAAATAAATTTAAATATTCAACGACTGATATATAGCGTTTCGCCGAGTTACACTTAGAAAAGGTCTTGATTGGAGTAACTGAATATTTTCCCTTATAGGACATTAGTCGCAAATATTTGTTTGTGTTTCGAAAGTGGAGAAAACAATTCTTTTCCTAAACATTTTTCAGAAATATTTGGTTTTAATTCATTTGTTTATGTGGAAGGATGAAATTTAAGATTAAGTCGAGAAGCAGTTATCCAATTGAGAACTTTTTCCAAGTGTAAATCTAAAACAAAATTATGTGTAAACTAATAGTCGTTTCATCAATGACATAACAAATCGCTTACATTTTAACGAAAATCAAACAAATAAATATTAAATTTTAAATCAAAAATTAGTTCTTTAAATATTAATGACTTTTTTAAGTTGTCTTTTTTGTTTATCACTGTTTAACCTAATAAAAATTGTTTTACTATAAATTTCATATATGTTTCAATAAAGTCTATGAATTTTCTACATATAAATAAGTATTTCGTTTTGATTTCATACAATTTTTTAAATTTATTTTTCGTCCGCATTTACGAAGATACGTCAATTGAAGTCTTCAAAGGTAAGTATCTTTTACATATGTAAACAAAATTTTAAATCCCTTTACCTCTCTTTCATGCTTAAGAATTCTATAGTACATTTACGCAGGAAAAAAGATTTAAAAAAAATTCTTTTACTTGTGATATATAAAAAATAAAGTTGTCCGTGTTCTACGTTACAGAAATATTACAAAAAATGTATTTTTTTAGAAACTTTTTATATTTTATATTTTCTCGCTTTTTAAAAATAATTACATTAGGGGAAAGTAAAGAACAAACAGAATACAGATACAGTGTACAAGACAAATTATTTGAGTAGGCCTTGGTCGCAAAGCCCAACAAAGGAGCAAATACGTACTGATTTAATGAAATTTGCGCGGCACACACTCCGCCCGGGGAAAGGCTCGAGCCGGGCGAAATGACGCGCGAGCCCGCGCGGAAAAAAAGGGGAGGAGGCTTTTCCTCTTTCTTCCTCGGGACGGTGTGTACAATCGCGAGTCGGAGAAAGGGCCCCGGCGAAACAAAAGGGGAGGAGAAAGAGGCCGCGTAATAGGCTTTTCCCATTTAGTTTCGGCGGTGAAAGGCGTCTGCGCCGAGGGTCTTCTTCTCGTTTCTTGAACTTTTCATCAAGAGAGCGCGGACTTTTCCAACTCCCTCCGTCTCCGTCGCTCTTTCTTCGCTCGTGGCGGACGGACGGACTACACTACCCCCGCAGCTCATCTCCCGGTCCGCGCGCGCGCACCCCTTTCTTTTTATTTTTCGAGCAACTACTCTCTACGCCCGGCCGGCCTCGACTCGTGGCAGATTTATTTGGATTTCCTCCCCGGACTTCTAAAGAAACTTCTTTCCACTCGAGTCTCACGGATAATTTGGATTTATCTCGAGGCGGACTCCCACGTACGCCAGGATTAACTGCGTATTTAAAGGAGAATAGCCGCGGGTCGCTCGGATGGAACTTACGCAGACCCGTTTAAATTTTGCCGGGGTAAGCGTTCCAGCCCTTTGATTTTTATGTAAATTTATGCCGGTACTTTCGTTCACCTGCATGACGTTTTAAATGGCCTTTAGCTTGTTTTTTATACGTTTGTAAGCGACGAGGGTGAAAGGCTGTGAAGTTTTCAAGAAAAGGGTATATTATACGAATCGTAAAGTTTTACTGAAATTGCCTCGTAAATATACCACTTTAAATCAGAGATTGAAAAAAGAAGTATTCTCATTTAAGATGAATTATAAATATTATTTGTAAACTTGAATCTAATGGTTAAGGAAAAAAGAAAGTTTTATGAAATAATGAAAATTTAAAACGTAAAATATAATACTTACGTTAAAATTAATGGTCTTCAAGAAAAACTTCAACGGTACATTCATTTTCCATATTTCAACATTTTTTGCTGGAAACCGTAACTTGATCTGACAGGGATTAAGTGAAACGTAGAAAAATGGTGACAAATGCGAATTTTATGCAAAATTTATGTCACATATAAAGTTTCGCAAACTGAGCTTCGTCAATTTCTCTATATTTTACAATTATTTCTATTAATTTTCATTAAAGTAATTTACCTTAAGATATCCTAATTTAGATAATGAACTCATTTATACTTACACTATTATGAAGTATGCCTTGTAATATGGAAAAAACCAACATATATTTTCAAGTTTATGTAATAGTTCCTTGAAACATAGAACTGGGTAATTAAAAAATGACTTCGTTACACGATAGGCAGTATATTTAATTGTACATTAGAATACATAATAAGAAAATATTTGTGTTGTATTATAATGTACACCCAGCACGGATGAATCGTCACCTATTAGACATAACATTCTTATAAATAGTAGGTGATGATTCACCTGTACTGGGTGTACTTTGCACAACGCGCATCAGTGGAAACAGACGGGTATGGTAAGACGGGAGGTTTTGAACCAAATTTCTTAAAAGTAACTATTTTTCCTTTTATTCGCATTTATGTGAGAATACTACTTTGCACAGATTTTGTAATAATTAAATCTTACTAAATTAAGATTTTTACATTGTAACTTTTAATCTATTTTAATCTATCTAACGGTGAAGATTATTTTATTTAGTTCTCTACAAACACAGTCTATCATTAAAAAATTGATGAAAAACTTTTTTCAATATCACATAATTATAAAAAAAATTGTATTCATAAAACTAATGTATAGCATCGATTTTTCTAAATTATTTATAAAAGTTAAAACTGATATTTTTATAAAAAAAACTGCAGGAGCTGCTATTTTATTAGTATTAACGAAACTTAATAAAAAAAATATAAAATGCATAATAATTATCTTATGTCACTATTTAATTAATTAATTAATCACGTACGTACAAGTGCAAAAATGTACGTACAACGCTCGAGCACTTTGCAGTAGTGAAGTACGCGTCTGACCATAGACGTCAAATTCTACTTAACTACGAGTAGTACCCGAATAAAGCGTGCGATCACCTGAAAAGTGATAAAAAATTAAAACCTCGCTCACCGACGAAATTACGCCGTACGCCTGTTAAAAAAAGTAAACGACATCGAACGGCCGATCGCGTTCGCTCTATTATCGGCCTCCAGCCCGTCGGGCACGCACGTCCCATTACTATATTCACAGCGGCACTTTTACGCTCGTTTCTCTTTTTTTTTTCCCTCCCCCTTCACCCCTTATCTAATAAAGCAATTCCGGGCGCTCGGCCAGTTAGGAGCAGCGCGAAGGAGAAAATAACACCTCTCGTGCGCTGTAACGACGTGACGGAGATAAAAGAAGAACAAAAGAAAGAGTAGAGGCCAGATAGCGCGGGAAGAAAAATCGCGGCTTTTATTTACCCCCCGGGCGCCGCCCCTCCCCCCCCACCTCCACCGACGCGGCCCGAGGAGTAACCGCGAGGAGAAGGCCGGGGCGGGGGCGGCGGCCGGCTGGGATAGAGAGAGAGAGAGGCTAGGCTCGGGCCGCGCGTTAACCCGTAATCGATAGGAAAAAATGATAGTGTGTAGAGCCGCGCGACCGGGGGAGACGAGCAGCGTCGCGGCCGAGCTCCGACAGTGGGAATCGC
Source organism: Eurytoma californica (assembly GCA_035586675.1). Taxonomy (NCBI): domain Eukaryota; kingdom Metazoa; phylum Arthropoda; class Insecta; order Hymenoptera; family Eurytomidae; genus Eurytoma; species Eurytoma californica. Next base: position 2,120,199 of record JAXIUT010000037.1, on the reverse strand, counting down.
GCGCTATAAATCTCTCGCCACTTAAAAACCGCGCCCCCCCCCCCTCCCCCCTTGCGACGCGTCGCTCATCTATTTATTAGTCATGGGCGAGTTTACGCCGCGATTTATATACTTGTTTTATTGTTAAAAAGATAACAAACTCGCGTCGCGCTATAGACCCCCCATCCCGGCGTCTCGCCTCTTTGATTAGCGAGTTGCTCTTATGACTTTCTCTTCGGCGCCTTTTTCTCTCTTTTTTTTCACGCTATACTCCGCGGGGCTCGTTAAGAATGCATGGACAATTAAATGTGCGTGCACATCCCCCGTGCGTCACGATTAATAAGCCCTGGGGGTTTATACTTTTTTTCTCTCGCTTTTATTCTCTGCGCTTGGTTCGTTAGGGTGTTAATTGGGGATAACGATTTGTGGTATACTCGCTTTGGACATACATAGGTGCCTTGCAAAATTGGATAAAAAATTAGCGAAAAATTTTTTAACGACGCTAAAGGAAAATAATGCACAAGTACAACACTATGAGCGCCTCCTAACCAGAATGCTTATCATTTAACGACACCTGATAAAAGAACAGTTTTTGTTACCGACAACATCATCAACGTCTTTTTACCTGCATAACATACTAGCAACTATACTGGTAAAATATCGAAGAGCTTTCCTACTCTTTTAGAATGATAACTCCGATCTTAGTATGTAAAAATTATTTACAAACAGATTACAGATCTGTCGAATTTAAAACTTTAAACTATTTACTTTACCTGTAAACATATTTAATACTTTTCTAAGCTTTTTAGTAGACTTAACACGTAAGTAAATTACTAATTGTATAATATATCTATTCATTAACAACAGCAATTTGAAAGACTTGTTCGAAAAATCAACTACTGCAGTGGAAGTATTTAAAAATTTTCAATAAAATGAACAGTATTATAACAATAAATATTAAAAATCTAGGACAATTATGTCGTATTTTTTTTTTTTTTTTTATTATTATTAAATTCAATATTATTTTCAATTAAAACGTGAAATATTCTTCTTCTTTAAAAGATGGCATATTCTTAGGTATGTCATCTCAGTAGATACACTACCCTTCACATTTATTTTGAAATATAGCTACATTCAATAATTTTTGAATATCCTCTTGAATAGTGTATTTTGTATATTTTTATTTTGATAAACATAAATCGTAATAAAATTTCTAAATCCAACTTATTGACCATTTTTAAGAGCATCATGCTTGTTTACCTTTACTTCCATCCAGTCACTATTGCCATCTCTATAACTATCAATGGTAAATTTCTACCCATCATAGATAAAGAAATAACCCTTATTAAATCGACATACCGTACGTACGTAAGCACACCCTCATTGCCAGTAATACAAAAAGCCAGTGCAGATGTCGGCAGTCGGGCAACCTCAGCCGGAGCCTAACTTGCCGACCACGGCTCGGGGTTGGCTCTCGAGCGCAGGGGTGCGAAGGGGCGCGTGTAGGCTCGGAGTGGTGTGTCAGCCGCGCCGCCTCTGGAGAGCCGTGCTTGCGCGTGTATTCGTGCCTCGGGAGAGAGAGAGAGAGAGAGCGCGCGCGTGCAGCATGGGGCGCAAGGCCGCGCCGAGGCAGACAATGAGAGCGCAGTAGTGATGCTCGTGTTTGGTCAGACAATATGCTCTCTTTCAGCCTCTGTTTTCACTACTCTCGACGAAAATATACCGTCGACGTGCGCTTTAAACGGCGCGCGCGCGCTCTCTCTCTCCGCTAAAATAAACGCGTGTTTGCAGAAACCGCTTTTCACCACCTGCGCCCCCTCCCCCCCATTTTTTCGTCGCTCGCTCATTTGGAATCTTTTATTGTTGATTGTTTCGATGGTGCCGCGGGGCCGCCGACTGCGAGTGCCCTATTTACCGCAGGCACGCTCTCTCTCTCCATCTCCGTCGTCGTTTATTCTCCTCGCTGTTTAAGGTTTTCCCTCCTTTCGCAGCTGACATTAATTTACGAGATGAACCGTCTTGTCGTGAGTGCTTCGGAAGTATCCTTATACTCGAGGTACTCGAGAATTTTTAGCGCGCTCGTTTTAGCGTGCTTGCGTGTACGTGTAACGGGAGAAAATTTTCTTCGAAAAGCTGGGTAAACTACGAGCGCTCCTCTTACGCTCGCACTATTCCCGGCATCCTTAAAGACGCGCTAGTTCTAAAAATACGTACGCAGTCCGAAAGATCAATAATAAACGGCGTTTCCACGCGTCGCGCGGTGCCCAAAGTGCGCCGCAGCCCGAACATAATTGTTTACGCCGCGGACCCTCGGTAATGATCTCCGGGATCATAAATAAAAAAAAAAGAGGAAACGAGCCGACCCTCCGAATCCCCGGCTCACCTTTATCTTTATTCCCTGCGCGAAGTCCGCTTCCGGAGACCCGCGTAGTCCTGACGTACGCGTCCTCAGTCGCCGGCTGCGGGAGAGACAAGAAAAATCACCGCATCGCCGCAGACGCGTGGACTCGAATGCAAAGGGGGCCGAGTGGACACAATTAGCGCTCGCGCGCGATTTCGCGCTGAAAACCGATAATTGACTCCGATCGATTGGCCAAACTTTCTTAATTGCATCATCCGCGAATGCTCGGGCAACTTTCAGCCCTTATCGGCGACTTCTCTCCGGTTTATTTATCCCGTACCTTTCGCGGTTGTCCGGCCCATCTCGCGCAGAAAATTTACGGTTCTCGCACACTTGATGTTAATTGTTAATTAATTAGTCTCAGACGTGAGTAGCCCAAAATAAGAGTCGCAGTTAAACAAATTTTTTTTTTGCACAAACATCTATTTTTGTTATTTTATTTTGTGCGTACGACTCTTCGGGTGACATAGTCGCTTTTAGGAGCACGTACGAAACGCATCAATTAGCGCTGAGTGTATACTACTTACAGAGATTGGTGGGTGGTGCGCGAAACTTTTGACCGCCGCGGAAAGAAACGGCATTAATGGGGCAATTGCTTGTTACGCCGAGCGCGGATTTGAATATTATTTAGATTCTAATGCAGCGGGCCCGCGCGGCACCCCATTTGCATAACAAAACCAACATTAAGTGAAAACTTTGAAATGAATGTAATGCATATTTAAAGCGGCGCCGCGCGGCGTAATGGCTAAATATAGCCCGGGCTCGCCCTCGGAATGATACATATTTATATTCGGTTATAAGCGGGTCCGCGCGTTTATTCAAGGCGACGTCGCGCGAGCGGAGCGTCCGCGGAAACGGAATTATCGAGGCTTCCCTCGCGAAAAGTCGTAGGTGAGGCCGGCCCGGCTTCCGGACCGGGGGAATTGGGTCACTTAGACGGAGATAAGGCTTTAATAAAATTCTATTTTTGAGAATTGCATACTTTAAGGCGACCGGTCGTTGCGCAAAAAATTTGCCCGAGTAAACAGAATTTGCCAAGGAGGGGCAAACAAAAAAGTTTTCGTTTCGCCGGTTACGCGCGGATCCGCAAAGGAGAGGAAAAAAAGGTAGGATATTTTTGGTCCGCTTCGCGAATGTTTATTCGGTTGAAAGTGTTCGCGGGGTCGCTTGGTGAATTATTTCGACTCGCGCGAGTGATTTATCTCGCAGCGAAGTGCGAACGGGACGGGCGGCGCAGGATTGAAGAATGGCAGGCAGTTTTACAGTGTAATAACTTTTTCATTTTATTTATCGTTCTATAATTTCAGATATAAGGTAATATTTACATACACATACAATTATACTCGCCGCATCGTACAACGATCGCTATTATATATACGTATTTATCATATACATAATCGTCGGTATGGATCAATCGCAGTTTTTTTTTCGTCATCTACGTCATCTAGATTTAACCATCAAATCCATTACAGTTTTTTTGTTAATTTTATTTTTTTTGTATTTTACGTTATTTAGATTTTTTTCCCTTACTTGCCTTTTTGTCGAACCCTCGTATAGCGGAGGGCACGGGCTTGCGCGTCTAACGCAGCCCCTGCACAAAACTCAGGGGCGGGGGGGGAGAAGCGCGTACCCGCGAGCAGCGAAACGCCAAAGGAAAGAAAAGCGGGGGGGGGGGCGCGTATATACGGTCTCGCTCGCGTGAGACAAAAAAAAAAGAAGGAAAAAAATAAAGCGGGCGCCCGATCGACGGGAGGAAGAAACGGTAGGACAAAAGGGTGCGGCGGCGTGCGTGTGCGCCGCCGCGTGCACAAAGCGCGCGCGCTAAGCATAGAAAAGGCCGTTAAGACGCTCGACTACCATTAAAGGCTCCACCGGCGGCGCAAGTGCGCCCGCAAAATTAATGGTACTCGATGGCCTCAATCAAAGAGTAGGGTCGCTCTACATATATGCCTAAGCCTACGGCTCTCCGCCCACGCCGCGAGGGCCGCCCGGAAAAATTGATCCTTTTACCCTCGTCGGCGCGGCGTTCACGCGCCGGTGCACCTTATTTATTATTTATTTGTATTATTATTCTTTTTTTTTCTTCTTTTTTTTTTCAAATTGTTCCTCCATGCGCGCAGTAAGTGTGCCATCCGCTCGTTTGCTCAAGACACACTCGTTCGCCGCTGCGGAGCGCACTTTATTTTCAGTTTAGCGCTGAGCTAGTCAATTTCAATCGCGGGCGAAGTCGCCGGGGGACGTGGGATTAAGCGATGATGCATCGCGCGCATTGGCTCGAGGCTCCTCTCGCGTAAGCCGCAGACTTCGTTCGCTCCTTCTCGCGCCGAGTAAGGACGGCGAAAAGCGATTTCTCCTGCGTTGCGGTACACAATGCATTTGGGATTTTACTCGGTGTTCGCCGTGCGTTCGTGAAATTGTTAGACTAGAGACCTACCAGCCACTATGGTGATTCCTCGGTAATGTGGGTAAGGTCCACATGTCAATTTCTGCTCGTTGTGCACGTTCTTCAAACTATTAAATTTTCACTTTTGATAACAGACGAAAATTAACTTTTGCGTTATAATTTAGCGAAACTAGGTGTACATTTTATATAACAATAACAGCGAGTGTTTTAATCCAACAGGGATTCGGACATCTAGCTTTAAGCACCACTTCTTTTAGCCACGTTTTTTATATTTTTATATCCTTTAAAGTACTACTCAATATTGATGAATAATAATGTTATATCAAAAGGATACTTTATATACGTTTAAAAAAAGTCTTTTGAAGACAGAAAGATTCAGGTCAAATGTATCATGAATTATTCATCATTGTCAGAGTATTATTTTCTATCAATAAAAATATAATCTAATATAGATTGCAGAGTGAATCGAAATAAATCTGAGTAAATCAATATAGGTACGCGTCAAAAGGGAAATTTGAAATACAATTGGCTTTGTACTAGGAAAAATTGAATTATTTCGACGATACCTCAGTTATTCCCTTTTGCCTCGCATCTCGAGTACATCCTCGTCGCAGTTGATCGATAAAATGTCTTGGAACAGGAAAGAGGAAATGTCCATTAGTTTAAATTTTCAATAACGTAATCTTGATCACACCGGAGCAACTAACGTCGCCCGTCGAAATATGCAGTAACTTTGGTCAATGTTCATCTAATTAATACGCAACAGTTGATTGGTCGCCACAATTGGAACGAATATTCTCTTCGATAGAATTAATGTTATTCAATATCGTTTAATAATATATCAATAGAGTATAGTTTATGCTCGCTAAATGAAAAAGTCGTCACAGGACAAATGGAACGCTTTAACATACTTTGCTTCTAGGTCAAAAATATACGGTTCAACAATAAATAGTATCATCTCCTTAAACCTTAAAACGTATTGTCTTACATAAAAAGGATCGACAGGTGGAACAGAATTATGTCAGTTTAAAAGTATACCCGTAATGAGAGCCAATTGTCGCATTCGCTTGTACTCTACAAAAAAAATGCCCTCCAGACGGCCCAGCCAGCCATCAGCAGTAGGTCAATTATTTTTTCAGCAAAAACTAAATATCCTCCAAACTAATTGGTCGCGTCGCCGCTCGTCTACATATGTTTCGGGCATTTGATTCGAATTTTCGCCGCGGACCGTCTGTGGCACACTTTCCCATATCACCATTGTAAAGTTTGGATCTTCTACGCAATTATCACAAGCTTCTTCTTCGGTGCAGTATAAGTATATGTGTGGCTTTACCTTTAGTTTACTTATATATTTTTTTGAATTTTCGTTAAACTTCCTCTCCTTTTTTGACTTATTCCTTTGCGCTCGAAGATACATAGGTAGACTCTCGCAGCCACGTAAAATGTCTACTGATTGAAAACGAATATCGATTTCCGTACGCACACGCGATATACCCGTAATCAAGAGTTGAATAGTCTGCGTACTTCTTACCTTAGTTTATGGAAGAGGTGCGTTATACTCCTGTGTGTACATGATTGTCGGCGTGTGCCGTGTATACCCGTGTGTGTGGCTGTGTTTGTATGTTCGTCTGCATGCCCCATAGTGTGTACGTGAATGGGTGCACGCGCTCCAAAATAGACCACGGACAATAGACTTTATAAATGGATAATAAAATACGGTATACTATGTTCCTTTTATTCTTCACGCCCCCGTCCTCCTCGTTTATTTTTCATTTCAGTTAACCGAGCCGAAGGTGCGAAACGCGGAGGAAAAGCGACGGGGCCGCGCGCGACTCATGCGAATCGACGCAAATTCGCGCGTAGCTGCGGATTCGGTGTATTATTTTTTTTTTGGGAGCCTCGCCTGCGTTATTCATGCCGGGCTCCGCGTCTAAGCGAAACCAGCGTTGTTTGCTACATTATCATAAGCCGAAACGTACGTTTCTCCTTTTTTTTTTTTGTTTGCGTCGTACTACTTAAGCCCGCCCGAAGTGCCTCGGACGAAGCGAGCGCAATGGAAGCTTCGCCTGTTTCAGACGTTTTCTTATACAGGTTTCCGTACCGAGACGCCCGTGGATTCTTACACGAGCTCGAGGCCGTGCAAAAAGTAGGTTAAATTTGTTGAAACTCAGTGTACGTGACACCGAGTGATTTCGACAGTCGGAAACTTTGGACTTTGACTTCTTGGCTAATTTGACGTCCAATTTTTCCTCCTTACAGATCCCCCTCCAGGGGAAACTTTTTCTCGCGCAGACAGACTTTGAGCCGCGCTGCAGCCCTATTTCTCGTTCTATACACCCAGCTCAGCGGCGCGTGCGAAGGCAACGACGTCGTTACCGCGAAATACCGGCTCTTACGTGCAGTAGCGCACTCGGGACGCATCACCGCCGCCTGCACCCCGGCCTTTTAAAATATCTCTCGACGACGCGCACATAATACTCCCTTATCGTCGCGGCGAAGCCGTCGATTACAGAAGCGCCACGACAGACGGGACGTACACCGTTGACGCGCAGGCTGAAATTCCACACGCGCTAAAAGGCGCTCTTTCGCGGCTCGAGGCGGCAAAAAAAAACGGGCGCGCGCGCGAGTTTATCGAGTGTCCAAAGTTGACGAGGCGCCCGTCGGCCGGATGATCGAGCGGATCGATGCTCGGCCGCGGCCTCGTTGTCCGTTCCTCTCTCACTCTCTCCCGGCGAGCGCGCGGGACACCGACGAAATTTTTAACGATCGACCGGCGCTGCCCGCTCGCGCTTGCTTACACAGGGGGGCTCTGTTTGTTTGCTGGACGAGTTGGCCGAAAGTGTGCTACAGGGCCGTCGCGCGCCCCGGCCAAATGGTCCGACGCGCTGCGAGGAAAATATTCCGGCCCGCTGTGCTTTTTTCCCTCCGCTGGTTAAACACGGCTTAATGACGGTTTTTCTTCTGAGGTTTCGTTTTTTTCGGGTGTTTTTTCTTTTCCCTCGGAGGGGGGAGAGAGAGAGGGAAAATTTTGAGGCTGGAAATCAGGACGACGCGCACGGTCGAGTAAACACAGCTCGGCAAATTTGAACCTCCTGATTAGAAGCTTCAATTTGAAAGGTAATAACGACGCTGTACAAATAGCCTCGTTAAACACGCGCTCGCGGGAGAAATGGTTTACAAAGTTTTTGGACGCCTCCAAGAATCTGAAATTCGCGAAAGTGTTTTATGTTTCGTTCGGCTGTCATTTTAAGCATTGAAAGGTTATCGGTAATTTAATTCGACGATACTTTTAAGCGCAATTACTGAAATAGCGCTCGCCGTTTCAATTTTGAGCGAGTCATTTTGACATTGCTCATTTAAATAATTGAATTTGGCATACAACATTTCCTCATGAATTTCAATGAGAATTCGCTCTCTCCCTTTGATAAAACGAAGCGGCTTCCTCCTGAAGGAAAAATAAAACAACGAGACTCAAAATTCCACTCAGCGTAAATTGCGCTCCGAAAAAGAAAGGCAGCGATAAAATTTTGCAGCTGCTTACTCGGTGGGAAAGCGTCGGCGCACTCGCACTTCCGAGGGACGTCCGGACGAGCAAAGTTGCCGGCAGCCGCCTATCAGTTCGCACAAAGCCGAAAATTTTCAGCGCCGTATCGACAGGTAGTGTATAAAGAAAAGCGTTACTTCGAGACCTCGGCGTCGACGAGGCGCGCCGTACGTGTGTGTGTGTGTGTTACTCGCTCGACGCGTAAAATAAGCAGGAGGAGCGCGCGGAATTGCCGGCGCACGTATACGGGCGGGCGCCTCCTCGAATTGAATTTGAAATTGGCGAGAGCGACGTCGGCGGTCTCAAAAGGATTTCTCCCCGGGCTTCTTCTTTCGGTTCGCGCGCGCGCCTCGATACTTTATGCATGTGCCCCGAAAAACGAGACGGCCGATCGGCTCCTCGTGATGAAAATTAAAATTCGACCGCTCTCGAACGCGGCTCTCCATGTTTGATGCGGGAGGGCAGGCCGCGGAATTGCGCCGGGCTAAAAATTAATTTTGAAAGCGGCTACCGCCGCCTGCGGCTGGTTGGAATTAACTGCCGGCTATAAATTGCATTATTTAGCGTTACAAAATGTCTCGCGGCGCGATCAACATTCAGGAGGAGGCTGTAAAGCGAGCGCGCGCCCCGTAAAGCTCGGCCCTTTGCTTAGTCCAATTTAATTAGCCTTACGATGTTTAAAGGTAAATTACTAATTAATTTACTGATATCCGGCGATTGAGGTCGATTCGCTGCATCAAACTCGAATAAAGCCGATGACACACTATTTCGGTGGCTACCTTTTGAGCGCGTCCACCATAAATTACGCGGTTAAACGAAGCTTGAATAAAATTTAAGCACCCAGCAATATCGATTACTGTAATCGTAACGGCCGTCCCATATTTTCCGAATAAATTTGCAGTTAACCCCCCCGGGGAACATCGCGTTTACTCAGCGTAGCGCAGTCTGATTATACCCGGACATGCACTACCGGCCCAGCCGATTTTCACGCCGCAGCGCATCTTATTTCTTTCCCCCTTTTTTTTACACGGCAGACTATGTTTCAACATTTTTCGGTCTCGGCGCGCAAACCCGGCTCGACTCGCCCGAGAATAAAATTGCGCGCCGTTTCGCTCTCAGCGCGCGCCGAAAGAAGCGAAGGGGTGGGAGGGAGCCCCGGGCGATGCACAATCGCGATATTGTTTCGCGAGTGGGTGATCGGTCGAGAGTCGAAAACACCGTTGGCACGGCGTCGCTGAAAGCCGAGGTACCCCGGGCGAAAAGCGAGCCGGCAGTTTCTCGTTTCCCGTTCGGCGCGCCCGGCTTTTTCCTCGAATTGCCAGCGCAGCTCCCGGACTCTTCCGGCGCGGAATTTAAATGAAGACCGAATTAAAAGCCCACGCGGCCGGCGACTAATGAAAGGCCCGCTTAATTCAGCCCCCCCCACCGTAGTAGCGGCGGCTAATTATTGCGCGGGCGACGGGAAAAATTATTTGCTCTCTGCGCTAATAAAAGTTGCTTCCTGCAATTGCTCCCTGCAATTTACATTTTAACAAATACGCGCGCGCCCGGGTAATACGCTGGTAAACACGCGCGCAATCCGAGCTGGCATTCCGAAATTAAGGTGACGGCGGGCACAATGGTTTGACGGGAAATTATTTGCCTCCGCGTAAAAACATTATTCCCCCGGAATTTCCATTTTAATAAATCGAGGGAGCACACATGAGCGAGCGAGAATTCGGTAAGCGCGCGTGAAGCGAGTCGGATATTACGAGGCGAGCGAGCGCGCAGCGGCAATAATGCGCTCCGCTCGGGCAAAGCCGAAAACTCGAATTCAATCTCTTTCGGGGGTGGGTGGTTTTTCCGAAATTAAGTTTTCAAAGCGATGCGAAAGTTCCGACCGCCGGGGGTATAAAAGTTTCAAATAAATTTTTGCTCGTAAAGCGGACCGCGCGCGCGCGAGAGAGGCGCGATATTATTATAAGGTAAGTCGCTGGAGGCACTCGGGCGCTGCGGTCGTATTTTTCATTCCTCCGCTCGCCCAATGCCGAGCCATTCTCGAGCGGCGCTATTGGCATTCCAGGCGTATGTACCGAATCGGTGCGAGCAATTCGGGCATTCCTTCTTAGATACCGCGCATACGTTCATCTTTAATGTTGGCCTTTAAATTTTCGAGAAACCGTCTGTTTTCAATCCCCGGCAAATTGGACGAAAGATTTATGGTTCGTTCTTCGCTCATTCTTCTTTTTTTTTTCTCTCTTTCATCGATACGATTGCTTTAACGCGGTTCGTTTAAAATTTGTAAGTTAATTAAGTAAATCACTGTCCATTAAACGTAATTGACATGGTGAATGAAGGATTTAATTATAAAGCAAAGTTCAGCAACTCTTACATTATTTTCAAAGGAACTTAGTTAAATTTGACTTGGAAAGAAAGTCACAACTTTGTAATTAGAGTGCGCTTCGGGTATGTAACTGACAATTGGTAATTATGTTGAGTACTTTATGAAATTTCGGGAACTAAATTACAAATTCCAGATTTAGAAAGTTCAGACCGAGCGTTCGCGCGGCGTTTCGGAATTGCCCGTTGAAAAGATAAAAAAAACATCAAAGAGTAAACGAAAGCACCGACCAGCCGCAAGCTCGTAAATCACACACCTGATACATTCGCGAACCAATAACTCCCAGTTCGGCGGTACTACCCTTCTCCCTTTTCATCCCCCCCTCCAAAAATGAAGTATCGCCTCAAAGAGACTGAACTAATTAACCCGCTGAAAGCGAACTCTCGCGCCGGGTTGAAAAAAGCTCCGAATTCCGCCGTGGGAGCTGCGCATCGACGTAAATAGAATAAAGCGCAATTTCCCTTATCGCGCGCCGGGTCGCGTCTCCCATTGCAGCGGGGGCGCGGTGGCCCCGTTAATCGAGGCAGACGTCAAAGCGCCGCGTCTCGAATGGCGCGGTCCTCTCCGCCCCGCTAAATCGCGCGAAATTAGACCTCGGCATTTTTCGGGCGCCCTTTGTGCCCGCGAGAATTTGAGAATCGCGCGGCCGCGACGAATTGCAATGAATTATGCCGGCGCGCGCTCCGCAAACGAGCTTGCAAATTGCATTTGCATTTCACAGGACCATTCGCGAGCCCCACCCTTTTGTCCTGGCGGCCCCCGGTATTACGGCGAAACAGCGCCCGACCTCCTCAATCAGCTTAATTCCGGGTGTCGGGAGTCGTTATCGCCGCCGAGGAAAAATAGCCGGGAGTCGGGAAATACGCCGGAAAAGTTTCTTGATAGACGGCTGGCTATATGTATTTTTTTTTCTTTTTTTTTTCAGAGCAGTGATTCGGGTTTTTTTTTGTGAACACTTTTTTGTCGGTGCCGGCTAACGAAGCTTACGCGAGGGTTTATATGCTTGGGAGGGGAAAAAAAATATCCGAGCGGTGATTAGGTACGAGGCGCGCGGGTGGGGCCGAGCGTTTCTCGCTCGGGCGAGGTTTCTTGATTGATAATGAATTTACCACTCGGTCGGCGGCAGCCTCGGGCCGAATCAAAGATTTTTCCATCGCCGCGGGCGTTTCGACGTTTGAAAGAAAATTTACTCCTTTGCGTTGAAAGTTGAATTTCGCAGTAAAGTTTACGGCGCGCTTAATTGGACGATTTTATCGCCGTCGTAAAAGAAATCCGCGCACGTTCGAAAGCAAAAAAAATAAAACTTTCGACAAAACATGATTTTTTTCCCCCTGGAGCTTACGCGCTAAATTTTCAAGCATCCCTCTCTACTTAAAATCTCGCTCTTCATAATTGCAACCTTAAATCGTGAAAAATGCGTCTCGTTCTTTTCAACTCTCTTTTTGGTCGAAAGGAAGGCAAAGAAAAAAAAACCAGGAGCAAGAAAATTCCCTCTCATTTCCGGGATTTTGCGCGAGTGTACGCTTTTACGCAGCCGCACGCTACCGGGCTTGTTTCGCGCAAAAATTAAGTTACACCGCGCCGCGCGAAGGCCGCGAGTGGATCCCCGTCGGAGCGTGGAATTCTCAATATGTCCGCGGCGACTTAAATCCGGCGTGAATATTCATGAGGGCGCGGGCGGCACGGCGCGGGAAATTTATTAGGGCTCGACTATTATATGACGTTTGCGGACTTTTCAGAATTCATCGTAAGCTCTCCGGATATATTTCTCCGGGCTAAAACACCCCGTCCCCCAGTGCACTTCTCGCTGACAATGAATTATTCACTCCCGAGTTTCTCTCGCTTGTCTCTGAAATTCTTAGAGACGAATAAGCGTCTACTACGCCGGGGCGGTACATTTTCCCGGAGACATTATTATTTCATTTAATTTATTTCCGGGGGGGGGGGCAGCCATTTAACGAATAATAGATCTCGAGCGATGCGAGCGTGTAACGCTTAGTTATTTTTCTCGCTGTCGTTGCGCTAATTTTGGGAGAGAGGAGGAACTCCGTGTTGTTTTGACGGTGAGTCGGCGAAATGTATAGAGACTTTCCCTTTCATCGATAACGAAGCTGACTCGCGTGGAAATCGGAAAAGATTAAGCGTTATATAACAAAGTGAAAAACGGTTATAACGCGGTACTCGTGGTAATCGCTTATGACATGCAAGATCAAGTGCCGTTAACAGCATCATAACCACTTACTTTTATTACCGCGCGAATAAACGGTTTCACTAATCTCGAAAGGCGATCAATCTTTCGTGATTTTAAGATAATAAAAAATTACGGGAACTTTGATTGCTACGAAAATTCTATAATAATTGTTTACTTTAACATTATGACGTTCGTTCTTTATTTTGTTAACTTTTGATTCTGTAAAGGCAAAAAAATTGAAGTTTATTTTTGATTTAAATTTATATATTTTTTATTTCATGCGTACTAAATTTGTGTTTGTGATTTAATACTTTAATATAAATTATTTTTCTGTTTCAATCGCGGAGAAAAAGAACAACGATGGAAAATAATATTCTCGTTGGCCTTGAAATAGAAACCCTTTATTTTTGGAATCCGAGATTGACGCCTTCGACTTAGATTAGCGCGAACGCCAGTTCCTTTGACACTAGTTCATCTAAATTTGCAAGGCATCGATGGCCGTGTGGTAATTCAATAGCTTTCCCTCCTATTAACGTTTCGTGATCAAGATTGACATTGACAACAGTCAATATTTTACTCGATTATATGTCGGACACAATCTGCTAAAATATGCCCTCTCTATATATTGCATATAACAAAAAAAATTGTTTTATACATTTTAAAATTTATTTCAGTGCATCAATATTTGTGATCCCAAGTTTATCCTGCTATTAGAATATTCAGTATCTATTATTTTAAACTATACGTACGCCATGCTAAACTAATTTTTTTTTAATAAAATATTTAACCCT
>JAXIUT010000037.1:2038975-2092289 GCA_035586675.1 Eurytoma californica | reverse complement strand
ATCTAAGGATGGTGATCTATTATTTTAGTTTAGTTTAGGATTACTGGTGATCTACTGGATATCAGATAATCTGTTAAAGATGAACTTTTGGACTTACCAAGAAACGGTTCATTTGATGTACACCTATGTGAATGCCTAGCCAGGATACTCAAAGCCTACTAATAAATGGCAGCGTATTGCTAAGGCCAACGCACTTCCTACTAGGATTGCAGAAAGGCGTGCGAGTAATGATGAATTCCCCACGGTTTTGGACCTTGGGTTGAAGTCAAGGTCCAGTCACCCGGAAGCAAGCTCGAAAGAAGGAACGAGCCGGCGAAATTCCCTCGTGGAGGTAAGTAGTTGAGGCGCGAGCTCGAAAATTCAGGTCTCGTCGCGATTAACCTAAGAAAGTGAAAGGATAAAAAGTGCATGTGCAGGTTAGCGCGCGCGCGCATAGCAAAGCTCAAGGTGAAAATAAAAGCGATGTATCGCGACGAGCGCCTTATAACTGTGATCTCAAAATAAAAATTGTATAAGCCAAGTATTTTTTTCTTTTATTTTGTTTCTTCGTTAAAACCAGTAACACGCGCTCTTCGCCACTGAAAAACATATAATAAAAGATTAATTTTAACCTAAAATAATTACCCTATTTTTTATCACCTCTTCGTAACCAACTTTGAAACTCGCTTGTTTCTATGAAAAGTAATACAGCAGAAAAATTCCTATCTTCATTTTTTTACGATAATTTATCAAATCGTTCATAATTTTCCACGTACTTATTTTAAATAAACAATCGTCTATTTGAGGTTTTAATACATAAAAGATGATTCATTAGACAAATATATTTTCCATAAAGATAATGTTTTTTCTCCTTTTATGATTAAACTCGATTCTCATGAAAATTACTCAGGTTGCTTTTTGACTGAAAAATGTTTTAGGTAATTATTTGAAAAGTGAAAATAATAAAACTGAACATGTTTACCAATGCCGGCTAAATAGATAAGATAATTTGAATACCTTTCTAACTTTACATTATCGTTGCTATTTTTTAGTAAATTGTACAGAAAATTGTTTAACTATATTTGAATTATTTTGAAGTTCTATTTTTACTATTCTAGATGAAAGAATTGACATTACCCAATTAATAAATTAACAATATTGATATATTCACGTTATTTTCATATCCTATTTAAAATTTAAAATGAATTATAAAATATTATACGATATTTATTTTCGAAGAATGAATTAATAATCTTCTCTAAAAGGGCTATATTAAATTTGAAATGAATAAGTTTTGTAATTCCAAGAAATATTTTATTTGAAATATATGTACGTAGAATTAATAATGCAATAAATAATGCTGGTTTGTATTTAGTAAGAGTTCGGTGACTATTGCATCATGGATAATGAATAGAATATAGAATTGTAGGCATAATTGCAGACGCAAAAGCATTTATGATAAAAGGAATCATGAAAAGTAAATTGAAAAGCTGTACGTAATAAATTCCTGATTAAAAATCAGTTAGTAAAGTTTTTCCAATCATTTAGGAGAGGAAAAAATTCCTTATCAACACGCTCGTTATCGAAGGCGCGCGGCCGAGATCTTTCCAGGTCCCGCCGGCAATGTCCTCCGGTGGGAGCCGGGGAGCGATTCCCACGTGCCCGCGTCCAGAGGGCTCATCGAGCTCTGACAAAAAAGGCGCAAATACGCCCCGGACAATGGGCGGCCGGCGTCACGACGAGCGCTCGTTTAAAAAAAAGGCAGGCTCGCTCGCGCCTCAAGTGAAAAATTGCCAAAACTGCCGGGTGCGGGGAGGAGACCCTCGTCGGCCCCTTAATTGCGGGGCCGCCCGCGACATACACAAGCGTACGCGCGCCGCGGCGCGCGAGGTGCGCGGTGGCGGTGGTAAAATCCCGCGTGGCGCTATATAAATAATACTTGTTGCGCGATGCCGCGATCAGTACTCTTACAAGCGGCGTACCTGTCGCACAGCATCGCCACCTTAACTAGCCAAGGCTCCTACCGTCGCTTGTGGGCGGATCTCATTCTCTCTCCCTCTCTTTCCCCTTCTGACTGCCGACTGCAAGTCGATCGTTTACGCGCCGCGCCAGCTCAGATTGCACCTACGGAAAAATAGAAAGGAGAGGCTGCGGAGGAGCGTGGAACACTTCTTATTCTTTTTTTCCCCATCGCCCGCACAGGACCTTCAAACGAGAATGTCACACGACAATTACGGATTTACAGGCAGTTCGGTGAGTCTTTACCCACTTTTTTTTTACCTTTTATTGCGGGGAGTATCCTTGTAAGCGTGAGAAATCACCTTTAATCTATTACTCAAAATCTATTTCATTTCGACATTTTCATAAATGTAGAATTTCAATATTTATTTAAATGCTTGGGACAAAAAAATTAGTAAACATGATAAAAAAAATTGTTTTTTCAAAAGCTGAGCTGAGTGAACGAGTCAATTATTATTAACTAAATTACGACGTGCATTAAATAACATTTTAATTTATTTTATCTTTTATTGTTACTTTAAAGTGAAGGCTTGAAATCTTCATTTTTTCAACAGCTTTTTCCAATATTTTCATCCTTTTTCAATTTATTCATTCAAATGTTATGTTTCGGTTGAGGCTTGCGCTATGAAATCGAATAATTTATCGATCGAGTTGCACGCAGCGTCGTATAAACGATGTGATTTTCAATCTGTTTGAAAAATGCTAATGAACGCGAGAAAATCAATTTAAAAGTCAAGCTTATCGGCCCGTCGACGTACATAGGTTTAAGCGACAAATTGCGGCTTCTAAGCTGCGCTGTAGACAAAGTGGAAATGAAAAAACATAACATAAAAGCGCGATAGGATTAAAAGGATAAAAACAGTATGTAAAGGAAGAGGTCGGCAAGAATCTGTCGACTTTGAGGCATTGTTTATTTGCACTTGAAATCGAGTCGCGTAGACTTGCTGCTTTATAGGTACGCAGACGTGCGAGAACGAAAGATGTCGCAGTCATGGTTAATTGAACTGACCTTAAAACTCAGAAAGTTCTAATCAGCTCGAGCGTACTTCCTGTCGCGTTTTGCACTGTCAATCCGAGACTTACCGCTACTGATCGAGCAGCTAACAATCGATGTGTGCCTTGTGCGTCTTTTCGGCGCACAAACTCGTTAACATTTGTACAGCTTGCGCTAATTGCCGCGGAATTTTTCAATGTAGTAAACATTTAATCACCGTGTTTTATTCAATTGGAGTGGAAAATTTCACTCCCACGATCAAGTAATTTGATGGATTTTTAAAAATCCAACGACCAATACTGCAAGCATACTTCCGTAATCTATGATTTCACTTCCAGTTAGTTGTTTATTTCCTTATCCGATCATGAGATATATCGCAGTTTAATTACTAAAAAGCAGAGTTTCGTATGTAGGTTAACATTAGACAATATTGCTTATCGAGGCTAGACTTATCGACGTTCTATTCAGTTATCGGTATGTTATTATTTTCAGAGAAGGATAGGTAAAATTGCTCGAAAAAATTTTCCTCCACTTTATCGTGGTAATTAGGAATATTTTGACGTCAAAAAACTATGAAGCGACAGGTGCGAAGAGGTATCGACGATCGACAAATAATGCACTTCATTGCTTTCAAATTTTTCCACTGGGCACTTCGCAAAGATTAATATTGCTAGATAAATTTGTTAAGCGTACACGTATATCTCTTTCTTACTCTTTCGCTTAAGTAAGTAAATCAAATTTAATTTTTGCATACCAAAAGTGTGACTCGCGAATTGTTTGTTATTGAAATTTTAATTTGGACTCTCTAAAAGAATATTTTTCTTCAATTTGCATTTCCTTCGGATTTGTATTATTCAATTAATTGAGATTTTGTCGACTACGCATATTATAGCAGAGAAGTAATTGTGTTGCAAGAAGCGAAGGCAGGGCAAAAAATGAAGGTAATAGAGAGCGATCGGTTTGAAATCGGCACGTGAATGACACAAGGGCGATCTCGGCTCGAAAATGAGTTGGCCACTTGGAGAAGATCGGCTATCGTGTTGAAAAGAATATCGCGTTTTGAGTGCGTCAGATAAGGAGCGAGCGCTCGCAGAAATTCGCAAATTCGTAAACATTTAGACGCGCCGCGGGGAGGAAAGGAGCCGTACTGGAAGATGCGATCTGCCGCGCACCTGTGCCGCTAGTTGACTCGGCGGATTGCGCAACGATCGCAGATACCGAGAAGCGCCGAATGCGCGACACGTGAATTCGATAGACATTGACATTGCCGATCGCGAGCCGTGCGCGCGATGTAATTATGCAATTTTATCTCTGGAGAACGCGCGCGCCTTTTTCATTCGCTACAATGTGTCGGGCTTAATCGCCGGATAGCGCTTGGCTATTCATTGCAGCCTGCAAAAAATAACGCTCGAGAGTCGCGCTAGAAAAGATTTAATCGCGCCTACATTCCGCGCTTATTGTTCGCCTACGATTAATTTATGCTTCATTCAATATGCTGGAGAGAAAAAGCCTCGCCCGATAGGTACCGTGACTGCAGCATTTTCGACATAAACTGACCGCGTACCTACCCCAGATGACCAGCTTGAAAAAAGTTAAAAAATTTAAAAAAAACAAAACCTCTTTAAAATGCCTCCGAATAATTGGCTCGAAATTGCAGGTGCAAAAGTTATTATCCAGTACAACTTTACCCTACATTTCACGCACGAATTTTAATTCAGAAAACTAGTCTTATCTCCGGCTCTCCGGGATAATATCGGCGCACGCGTAATTCTTTTTTTGCTCCCTTGAGAAATCCGCTTCAAGGTACTCGATCGAACGTTACATTCGGTCATATTTCAGTGTCAGCGGTAGTTTTACAATAATCGCAAGTTTATAAAAAAAAGGGCAAAAAGTAGCCGCGCGGCTGGGTGAAAAATGTCACAGATTGTGCGGGAGTGCGGGACCGAGTCAAGTTACACAAGGAGAAACCCGCGAAACTCCGGGAGCTCTGTTTTCCGCTTCATTTCATCCGCTCGCGAGGATAGCAAATCATTGTTTAACAATATGTCAAACGAATTCGTTACCGAGCTGCTAGATCCTTAAATAATCACTGATTTTTGCTTTTTTACCTATTGCACGCTATGCTTCATACAAATTTCTTACATTCGAAACTAATGCTAATGTAAACGAATTGAAAATATAGAAAGGTGAACTAATACTCATACATCATGTAAGATAAGTCGTGGTTTATTTTGGATTAGCAAGCTTTACAATTTTAAAAAAAATATATGTCACCGCGATTATTCGGGACGGAATGAATCTATTGAAAAAATGATGAGCTACATCGTATCGTTTGAGATTCTTACGAAAACAAAAGATAATGCAGAGGATTTAAGGCTTTAGCGTTATTTTGTATTTCGCATTTCTATTGTCTGCAGGCCTTTTGTACCAATTTTTCCGAAGACTTTTCGTCACGTAAATTGCAATGATCATGGAACGGCGGCGCGAAAAAGCGAAAAAGAATGCACGCAATTAAATACCGGAAAACCTTAGAACAAGTCCAATTAATTAACATTAAATAATTTTGTTATACAATGCCCTATTAGCATAAATCTTCGTGTTTTTAGAAGAAATTTAGACATTTTAGCACTTATTTGTACCTACGTGATGTTAGATCAATGAAGAAAAAAATAATTATGATAGTTTGTGTAACAAAATTCAAATTGAGAATATGCTACCATTTACCATGATTAGATAGAATTTAAGCAATTTAATCAGGGAATTAAGAGTAAGCCGTAAATGTGTTTTTGTGCCGCTTCGAGCGACAGATAGCCGTGCGTTCCCTTGTTGGGATTCAACACTTCAAAGTCAAATTGAAGAAGAAAAAAATGTTCTACTCACTGAGCAAATTGCCGATCAATATAATCTAATTTTAATCTTAGTGTAAGCGCAGGTGAATATTCAGAACAATTCAACATTTATCATCTAAATTTTTTATCTTTATAAAAGATAATTCTCACTTTCAATCAGCGTATTATTTGGCGTTTACGTGATAATCAATATAAACGATAACCATCGTCGATATTTATCGGGTATCTGATAAAGCCAAAAAATTCACTGACAGATGCAATTCCTTTCTTAAGCGTCGAATATTAAATCGTTTAGGTGTTAATCACCTCGACCCAATGCTTATATATTAAGGTGTAAATTATGTACACGTGAGATTAGCAGAGCAATAAAATAGTTTAAAACATCCGGCTTTTTACCTGCAAATAGGCTGAACGATATTTGCAAAAGCAAATGTAGCGAAAGTATTTATTTTATTCTAGTAGAATATTTTGTAATATAATGAGTGAATTGTAATATAATCTGTAATTACTTATCTTGGAAAATTTTCTTAATTGACTTTGAAATAACGTTTTTTTTAGCGTATCCCAATGAAAATATTTAAGCGTCGAATAAATTACGTCGAGTTATAAATACAGGCGACGCCGCTTATCTGCCATTTATAGTGATATTTGTCAAAACAGAAAGATCTAAAAAACAGAGATTTGCAAAGTATTATTGTGTAACGATTAAACCTATCGAAAGATGTCTTTCTTCGCTTTAACAATATCATTCAACAAAAAGTAAATCTATGTATTTGCTTAATATGTCGTTATTAGACTTACTACCAATTCAGTGAATATGTTAATAATTTATACTTTTTGTAATAAAGAATCGTTAAATTAAATAAACTAATGTCCTGTTAATAAGAATCTTTCTTCATTTTTCATCTATTAAAAGGTTTTGCAAATAGATTTAATAATTGCTCAGAGAAATAAATTATTTATTTCAAAACTTTATAGTTTTTCAGTAGGAATTTGCGCGCAACTTTAAAGACGTAATATCATTTGAGCACAAAATCCTTGGTAAAATAAACAATGGCATTTCAGTAAATTATTCGATTGTAGAAATATTAGTGAAAACAATGCAGGGTTTCTTTATTGTTTAGCAAGTCTCAGCATATGTACTTGGTCGATAATAGAAATTAAAATAACTAGAAAAATGAAATTTAAAGGCGACATTTTCAAAGATGTCCATTTAATTCGCTTTAGAGGTGTTTCGTTTAATAATGTTGTTGTAATGAGGAAAATAAAAAAATTTAAAATAATAAGAAAAAGAATTGCCACGTAATGTTGGATAAACCGAATATCAAGGATCGTGTATTCGCACGGGAGGAAGTGCGCGCGCAGTTTGAGGAAATTTGCTTTTCTAATTCCTCGGCACGCTTAATACTGTTACAACCGCAGAGACACGTGAGGCTGTGGATGTGCGTCCTTACAACTTATCGCACGAGTTTAGCATTTCGATCGCGCAAGGGGATTCCTCGGCGGTTCAAGTTTAATCTCCTACGCTTTGTTTCTTTCTCAGTTTTCCTCCTTTTTAATGCTCAGCGAGATCCAGTCGCTGTTATGATTTCTAAGCATTTTTACGAGTCTGTGTTAACATTTTTATTTACATTATGTCTAACTCCTTTGGATATTTACGATTAATAAAAGTATTTCGATAATTAACCTGATGTATAATTGTAAGAATGTTTTTTAAAATACTGTCTGTGCCTTATCAGTATGCTTATAATTTTCTTTGAAATATGTGAAACGATTTACGTAAAAAGTAGTCTTACCTGAGTGTGAACATGCTTTTACTCTAACTGCACTTATGAAGGCTTCTGATAAATTGAAACATAGGATAATTGTTATCATTTTTACATTATGCATGCATGAAAACATAATGATGATTATTTTTTAAATATTATTCTAAAATATTCTTAATGTTTCTTTTTCATTTTTACTCGATTTAATACATAATTTAACATTAATTATGTATTAATGCGCACACAATTTTTTAGAGCAGAATTGCGGGTCACCTGTTCATCCAAATTTGATCTGCAACCCCTAAACTTAACATATAATATTGGTACGATACCTCAAGTTAAGGGGTTGCAGATTAAATTTGGATGGACAGGTGCCTTTAAAAAATCGTATGCGTGGTACACTATGATGCCCCGCTCTCCCCTACCTATTACAGTAGAAAAGTAAGAATCTTTAAAATCTACTCTTATGATAATTTTTAATAATTAAAATTATCAAATCCATTTGATATAATAGGTAATACATAAAGTCTTACAAAATTTTTCATTTAATTATTTTTCATACAAGTGTAGACGTAAATGGTAGTAATAAAGTTACGAAGAGTTAAAATGCGGTGACAGCTTTATAAATTTTTATAAATTCTAATTGTAAAGATAATGAAATTTTTTTCACTATTTCTCACAAATAAAAAACAAAGATTGTTATTTTCTAAAGTATATTTCTTTATCAAATACAATAAGAATTTCCAATTTAGTTTCTAAAGAAATGTTGTAGGTTTCAACGACTTATTTTCGTATCTCATGCTATCTTAGGCGTTTATATGATGAATTTATATTTGAATATTTCACTTTGTACATTTTCGAGGAAATATGGAAACATTAAAATTGCATTTAAATGTCATGTTTTTACTGAACGATGGTGTTATCTATTCACGTAACACTGCGTTTATTAACATCTATTATTTTTAAAAAGGCACAATTGTATTCTGACTTTTTTTTGTTTTCTTGTTACAATTGCGCAATAAATAACGAACACAATTGAATGTATCGTACCACAATAAAATTTTGATGTTTGGTATGGTATGGTAATATAATTTCACTACCTTGATATGCGTGTGCTTCGTGACGAAAGGACGTTGAACTCAATGTAAACATAATAGCAAAGTGCATTCGCGCAAATTTGAAATCACTGGTCTTATCTCAAATGATAATCCTCTTCTAGTGCAGCTAACTTACATTTTAAGATCGACAAAACTGGGTTTAATGAAAGAGGAAAATAGAGCTTATTTCATTAGACTCGCGGTAATACTTTAATTCGACGAATAATAGCATAACTCAGCTATATTTAAAACTGCCATCAGTTATAATCTAAAATGCATCCAGTAAATCCGTGCATTAGACAGACTGACGGTTGTAAAGCAGAAGATAAACGTGAGCTTGAACAAGAAAAAAAGTCTATCGAAGTTTCCTTATTTTGAAAGTACTTTGCAGAAAAAATAATTTGACTTACTTGAGTGATCATTAAGTAATTTAGAAAATGAGCAAAAATATTGATGAAAAAGGCCAAAATAAAGACAAAAAAAATTATTTAAGACTCGGAACTTGTTACCGACATTATTCAGTTTAATACAATCTTTCCTCTTTCGAGGAATGGTAAAAAATCTTAACACGTTTTTCCTTGCATTGTAAGATTAAGAGGAAACGCGTTAGAGTGATAATTTATACATTCTCTATTAATATTAACAAGCTGTAAAAAGTCTTTGTTTTGTCGTTATTTTTTGATAAATCGTGATGAGCTTTTTCTGCAGTTCACGTTTTACACGATGTGCATCGTATGAACGTTTATAAGCTCAATGAAAAAAAATTGACCACGATTACACGCGTTTCCGGCGATTATTCAACGCCTGGGATTGGACTTTGACCTACTCATCTCCGGAACCGTTACAATTGAGGATTTCTTAACGATTTTTTCCAGGTTCCATTTACGCCCGCTTGCTCTCAGGCTCCAGACGATCTCTGAGAAGTCAGTTCGTACCGGATAAAACCGAGCACGGCGCTTCGGGAGATTTGAGCCGCGGGTCCTTTTTCTTTTGATTAATGTTTACGGGCTCCTGTCGTAAAGTTTCCGCTACAAATGGCTTTTCCGCACGTGACCGTAAAAAAAAATACCTAATGGACCTTTTTTTTACTATCAGTCAAGCTTAGTTTTTCATTCGCGACAATTATCCACAAATGACATCCATTTTCATTTCTTTCCAAGAATACCTCACCTAAGGTGCACTGTACAAAAACTTACTTATAATAACATGAGAAAAAATTATAAACTTTACTTCCACATATAATAAAATAATGTCATTGATTTTTTCCATTCGATCAAAGATTTATTACATATTGAAAATTGCGTTTCAAGTTGCGTTATATAATCTATTACCAATGATACTTGACATTAATATCTAGTAATTAATACCATCGATGAGAATTTATTTGTGTCAATTCAATACCTCTAAAAGTTTAAAAAATAATTAAAGCGGTAGAATAAAAAAAAAAACGTTAAGGCAAAGTAAATTTTGTATTAACTATATTTCAGATTTTGGGTCAAGAAGATTGCACTAAAAGATTGAAATGTATAAATAGAAGGTGCATAAAGAAGATAATTAGATCTTACTAAAAAGTGCAACTGTAATCCTTGTAATTAAGTACTCTAGTATGGTATTATTTGCTATGTGATAATAATTCAATGTGTTCTCTGCAGATCTGCGACAGCGCAAATAGCCTTGATTAAAAATTTCATGGATTGTTGCTCATTGCAGGGTATATTCGGTCATTCAACATAACATTTGATTTAAAAATTTTTTGATCGAGTTTGCGGTCTTTAATAAAAAGTGTCAATAGAACGGCGCAAGAACGACGTGATCGAACAATTAACATCGTTCTCATTTATTCCCTTGAAATACTTTTATAATTCTTGCGTTTCGTGGAAGCATCGTGTAAAATCGAAAGCAGTTGTAGATTATATATTTGAATATTTGCTTGTAAAATATATAAATGTACAATTTTTTGTTTCAGAATTCATTTAAAAATGAAAAAGGTCAAGTTCCAGCGTTCGACAGCAGTTCTAGCAAGTGAGTAATGAATTGACTTTTGAAAAAGCGCAAGCGGCGCTCGCAGCACGAATCCGCAAAGTAAAAAGCGGAAAGCGGATGTCTGCTGAAAGCAAAATATTAAAGTGCGCGCTTTGCTTGTGTGTCCTCGTAGGTACACGTCGAAGGACAACTCGAACGGCTGCTTCGTCGTCGAGCTTGAGGACAAGAGAAAAATCAGCAAGGAATTAGAAGGGGAATACGATCCGTATAAGCACCGTGAGGTTCAACACCCGACCACGTAAGTTCAATAGTGCCGATTGCATGCGCGCGCTCACGCTTGCCGATCGATTAATTAGTATGTAAAATAGCGCGCCAGTCGCCGCGACCGGACTGTCAAGGTGCACACCCATAGCGCGGATGTGCCGACCACGTGCAAGCATATTCTCACTCTTTACGTCACCATTCACAATATACCACGTGGAATTTTCCTGTTTTCCTATCTTTTGCGACGCGTCAATAAGTCACTTTGCCGCTTCCGTTTTTAATCTCACGCTCAAGGGAACATCTCATCGAAAATCTCGCGTTTAAACATAAAAAATACCTCTTGGTAAAAACAAATATTCATTTTGAAAAGCGTATTCTCTTGCATATACGCAGTTTGTAAATCAGGAGTTAATTACGTTTAACAGATGCACTCTTTTAATTGTCAGTGGCGGTAATTGCAAAAAGCAAAAACAATTTTCCTCCCATAAACGTCAAAGTGAAAAACTTACCATTATTTTTTAAATCTTTATTAAAATCTTACATCACTGAAAAGAATAAAGAATATATTTTTTTACTCAACAATTATTCAAGAAAATGGATATGTGACGCGTTTTATCAAAAAGATACGCAGAACAACGTCGTCAATAGAGATGCAATTAATAATTTTACGATTTTAGCGCGCTTCTTACGTAAATGTTTTACTTTCCTCAAAGGAGCCGTAGGATTTGACGTGCATATACGCACACTTTTAATTAAATTATTAGACTTTTGCGCTCTCCGCAGAATTCCAACGAAACGCTAATTATACTCTCAGTTTTCTGTTTGTTCAAGCATTCCGCAAAAATTCCTCGGACAAATTACCGCGTTTTAGATAATAATCCGCAGCACCTACAGCTTTAAACTTTGCTCCAATGATTTTAGTATGTTTTTTTTATGTACGTAAAGGCCTTGTCCTTTAGATATTTCCTGTTTTTAAATTTTAAATATAATTCATAGAATACGAAGCTGACTGTTGAAACGACTGACGTTGCCTTGTGTTTTCCAGATTTTGGGATACGCTATTCCATCTAATGAAAGGAAGTCTCGGTACCGGTATTTTGGCTATGCCGAAGGCGTTCGAAAATGCCGGTTATGTAATTGGCGTTATCGGTACAATCATAATCGGCCTGCTCTGCACCTATTGCATACGCGTCCTAATCAAATCACAGTACGAGTTATGTAAACGTAGAAAAGTTCCGTCTTTGACTTATCCCGGCACGATGGAGGCCTCGATAGAAGAGGGTCCCCAATGTCTTCGCCGATTTTCCAAGTATTGTCCGTAAGTACCAATTATTTTTGCTCCACAGAGACAAAATAAGATTTTATTAATTATAGCGCCGCCTTGCGCGACTTGTTTTAAAAGGCTTTGTTAAACATTTACATTTGAAAGATAAAATTCGAACGATGCTGAAAACACTGTTTATTGTGTTTGTACAGCTTTTATAACTGTATAAGTTGTAATCTCATTTATACGGAGTATTAAGTGTAAAATTAAAAGATCAGAAAAAGCATAATAAATCGGTAAAAAATTAATAAATTACAGAGGTTGCGCGCAATAACCAAACATTAAATAAATGTGGAAAAGTTATAATCTCTTTTGAATATTCAAATGAATCGGAATTTTTCTTTCAATCAATATCTTGATGTTTATTGTCAGTGAATAATTATTAGATGTGTTGGCAAAACTTTTCCACGGTCTGTCCCACAATTATTCCAAACGTTAAACAAGTTCATATCAGTTGATTATCGATGCTTCTTTTTACCCACTCTGCTCCGATCTAAGGACAAATGATTCGCTAACTCTGCTTTCCTTTTTCACAGGCACATCACGAATACATTCCTGCTGGTCTATCAATTGGGTACCTGCTGCGTGTACACGGTCTTCATCGCCAAGAACCTGAAAGAGGTGAGTGAGCGATCGTGAAAAAATGTTGTTGCTATTTACAAGTAAATAATGACCGTAGAACGATGTAGGTCAGGGAAACGCAGGCGCAAGTTTCCTTTCCGCGTGATTTCGTTTAAATTAAAGCAAACTCGTTGTATCTTCCAGTTAGGTAGCTAGTCGCGGTCGCGCGATCTTTCCGTTTCGCTTGCCTGTAATATTTAATTAAACACGTCATCGTTTTTTCCAGAATTCGCGAAAAGCCTATTTACTCGCGCACCACCACCTGATTCCTTGTTAACCGCATTCTTTTTTCCGGGTTGAAAAGATTTTTAATTCAATTACTTCCGTAAGTTTGTTTCTACAGCTTAATATTTAGTTTGTTCAATGATCAAGTACTTAATATCGATGTAAAAATAAAAGTAGAGTACGGAAAATTCCATAAAATGAAAAAAATACCGCGATATTGAGCTGCAGCGACGTTTATAAATACCTCAGTGCCAATTCAATCAAGTTTTGATTAGTAATAACTGGCATTTAATTCATTTCACATTTCAATGAAGTAGCTTGATTAGTTTGTTAACGTCCGATAATAAGAGAAAATTGTAGTGAAACTTTTCTGTTTGTAAATAAAATTTATTTCCCGGAAGTAAAAAAATGCATTTTAAAATTGAACAAGTTAAATAGACATGCTCTCTTTCAGGCTA
The DNA here is from genome assembly GCA_035586675.1 of Eurytoma californica. NCBI lineage: Eukaryota > Metazoa > Arthropoda > Insecta > Hymenoptera > Eurytomidae > Eurytoma > Eurytoma californica. The sequence continues at coordinate 2,078,710 of JAXIUT010000037.1, read as the reverse complement.
TGGACAATTACGTGGATCCAATTGATGTTAGGTATTACATCCTTGCTCTTCTGCTTCCTCTTATTTTGATAAACTGGGTTCGAAATCTCAAATTGCTCGCACCCTTATCCGCGGTCGCCAATGGAATTACCTTTATCAGCTTTGGCATCATACTGTACTTCCTCTTCAGAGATCCCATTGACTTTGAAGGAAAAGACAAAGTTGGCGAAATGTCGAATTTCCCTCTCTTTCTGGGAACTGTCCTCTTCGCACTGGAAGCTATTGGTGTGGTATGTATCACTTTTTCAACAGACTTTTCATGAGTTACTCTGAGTTGATTCATGAGTTGATTCATTACTCTGAGACTATTCATGAGTTTACTCTGCAAAGTTTAATTCGACAACGTGAGCATTGGGCTGTAAATAATTTTCAGATTATGCCGCTGGAGAACGAAATGAAAAAGCCAAAACTGTTCATGACTCCGTTCGGAGTTCTGAATATCGGTATGGCCCTTAACATTATTCTCTACGTCGGTATGGGATTCTTCGGCTACATTTGGTACGGCAAAGGTGTCAATGGCACCATCACGACCAATTTACCTAAGAACAATGGGCTGGCCACTGCCGTACAGATCCTCCTCGCTATTTCGATATTCATCACTCACTCGCTCCAATGTTACGTCGCCATCGACATCTCATGGAACGACTACATTCAGCCAAAGCTCAAGAACGCCTCTGCCAAAACTTTGATCTTCTGGGAGTACGTGGTTAGAACGCTCACTGTCATCGTTACTTGTAAGTAGTATTAGATTATTTATTAACTATTTAAAAAATTCATAGCATTTAAATAATAATGAATCTTTATTTACAGTTATCTTAGCAATCTCCATCCCAGAGCTCGAGCTCTTCATTTCGCTGTTCGGTGCCCTTTGTTTGGCGATGTTGGGCATTTCATTCCCGGCTCTCATTCAGATCTGCGCTTTCTGGAAGGTGAAGACGAAAGGAGAGCGAATTTTCCTCGTGGCTAAAAACGGCGCTGTCATTCTATTCGGATTCTTGGGTCTCGTCATCGGAACCTACACGAGTCTTGACAAGATCATCGAAAGCTTCTCCAAGCAAAAGGACGACACACCTCATTATTAGAGCACAAGTGTGAACATAATACAGTGACTGTGAAGAAAAGGGACAGGTTCGCCTGAGCGCGGGCGTCTTTCCGAGGTCACGACGTACGATGGAACAAATTAGCCACTTTGGAGTCTGGACAGGACATTTCGATTCTGGGTAGGGCAACGAAATGCGTTATAACGATAATTTTGCATTTGAAACAGTGAACGTAACGGAAACGTTACTAGTAAAGTTATCGATGACAACCGGCCGATATTTTCAATAAGTTATTCAAATATTTAATGAAATTTAACTAATAAGTGTGAGTGAAAGTATTCATGAGTGGCATGTGAAAATCATTATCTCAGACGTTGAGCCCATCCTCTCAAGGCAGGCATTAACTTGCAGTACACACAAAAGAGATGAGGCTTTTTCATTTTTATATTTTAAAATCATTTGACTGGAAACGCATGTGAAAAATAATGTAGTTGCAAAGTATTAGGGACAACTATCTTAGCTACGGCAGTGAGCTCGCGTTACTGCTATCGATATATGTTCAATAAATTAAAAATAACCGGCGATTGTTTAAAAATAATTTGAGTGAGGGAAGTGCCAGGCTTCGGGACAGTTACCTTAAAAACTTTCAAACTATTGTTCTGAGAGAATTAATATTTTTTATCAATATTGTGATATTAGAATTACATCCGATTCCCGTGATATATTCAGTTTTAATCATTATACTCCAGGACAAATTTCTAAATACCGTTAACTTTAATCAGATATATACATTCATTAAAGTTGAATTTTTAATATTTATTCATAAATCGAAATGACCACTATTTGAAAAATTTGCTAGGAACAGTTGAAATCTTTCCTACGTAAACTAGTCACAAAAATTAAATTGAAAATTCTCTCAGATAAAAGAAAATTGTACACTTTTTCTTAGTTTACTAGAAAAAACGATCTTTTATGAGTGCCATCAATCAATCTATCAAAAGGTAGTAATTTTTCACTCATTGAACTACGTTTTAATACGATTAGCTTTTATATTATCAGCGACAAAATGACAGTTATTTTATTTCTTCCTGAACAAATGATAATAGTAAATTTCTTTAATAATCAATTATCACGATTTCATCATACACTTTTTTTATTCCGAGATTCACGAGTTAATATAAGTAGGACTCGAAATTCAAATGTTTAATTTTTTCAAGTTGCTTTTTAAGACAATTAAGTCGCAAAATTTTTAAAAATAATTTTAAAACTACAACTTACAAGTTCCTAATGATATTTTTTCCAAGAGATTCCTCTTGAATGCTGTCAAAGTAAAGAGATTTTTTCATGCTTTTGTAAGAGTTGTATATTTATAAAGAAGAGTCAAGTATTACTTCGTCATTTATTAATGAACTTTAGCGACTAATGCAAAGTATTTCTTTAAACATTAGTGTAAGATAATATTTATTTTTTAAAAACAAATATGATGTTCTAGTGCGAGTGAGTTATTATTCATGTTTTTATATACATATATTCTATTATGATAAACGCTTTATAACACATTAAATTTTAGCTTTTTAATATTTAGAGCCGATATTCGGTTTTTGTAAATATACTTTTAAACGTCCTTCAATGTATGCGTTTAATTTTAATTGCTATCACGATGCTGAGACTTTACAGCCTGTGATAAATATGACATGTACATTTGTAAATAAACAACTTGCTTTTACGCATTAAGAATAAATTTATCTAAATTTTGTCTTATTACTTATTTGTTTTCGCTTATTGTCAATAATTTACATTTATTAATTTAAAAATGGTCGTTTAGTACTATCAGTTACTGTTGTTATACAGAGAAACAAATTAGCTGCAGAAATGAACACTTATATATAAATAAGATTCAATTTAGAGGTATAATTTTCTTTTAATTAATTAAGAACGTTATACCAAGTACAGTAATTTTGTAGGTACGTACTTGAGGATCACATGAACATCCAAGGAGGTCTTATTATAGTGCGCGTGATTTAAGATTCACCATATTATTAATTTACATTATGAAAAGCTTCTAGAAGAATATTTAAAAAAAGTTTCCTAGATGAATTTAAAAAAAATACTGTGAATGTATAGGCCGAAATAAAATTTCTATCGATACAAATTGAGATGAATCGACACCTACAGAGGAATGAAAGATCGTGCAAGGGTAGCAGAAATTTGTATATCGAAGTGAATTTTCGTAAATATCGCGTGTGTCAAGTTGAGGAAAACATTGCGAGGAACGGCACGGGCAGGTTGAAGAAAAGGTAAGGCGAAAAGGGAACATAGGGGGAAATTGGTTTGGTCTACTGGCCAGAAGGCAGCAGAAGACGAGCTCTCGCTGGCGCGCCTGAAATGTCGAACGGCGGTCGCCCGAGGAGTCGGAGCTGCGTCACGTGACTGACCGAAAGCTCGGTTACGGCGGGAGCCGCGCGTCGGAAGAGCGAGGGCGCATACCGGAGAGCTGTTCTGGTGGGCTACTGCAGCCGTCGGCTCTCTTGCCCGCTGCAGTTTAATCCCAAGTGCAGCCGCGAGACGCGCGAAACGCCACCGATAGTCGCGCGTCCCCGAGCATCACCTGCAGCTGCACGCCTCCTGCCTAAAGCTCCTAAGCTTAGCCGATACTCACTCATGCGTCTGATTAGTTCAGGTGAGTGACAACTTTCTGTTTATTACTTACTTTATTTTATTTTATAAATATTTCATTTCATCCGTTTTAAGCTTTCTCTTTTAAATTCTCTGTGAGAAAGCAACATTATCCAAGTGATTCGCATGCTACTTCCGGAAAAATCGAAAGAGTTGTCACTAAGGCACTATTAAGGAGTTTTTTTTCCATTTTGCCTCAGCGCACAGCCGCGCACTGCTTTCTTCTTCGCACACGTATCGGCTGGTTCGCTTCTTTCATTTTTTTGCTAATGTGTAAGAGCTGGAAAATTGCCGAGAAACAAGTTTGATCCTAGTATTGAAAGCATAGCAGAGAACTTTTCTTTTATTGTAACACTCTGTTGCTAAATGTAATGTCTAGAGACTAAGATCATTAATTGTTAGGCAGTGAAACGCGGAAGAGCAGCAAGAATAAATCGTATCCTTGCTCCAAGTTATAAAATGATGATAGTAATTTTCTTTTTTTCTCTCTTATCTGCCTTATCTTTTTTCAAATTAATCGATTTTATATCGTTTATAGATAGTTATATTCATTTTCATTATTTTGAAACCGGACATCACCTCCAATTGTAAACATTTTAACGTGACTTTGTGTAGGGTAAATATTTTTGTGGATATACTCAGTGTAGCTAGTGTCAGAATAGCTAATGTAGTCGGAAAAATTAAAGAGAAGTTATGGATTGAATGAAATAGAAGTAGCAATCTAAAGATGTAATTGAACAAATGTGTATATTATCTAAAACAGATTTATATTTTTACAATTGTAAATTAATGAAAATTGAAATCATGAGAAATAATAGTTTAAACTTGATTCTCTTACATTGTAATCGTACACAATGTACTAGCATTGATTTAACCTCGTGGCCATTCAAATTTCCTGTTAAGGGCTTACTTTTTTCTGAGAAAAAGATATACACCTATGCTTTTTAGATTACAACTTTGTCAATTATTTTTGTCAATTGCTTTGTCAATTATTTTATTTTGAAATCGTTTTTTGCGACTTTTACTTGTCATCGAAGATATTTTTAGTAGAGCTGCACAACGTTCAATAAAGTCTGTTGATGTTTCAAAAACAAACATAAATAAAGTAATCAAGCAAAATGCGTCAATATCCGTTAACTATTACGAGGTCAGGAATATTGAACAATATGTATTAAGTATTATGTAGGTAAAGTGCAAAAGTGAATAAACTGAAAGAATCAAAAGGATTATTTAAATAATAATAAACAATAAAGTTAATTAAAGGTACAAGTAGTCAAACTAGTTATGAAAATACAATCGAAAAGGACGGTATGAAATTAAGTAGATGAATGTAGCGTGAGAGGTACATGGGGCTTTTTAAAATTGTTAATAGCCGTGCGCTAACTTTAAATGTGAAACTAATTCCGGCGACGCTAAATACGAATAGGCCCGGCTGACGAAGAGCAATAAATTGTCTCCGCGTTGTGTTCGCGTTCGTCGGCCTGAGCGCTTACCACCACCCTAGATCGGATATACTGATCAGGATGTGAACGTCATAATGACGGGATCCATTACAATAACTTCTGTAAATCTAGGTCAACCTGTATTCAATCCTCAATTTCATTAAAATAAATTTAAATTATTTCAAAATTTAATGCACCCAAAATCTATGGATTTTTAGAAAAAAAGCTGCTGTACCTATTCGTAGCGTACGTCAAAGGTACAGAAAACATAAATAAACTATCAATATTATTTTGATTGAAAATGCGTCGGCTGAGCATGCATGTACATATATTAATGTACGCATATTAAAGTAAATCGGTAAAAATTTTCAATTGATCAATAAAAATCCATTTTAACTGCATGCATTCTGTCGACTACGTTGCACGCAAGCAGATTGCTCTTAATCGGTGCATTAAGGTCAAACGCTGGTAATGGAAATGTTCCATCGCGATGTTTCGAACCTTCCTCATTTTTCCAAATCTTGACATTTCGTTTTCACAGGAAATTTCTACAGTCCGCTTGCAATGAAATTGCCAGCACTGCGCAAAAACTAGTAATCTTTAGATAAATAATAATCCACCCCTTAGTACATACAAAGATATAGAAAGAAAAGAAAGGAGAAAGAAAAAACGAAGGAATGTTTTTATCTTCGTAATGTCAACGTAATGTCAACGGGTAGTTTATTTAGGTAAATGAAAATATGTCTGTGATTATGAAGCGGAAGAGAGAAAGAGGAAGGTCACGCCGTTATTGTAATTTTCATTGCTCTAATCGAATAATGAACTCCGTGACGGTGTGGTAAACTAGAGCAATGAAGGCAAATGTGAGATCCGAGGAGCTAAAGTAGTGCTTTCAAATCAGATCCATTTGACTTGCGACGGCGTCGTTACGCTGTCATATTTTTCTGACTCAGATAGCTTTGATAATATTTAACTGTACTAACTAATTTTCAGTTAATTAAGTTAATTTATACGTTTGCTTTCATTGAAATATGCATATTTTCTATACATTGTAAGCTTTCAGTTTATTAAGCAGAATCAGTTTGACCGAGCCAGCTATCATGGACAGCAAGAACGGGGAAGTTTTTAACATGCAGCGAGTGCAGAATAGCTGCAAGTGAGTTCTTATACATTTATTCAATTATTATTTTCACTTGGTATTCTGTACTCTAAATTCATTTTATTATTCGTTATTTTAACTTTCTTATGAATAACAGCAGTTAGCAGTTATAATAATTTAAAATGTTTTTCTTTTCGCCTCACGCACCTTTAGAGTTAGCACAGTTCTACCGGATAGCGGTTCGTTAAGAGGCGCGGCAACAGCAACTGCCAGTTTGGAGTCTCCGGAATATGATCCCCATAAACACAGAAACAGGCCGCATCCTACTACGTAAGAGAAATGAAGTTCCTCAAAGCCGATAATGAACTTTTCTTATTTAGCCAAGTAATTTTGGCAATTTTCAGAAATGCAGAAACGCTAATTCATCTTCTAAAGGGAAGTTTAGGGACAGGAATATTGGCCATGCCGAATGCCTTCTGCAACAGCGGCCTCATCACAGGAACAATTGCAACGGTTTTAATCGGCATTCTATGCACGTATTGCCTTCACGTTCTTGTTAGGGCGCAATACGAACTTTGCAAACGGCTTAAAGTTCCTATTCTTAATTATCCACAGAGCATGAAGGTAGCTCTGGAACACGGACCACCAATTTTTAGGCGATTCGCAACGCACTCGCCGTAAGTATTTCAGTCTTTTCATAAATCAAGCGATTCATTTTATACGGAGAGTACGGAGTTTATTTGATTTTTCAGAATTTTCGTTGATGCATTTTTAATAGTATATCAATTAGGAATTTGTTGTGTATATATTGTATTTGTTGCAACGAATATAAAACAGGTAATATATAAACTATTGTTATTGGATTATTTTATGCTAATGGAAATTAATTTAATTTACCTTTAGGTGGCAGATACGTATGCAACTCCTTTGGACATTAAGATACATATCTTGATTTTACTGTTACCGTTGACGCTCATCAATTACATTCGTAATCTTAAGATGTTAGCGCCTTTTTCGAGCCTTGCCAATATCATTACATTTGTTGGACTCGGTATGATTTTAGCTTATGTTTTTGAAGATTTACCTTCTATTAGTGAAAGGGAAATGTTTGGCTCTGTAAGGAATTTTTCCTTATACTTTGGTACGACTTTATTTGCTTTGGAGGCTGTTGGAGTGGTAAATTTACACAAGACTTTGATTCAAGCTTTGCTCGATAATTAAAAGTAATCAACATACTTTTGTAGATTATAGCTCTGGAAAATAACATGAAAACGCCACAAAACTTTCGCGGTACATATGGAGTTCTTAATATAGGGATGTTTGTCATTGTCCTTCTTTACATCGTCGTCGGATTTTTTGGATACATTAAATATGGACCTGATGCTGCTGGCAGCATTACGTTAAACTTGCCTATGGATGCTTTGTGAGACTCTTAAATCGAATATTACATCAACTATTACATACGGTAGAACGAAAAAAAAAAATTTTAAGTCGAAAATTTTATTTTCGTTTATTTTTTTTAAAGAAATTTTATTTATGATAAAACATTTATATATACAGCCGTAAAAAAACGTAAATTACGTCGTATAAAAAATTGATATAGATAAATAAGTGAAAATTTGTTGCTTATAAAATAACTAATGAAAATTTATTTTTAACAGGATGGCCCAAAGTATTAAGGTGATGTTCGCCATCGCCATTTTCATCACTTATGCACTTCAAGCTTATGTACCTGTTGAGATAATGTGGTCAACTTATCTAGAGCACCGCATTAAGAGAAATAAGCTGTTCTGGGAATATATTTGCAGAACCGTCCTTACATTTGTTACGTGTAAGTAAAATTTGCCCACAGTTTATTTTCCTCTTTCTACCCAATAGCTTCTTTAAATAGTTCCTAAAATTCTAATATACCTAATTATTTAAGTTAGTTGATTCATTATGAAATTTTTAAAAAGCGCTAGTTCTTAGTACCATTATACTGTTATTATAACAACATTAAATCACTTTAAAATTGGTTTCAATTTTATATAAATTGGCCGTGTGGATCGAAGTACCAAATCTGGCAACATAGGAACATTGTGTGCTAGATCAATAGGTTCCAAACGGAAATCATAAAGTAAATGAGCAACAAATGATTTTAACTCCATCATGGCAAATTTTTGTCCTGAAAAAGAGAACAATGTTCTTAATCTGTTTTTAAAATTGAAAACAATTGAAAATTACATTGTAGAAACAAATGTAAAAGAATGTATTACCGATGCAATTACGAGGACCTGCACTGAAAGGAATATATGAAAAGGGATGTCGTCCTTGTATTCTTTCCGGCAAAAATCTGTCGGGGTCGAACTTTTCCGGTTCTGGCCAAAAATTAGGATCTCGGTGAACGTCATAAATATGTATGTGCGCTATGACTCCTTTTGGTAAAAGATAATTTTCTAAAATACATAAGGAACTTAAGAAGTAAGATAAAATATTTGTCTAAATTTTCTAAATTAATACTTTACTTAATTGTAAATCCTCATTAATGTTTCGTGAAATAAATGGGACACTTGGATAGAGTCTAAGACATTCTTTTATACAACGTTCAAGGTAATTAAACTTTTGAAGTTCTGCCATTCCAATTTTTCCATTGGTTTTATTAAGAATTTCGGTAACTTCAACTCGAGCTCGTGCCTAAAAATGGCTTCACTTTATTAGTATTCTAAGAAAAATATTGTTATATAAAATAATTTTACCTGTACGTCTTCATGCTCTGCTAATAAGAGTAATATAAATACTAAAGCCATTGCAGAGGTATCGTGACCCTAAAATGTAAATATTTTAATTGAGATAACTGAAATTAGTCAAAAAATTGAATTAAAATATTCTTAAATTAATTCTTCATTCTTCGACTTGAAAATAGGGCAAAATAGACTTAAAATATGGATCTGTCTGAAGCATTGAAGCAATTCAGTTATAACCAATTTGTACAAACTTCGAACATAAAAGTGTCCACTTCTTCACGTATTCCAATATCGTCAATCTTTCTTCCATCTCTATAAGCAGCAATCAAAAGATCAAGCATTGCTAAACGCCTTTTCCGAACTAGTAAGAAAAACATAAAAAATATTTATCAGTCTATGAAATGTTTTTAGACTTCGCAACTACTGTTCGATACTCGTGTCCAAAAAGTAATTTATAACCTTTACTCAACCAAGAATTACCCCTAATGCACTAGTATCGAAAACTACTGTAATATGCTTACTTCCAAAAACTTCTTCTTCCGTTGGATCATCCTTATTAGTCGGCTCATCAATTTTTGATAAATATTTACCCATAGTCTTTTCGTGATATTCTTTTCTTTCATTTATAATCTGTAAGAAATATAAATTAATACATTTAAACTTCTTGTTTATAAGCCTAGATTCAGAAAATATTTTTATTCACTTCGGTACTGAACTGATGCAACACTTGTAGAGCTTTCTTCTGTTTAACACCCTGAACTGTCATGTTAAACAACCTGTCGCTTCTGTACCATGGTCTCACCAGCCTTATAAATATAAAAATATCATACATTTTTATTTATATTTATAACAATTATTTTAAGTTAAAAATAAAAATTCAAAGAATATTTACCTGAAGAGTAAAATGTCTCCCATTGCATGCACGGCGTCTCTGTATTTTTTTAATGAATCTTCTTTCCCTTGTAACCGTATACCCATTGCGGCCTCTGCAAAGATTATTTTGTATTTATTTACAACAAACAATACTACATGCTTCATCAAATTAATTGTATTTCCATAAATAGAAATAAACAATAGAGGCTAACCACTTATAACGTTTAGAGTGTGTTTAGTTACAAACTGTTGAACGTTCTGAACTTCATTTTCATGTTTTAAAGCGTTAAAAGTTTTTTCATCAACATCTGCGATTATTTCCAAATACTTTTCCAAAACTTTAAAATGAAAGGCAGGCGTTAATATTTTTCGCCTGTGTTGCCATTTGATACCTAAAAAAATTAATTTATGAAAAAACACTTATACATAACATTTAACACCTATTTTACATCTGCGTTAATCATTTTTTTAATTAACTATTTTTATGTAATGATTACTTACGCGTGCGATCATCTTATTCTTATTTCATTAATTTACTTACCGGTACTTGTCAATAAACCAGTCCCGAACCACGGATGTAAAAGATCGTAAATTAGACTTTTTTCAATATGTTGCATACTTGAAAGTAAAATCTAAAATATCATATTAAGTCACATATGTTATTAAAATTTTTTATATTTAAAAATTTTTAATTTTCCTTTTACTTTAGTTTTACCTACCTCTACATCGTCTGGATGTCGTATATTCACTACTGCAAATGTTAAACTCCATATTCTATATATTGGATAGTAATCATTATTCATTTTTCGTAAAACATGCCATAATTCCTCTAAAAAGATTTTAAAATTATAATTAATTTTTGGTACAAAAAATTACACTTCTTAAGAAAACGTCACAATATATTAAAATTATAATTTTTATTTATTAATTGTAATGGCATACCGTGCGGAACAAGAAATGACAAAAGATTGCCTATTATGGGACTAGCTCGTGGGCCTGGCATTTTATCAACAATTCTTCCTCTTCTTCCATATCGCACAAAGTAATGAAAAGCACATAATGCAAAAAATACAGTCAGTAATATTGGAATTAACATATTCAATGCTGAATTCGTTACTTTCCGATAGCAGCAGTTTTCTGATGACCGAAATAACTCAACAATTGTAATCTAAAATAAATTATTTTATAATATCAAAAAAGAAAGAAATTCAATTTTTCTGCAGAAATTCTTGGATCCATATGTGAAGCTGTAATCAACATTAATAATGATAAATATAATATTGTAACATTTATTGAATATTATCTTGTTTATATTTTTTGAGATCAACATTAAAAATAATGATTTCAAGTTTAAAATTAATGTGCTAATAATAACGACTGTGGAACATAATGTCATTAAAAACTTAAATTAATTAGCACTAAAACTTAAATTAATTAGCATTAAAACTTAAATTAATTAGCATTAAAATATAACAAATGGTATCATACTCACAATGCCTGAGTGACAATCTTGAAATGGGTCAGGAACTTAAATAGTAATTTTATTTTCTTCTTTTAAAATTTTAACATAAATTTTCATTACAAATAAGAAATGTTAGTTTTCCCGATTCATTCTTTATGTCCGTCGCTGCACTACGACTAACCGTTTCTGAATGCAGACTCAACGCAGACGCGTCAATTTAATAACACGGATCTTACGCGCACACGGGCATACCAGTTTTTGTCTCACATTTACGTAGATTGTACCAACACTTATACGAATGGTTTGATTACAAAAGTCATGATACTATGCTTACATGAAAAGCATGATATCAAGTATATGTGATGGTTTCTTTATACATTTTTCCGAGTAACCGTCTTAGTTTACGTATAATTTTTTGTGCACTATTTTGAAATTGATCATTAGTGCATACAAATAAATAGATAATAGATGAGTCTCGGTATAAAAATGGAAATCAATTTACGATTACCTAAAAAGGTGAAGGTTTTTCTAATACAGTAATTAAAATTAAATCTTAAAAATTATCTCTTACAAACCAAGAAAGTATAAAATCTTGAATCTTTTAAGTACCGTAAAAAAATTAAACTGCAAAGGAAATTACGGATAAATTATATTTTTTTATTAAAGTAATAACAAAATTTCTATAACATTATACAATTTCGAAAGAAACATTATAACCATCGGCGATTTTTTATAATTTCAGTTAAACTTCTATAGGGATAAATTTCATGCGAATTGGCCGAGCAGGTCGTATCACTAAATCTACCATGATGGGTACTTCATGTACAAGGTCGATTGATTCAAACGTGAAGTGGCATAAAAGATGAGCAATCGTAGCTTTCAATTCCATCATTGCAAATCGCTGACCTAAAAAGGATCGAAAAAATGATAAAATTGATGAAATGTCAAGCTTTAAAATATTTAAATGTTTATACTATAAAAAATTATTTTTATCTACCAATACAATTACGAGGTCCGGCACTGAATGGAATGTATGAAAATGGATGCCGACTTCTAATTCTATCAGTTGAAAATCGCTCCGGATCAAATTTGTTTGGTTCCGGCCAAAAGTTCGGATCTCGATGTAGATCGTAAATGTGAATGTGCACAATAGCTCCTCCAGGTATAAGATAATGTTCTTTAAAAAATAAAAATAGTAAGACGAGTATATGTCAAACCCTTTTTTAATTAAAAACAGTAATAGTTACTTAATTGTAAATCTTCTGTAATTTTTCTTGATATGAATGGTACGCTAGGATACATTCTTAATGATTCTTTTATGCACATTTCAAGATAGTGAAACTGTTGAATTTCTGAATATCCTATTTTTCCTCCAGATTTTTTTAGTACCTCTTGAACTTCATTTCGAGCTCGTGTCTGCAATTAAATTGATAAGTGGAGTATATCAAGTAACTAGATAGCAAAAATTAAAGTTGTATTTTTATACCTGAACATCTGTATGTTCGGCTAATAACAATAAAGCAAAGGATAATCCCATAGCCGCAGTGTCATGGCCCTGAAAATATTGACCATTAATTTTATCTTATTTTGATAAGCGACTTTATCAATCATTATGCGATATATCCGTGCAGAGGAGACTGGAGGAGGACGACTCTCAACGAAGTTAATCACTAACAAGCAATGTTTTAAATGTTGCACATTAGTTTACGGCACCATTTAAATTCATTAAAAACCGCGAAGCTCTACACGAATTTATTGTATCTTGTTCTTAAATGTTCTTAAAGCAAATTTTGCGCACTTTTACAAATAATATTTATTTATTTATATCAATTACCTCAAACATAAACGTATCAACTTCTTCTTGTATTCCTTTATCGTCTATTTGATTACCATTTTTTGATGAGGCGATTAGAAGATCTAGCATTGCCAAACGCTTCTTTCGAACTATTAAATGAAAAAATATTTTTTTATTTGTATACTTTTTTTTAAAAATAATCTTGTCAATCTCTTTATTAAAAAATGTCTACTTACTTCCAAAACTTTCTACAATTTCGTCTTGATTGGTTTGATCATTTATTTCATAAGTTTCAAATTGACGTAAATAACGTCCGCTTGTACTATCATGGTATTCTTTTCTTTCATTTATAACCTGCAAAAGGAGTTCAATGCTAACTACATAGAATAGCTATTAATATAATAAGAAATTATTTACTTTTCGAGAAAATCCATGCAAAAACTTTAAAGCTTCCGCTTGCTCGTGTCCTTGCTTTGTCAAGCTAAAAATGGCCTCATTGCGAAACCATGGTCTAGCAAGTCTGTATAATATAATGTTATGTACTATATATACCTAGTGTATTCTTATCGTCGAAGACGAGTACAAATTACAAAACACGAAATTGATTCGATTTTACAAAGTTTTAAAGTAGCAGGAAAAAAAGTAACTTTACTGCCGGCGGACAAAAAAGATACATTTTTTCCGCTACTACACTTCTTTGTCCTCAAAATCGTACATATGTTACAAAAATTAGTTTTAAATTTTTTTAGAAATTTTAAATGTAAGAAAAAATAATACCTATAAATTAGGATATTTCCCATTTTATGTATAGCATCCCTGTACTTTTTTTGCATATCTTTCATTCCATGTAAGGATGTTCCCATAGCCGTTTCTGAATAAAAAATTATTTATTTTAAAAATCATATTTTTTCAATTTTATTTTATATGCAGGAAATATTAATCAGATCTCACCACAAATTACATTTAAAGTGTAATTTGTTGAAAATTCCAACAAATTACAACTAAATCCTTCAATTATGTTACTTTTCAAATTTGCAATCATCTTCTCGCTATTTTCTACAATAGAATCCACATAAGTTTTGAGAACATTGAAATGAAAAGCAGGTGTTAATAGTTTTCTTCGCAATTGCCATTTACTTCCTTGAAACAAACAATTCCTTTTAAATAAAATGAAAAATTAATAAACATTAATTTCGTCTTACCTGTACTGGTCAATAGTCCAGTTTTTAGCCACGGGTGCAATAAACGATAAGCAGTACTTTTATTTAGATGCTGCATGCTTGATAAAATTAACTAAATCAAAATAATAATAATCATAATAATTTTATAATTTCAAAATACAAATACTTTATTTAGGGCATAGAAATTTACTTCGATATCATCTGGATGACGTAAATTTATTACAACTTCATGTGTAGTCCAAAATTTGAAAATTGGATAATAATCATCGTTTAATTTTCTGAACAAAGGCCACAAATTTTCTGTAACAAATTAAATTATAATCGGCATTAAAATTTACAGAAATAACCTTTGATTTTTCTTGAAATATTATAGGAAAACAATGTGTTACCTTTAGAAACCATAAGTGTTGGAAGACTACCAACTAATGGCCATGCTGGTACACCTGGTATATTTTCCACAAGTTTTCCAACTCTGCCGCATCTTGTGTAGTAATGGAAAATACATACTGCCAAAAAAATAAACAGCAATACTTCTATCAACATTTTTGTTCTGTCTGGAATTAATGCATATAAGTTTAGTGTAGTGCCGAAAGTACAATATTGTTCTTATAAGTAACAAATTTAAAAAATATACATAGAAATTTGAAATTATGTATACATAGAAATTTGAAATTATTATCAACTTTTTTGATGTTGCAGAACTTCATACGATGTGATCGCTGGAATGGGTTTTAGAAACATAAATTTATAATATTATTCTCTACGTACTATTACATAAACCTTCGTACATATACAATCAAATATGCTCAATTTTTACTGAACAATAATAATGCCATATTATTTCTCCATATTTTATCCCATTATGTTCCGCTCTCTTCTATCATCTTACAAATATAGAGATAAAGATATAATACATTTTGAAATTCCATGACCCTAATGATGCTGCGGTATTCATCAGAAAAACTATACATTGATGGTTTTTTTACCGCATATGACGTGAGGTACTTACTATATGGATGCTCCTCAGGCTTATAAAGTTTTTCATACTTTTGTTCCTCTCTATTATTCTTTGATTGTAAAAATATACAGAAATGGAGGCGGTAGAACGCAAAAATCACTATACACTTTTCAAAAAGTATTACAGTAATACAACATAATATTGTTGCCTATAAAAAAAAATATCGTATATTTAATTTTAATAATTAAATACTAGTTAGAATAGTTTGAAAAATGTTGATTTTTTTAATTCTATTATTATTTTTTTAGTTGTTTTGGCGATTGCGGTACCACGACTCGGTCTATTTATATCTCTTTTTGGAGCTCTCTGCTTATCAGCCCTTGGAATTGCCTTTCCTGCGATCATCGAAATCTGCGTACTCTGGCCTGATAATTTCGGCCGTTATAAACTTGTCCTCATTAAAGATATCTGTATAATTATTTTTGGCTGTATAGGTCTTGTTGTCGGAACATACGTCAGTCTCGTTAGTATTATCGATTCTTTTAAATGAATTTATCAGTGAATTAGAATAAAAGATTTTCTCCAATGTGCGATAAAGAGAGTAAAAGAATGTTATGTCTAGAATGCAGATCAAATGTTTATTAAATATTTGACTCTTTTTAGGGGAAAAACCTCGCAAATATTTTAATTGATTGTAATATGCAAAGATGCAGTTTTATAAATTTTTAAAAAATTACTAAATTGCGTTTTTGTACTAGTAATTCTATTTTACAGTTCAGCATCTTTTATATTAATGATTTGTTTAATTTTTGTTTTTCGTGTATGTAAAGAAAATTATAATACAAGATAAATTTATGTGTAAATTTGCGGAAAAAATATAAGAATAAATAATTGTATGTATTTACCCTGGTAGCAGTGGTAGCACAATCTGACGTACTCGCGATTGAGTAGGACGTGCGCGGACTACTTTGTCATTTTAGTGTATATCTGACAGCTAAACGATTACATCAGATACTAAATTACAGAATTGCGCCAGACTTACAGTAGTGAAATTGCAAACAGGTGAATTGATATTTTTGCACTTGTCTACCCATCAGAATTGCAACAGAATTTCAGCAGATGATTACCTACGTCAGATACTAAGCAGCAGACATGCAGCAGACTTGCACCAGCAAGTATTACTCGAATTTATTTTAAAGCAATTTTGCTACTGTAAGCCTGCTGCAATTCTGCTGTTCAGTGTCTGACTTAATCGCCTGCTGCAATTCTGCTGCAATGCTGATGGGCAGGCAAGTGCAAAAATATCAACTCCCCAACTTGCAATTTCACTATTAATAATTATATAATCTGCTGAAGCAGATTATAGCATATAGAGCCCCCATAACCTCTGCTGCAATTTAATTATTTTTTTTTTTTTAAATGCAGCAGATTTACATCAGAATTGAAGTTTTTGTGCTACCAGGGTATAAGAATCAGTGATATTATAATAACGCTTCTGCAGGGGAAGCAAGATAATATAAAATCTATGTTTAACAAAAAAATTAAAAAAGTTTTAGTAATTATTTTGTCACACACTATATTATTAATTATCTATTCATTATTTCATTTTACTACTGAATAGAAAACTTTTCATCGCAAGGATTATATCAATACAGCATAGGTATGTACATTTTCACGTTAATTCGCAGCAATATTATGTTATTCTTTAGTAAACTGAACCATCAAGAAGTTCTAATATTAATATCAGAATATAGCTAGAATATAATAAGAATATTTATTCTTACATCAATGTTGAATTCTTGAGAGAAATTCTTTTCGCAGTATTTTTACACCATATTCTTTCTATGTATATTATAAAAAGAACGAGTTCTGTTACTTGTTCACCTTAAAAAGCGCCCTCTGCACGAATCTGTTTAATATTATGCACTATTCACGCACGGCGTACGCACTAAACTTGATGGCATATTATAAGTAAACGCTGAAAGATATATACACTTGTGGTATCAATAACTAGCCATATGTAAGAATATATATGCACTACTATATATTGACTTGCAATATCCTTTGTTTCTTTTCTTTTTTAATTATAGAATGTGTCAAATAAGTTAACAGAAGTAGATTTTCATTAACACTAGTTGCGAATGGACAAGTTGGAACGTATGCGATGCATCTTCGCATTCTTTTGATGCTGCACATACACATCTTCATCTTGCAGCTGATCATCAAATGGTAATTCCAATAAACCAGAGATGCATTTAGATAACTTTCGCATCTTTAAAGCTATCTTAAAGCTAACCAAGTTCCATCTTAAAGCTGAATTTAAGATGCATTATATCTTAAAGACGTCTTTAAGATAAAAGATCTTGTCTCTAAAAACATCTTTGGTTTTGCAATATTCCACTGGGGATCAGGGAATATGGCATATGTTCGAGCGCGGCGTATTTGAATTTAGTAATTAAATTGTACAATGTGAAAAGAAGGTTTTGTTGAAATCAATAAAAGAACACAGTTTAAAATTAAATGAGGAACTTTAATAAATTTTTAATTAAAAGAATACAAGTTATATCGAACGCGTGGTCGTACGAGAGCTTATAGAGCAGCACGAGAGGTTTGTCAAAATCACAAGTTTTCAAGAGAAGATCCTTGGTTGAGGGTCACCGAAATCGAAAAATCCCTCGGTCCCGGATCTCGAAAAACCAGGTACCGCGCGGGTATCCGCCCACAATGTTACCTCTCCGCTCAGTCGAGCATCGGGCGCTCGGCCTGGGATAATTATTTATGACGGTCCTATACCGATCAATGCTTGTTTCGACGGTTCGTCTGAATTAAGTACGGGGTTTGCCGGTAGTTACCCATCTGGCGAAAACGTGTGGAATCGCATAGTTCTAGAGCTTAAATCTAACTTGTTTTCGGTGCGCCTCAGCCTTTCCCTAAATAGTGAGCATTTTTATAGTTTCGTAAATTAGGATATTTGAATTATAGCGGCTAGCGTGGCTCTACAAAGGATCAAGAACGCGCGAAATATGATTTTTAAATTAGCCTAATGTTTCCTTATAAATAGGGGAAAGCGAGGCATAGCGTGCCATGGGGCAATGTGAACCTTCGGGGCATAGTAGGCCATCCCATTAATATGTTGCATTTGGTGTGAAAAATATTTATTAACAAGTTTCATTCAAATTAAAGCATTTTGAAAGATTATCATTATTACATTGCAATATTACTATATACAAATGTTGGAACGAGAGCAATCTCAATGTGCTCGGTGAGAGGTTGAGTCGTGCGAGAGCGACAGAGGTAGCGCGAGAGAGTGCCGCCCGGCGGCGCCGCTGAGTAGGGAGGGGAGAGAGCAGCGACTCACTCCTTGAAGGATCGGCCTAGCGGTGAGACGTGTGAGGACGAGCGGATTTTGAATAAATACGTTTTTTGTTTAAACCCTGTGCGTATTTCAATTGCGCTTCCTGGCTACCCACCATCCACTTCCATCAACAAAAATTATAAATAATAATTCTGTAATGTAATAATGACAATCTTTCAAAATGCTTTAATTTCAATGAAATTTGTTAATAAATGTATTTCAGACCAAATGCAACATATTTAATGGGATGGCCTACTATGCCCCGAAGGTTCACATTGCCCCATGGCCCGCTATGCCCCGCATTCCCCTATTAAGAGAGAACAATACATTTGTATGTCTATTGTAATAGCAGATTAAATAAATTATATAGAAAAATAAACGTACTTCAACAAATGGAAGAAAAGACAAAAAAGTATTTTTAGTCTAAACTTAAACCATTTGATAAAAATTATATCTATTTCTAAAATGAGACCGCGATTTAATGCTTTATAATCATTTTTATATTGCCAGTATAAGTCAACCTTTTTATACTCTAATATCATGTCAGAATCATTTAAAATATTTACTACATCCTCGCTTTAAAATGTTCAACAATCTAAAAAACATTCTTATTTTGATTTTAAAAAATAATTCAATTTTTATAATTTATTTATTTTACAAATTATAAAAAATAAATCGAATCAATATAGATTACAACTGTGTGGAAAAATGACTATAGATGGCGCAGATAATAAGGGACCGACATCAGGAAAATGCGGCTGAGGAAAAATTTTGGAGCAAAAGGAAAAGGCGAAGGGGGGGGGGGCTAGGGCAGATGGCCGTAAAGTAGGGAAAGTGTAAGCAGAGCCCAGAAATCGGCTTCCATAACTGTCAAGCCGACACTCAAGCGCGTGCGTTTGGAGGCAGCGAAAGTCTAATAATTATAAAATAATAAAGTCTAGCTGTTTTTACAAAAAATTCAAATATATCCATCAGATTCAAAATGGCACTTACAGTAGATACCGTTGCTCAACAAATACAGGTAGATCTGTCAAAGAATACATTTAAAACACTGATTTTTTTCGTAGAACATTAAAAGAATGATCGATATATGTTTGTTTTAGGAAAGATTAAAAAGTTTGCATGTATTGATCCACAAAATTGAAAATAGTCGGACCGCAACAGAAAGCAATTTAAACAACATTGAACAAATTCAAGAAGAAATAAATGTTGAAGAAAAGTTAAATTCAGTAGAGCAACGAAAATTAAAGCTTGTTTACAGTCGAGCAGTTGATGATGCTAAGGAAGAAGAGTATTTAATAAGAGGTGCATTGGAAAAAATTAATGACATTAGAGTCATTAGAAATGAACGAAGATTACAGGTACGTTTCATACGCTTTATTTATTTTTATAGATGATCAGGTAATAAATTATTAAAATTTGTTTCTAATAAATTATAAATGTTGGAAAAGTTTTCTTAACACGGAATATATCAATTAATGATGACAAATATTATAAATTAATAATGATAATAAATTTTTGTACACTTCCAAAATCATAGTTAAATAAATACAGGAATATTAAAAAAACCGGTAATGCAGAAAACTGTGTGATCGTCGAAAAAAAAACATTTATATTAACATTGATAATACATGTATATTTTAATAATTATTATCTTTATAGGCTCGTATTGCTGGAAATAAAGAAGCCATAAGACGAGGAACTCTAATGAAGATGTTGCTTGTAACTGCTCAAACTTTACCTCTGCACATAGGAAAATCGCTTGGCGCTAAAGCGCCTCCTCTATGCGGTTGCATCCCGGCAGAATCGTCTTATATTGCGAAAGTAAGTTTTACTTTCAATTTCAAGTTGGAAATAAGGTGGTAGGTGGATCACCCATAATGGAACTATATTTACGTGCGCTGCAATCGCGCCGCCCTGTAGTATTTAGTATTATGTTTGTAATATTAAATAATGAAAGTTCCAAAGGTTTTAAACATGCCTCAACGATTATATTAAAAATAAATTTTTTGTCAAAAGTGAGGGTAGTTTGTGTTTAGTTGTTCCATATAGGGTCCACCCACCTTGTGTGCGTTTAACCGTTAATCTAAATAATAATTCCATTCAGATGGGAGACATGGTAGCTGCTTTTGTAAAAGGTGTTGAAAATGAAGAAAATTGGATACTGGCAGAAGTGATATCTTTTAATCATTCGAGCAATAAGTACGAGGTGGACGATGTAGACGAAGAAGAGAAGGAGAGACATTTTGTCGCTAGACGACGCGTGGTACCTTTGCCACTTATGAGGGCAAACCCCGAAACTGATACACATGCTTTGTTTCCGAAAGGCTCAATAGGTATGATGCATAAAAATGCTATATAATTTAAATAAGTCTGGATATGTGCTTATAAAAAAATATTCTATCATTTGCAGTTATGGCATTGTACCCACAAACAACGTGCTTTTATAAAGCAATAATTAATCTACAACCGACCACTTCACAAGAAGATTACGAAGTACTATTTGAAGATGCGACTTATGTTGATGGATATTCGCCTCCTTTAAACGTACCTCAACGTTACGTCATTTCCATAAAAGATTGCAAAAAGAGGATTAAAGTTAGTAGGAGTTGAACATCTAGCAAGAGAGTATTTTTATAACGCTTTTTACTTACTAGACGGGCCGGGTTTTAAAGAACACAAATACGAATGATTTTAATTCGAAATGTAAATAATGTATTTCTTTATATCGTTTATGTCTTATGTATACTAAAATATAATAGATAAATTAAATAAAAGTCACTTAAATATGAATTTATTTATATTTATTTTTTCGTTAAAACTTGAAAGTAATTTTTTTAGAAGTTTTATACAAAAATTTTTGTAAATAAACCTCTAAATGCAAATATGCAATAATAATGAGAAAATCTTTTTTAGTTTTATCATTTATTAATCTCTCAATTATTCTGCACCTTCGTTCTTTTCTCTGCTCGTAAATATATGCCTCCTTCTGGACTTTGAGTAAACGATCTTTTTGAGTACTTAATAGGAATCGGAGTTTTTTCGCAAATATAAAATTTATAATTTGAAAGAAGAGAGATCAGAGCTATTTTAGATTGAAGAATTCCGAAGCGAGTCCCTAAAGTGTATTAGAATAAGAAATGAAAATTTATTATTACGATATTAATTATAAAACATTTCACTGTAATTAGTAATTTGACGTAATGAAAACGTACCAATACAAACTCGAGGGCCATCACCGAATGGTAAATATACGTAAGGATTCCTTTTCGCTATATTTTCTTTAGTAAATCGTTCAGGGTCAAATTTCTCTGGATTAGGAAATATATTTGGATCATGTTGTAGACCAGTAACGGAAATAACGACTCCAGTTCCTTTTTTAATTTGAAAATCAGAATTTGGAATGTCACAGTCCTCGTTGCATAATCGATTTAAAAATGGAACAGATGGGTGCTTTCTTAAAGTTTCTAAAAAATAATAACATAGATTGATTATACCTCTTAAGATAGAAAAGGAAATGTATGTTAATGCTATGATAAATTAGTGGAAAAGGATTTAACCAGAAAAGACCATATGAAGGTATTCCAGGTCATTAAGTATTCTTTCATAGGTCATGCCTCCAGGTTTTTTTTGAGCTTCATCAATTTCTGCTTGGAGCTTTTCTTGAACATTTAAATTCAATGCTAATTCATATAAGCAATACGAAACTGTAGACGACGTAGTTTCAAATCCTGCCACGAAAAATACAAATGCTTGAGCTTGCGCTTGTACCATCGTGATTTTTCCGTCATAAGAAACTAAAAGAAATTATTGTAGAAATAAAAGCTGTTTAAAAATGATTCAATACTATTATAAAATTATCACTTACCATCATTTTTCCGCACATTTTCATCTTCATCTACTAGACCTTTGTCCATTAGCTGCATTAGTAAGTTAAAGAAGTCTTTTCGAACGATATTATTTTGATGCCTATAATGAACCATATCGCGGAAAGTTTTGGAGAAAAAGTTTATTACTTCGCGACTTAACAGAGGTATGCGTAAAATGTCCAAAACTATAGGAGCAAACATTCCCAAGGTATTTTTTATTGGATTTTGATCAAAAACCATCGATCCATGACGTTTGAAATCATTTTCAGGATCGTCTAAGCTCTTGCAATTGAATCCGAATGCGATTGATGAAATACTATCAGTTGTGTACCTTAAATCAATAATTAATTTATTATCTACTTAAATTTATTTGTTTTCGATCTATTACCTTCCAATTAAATCTTTCAATTCGACAATATCAGTTTCTTCCAGACATCTGTTACACGTCGTTATCAATTCGTCTCCAATTTCTTGAAGTAAAGGATACATCTGCTTCAATTTGCCAGATGTGAAGGTGGGAGAAAGTTTAGCTCTTAATTGTTTCCATTTTTCACCCGGCAAGAGGAATAAGTGACCCGACAGAGGATCTACTTCTTCATTATAATATAAACCTCGGTCACGAAACTTATTGAATTCCTTGATTAAGACCATGCGAATTATTTCAGGATCATTTATCATTAGCATTGGCTTATGAAACATGTAAATGCCATGAAATCGATGTTTTTTGTACGTTTCATAGCTTTTTTTTATGAGTTCACCTAATGTATCAAACAAAACATATAATTAATAACAAAATTATGAAATAAGTAATAATAATTGAGTACTCACCTATTGACAGCTTCCCTAGTATGACTGGTGATACATTCCCAATCAGCACAGTGGGGTCATCGTGAGGTAACCCTTTCCGTTTCCAATAAGTATAAACAATAAATTTTAAATAAACGTAAATTACAATAAAAATCGTTGAAATAAATAAATATTTATTTCGAATAACCGGCTCTAGCAGTTCAAACATGTTTAGTCAAAATTTCTAATAAAGAAAATATATAATCAAATTTTCAAGAATTTTTAACCGAGCAATGTAGGGCAGTAGACTGTAGAAGGAAGACGTACTTGCACTAACTGAAAAGTAGGATTGCTTTGGTGTTGCAATAGCATGTCGTGCAAAAAGTTCGTGTCTGGTATACCGTACAATTAAATATTGTGAATCGTCTAAAAATCCTTTTCAAACATATATACTTAAAGAATCTGTAGTTTCATTCAATTTAAATGGTAAATAAACTTTTTATACTTTGGATGAATTTCAGTATTTTATTTTTATTATTATTAAAATGAATATTATTAGGCACGACCGCTACACGGAAGTGCCTTATATTTTTACTAGAGTAAAAAATGGATGTATGTGCGATTTTGTTTGTTTACAAGATATCTCCTTTGGATTTCAACCGAATTGGCTGAAATTTTCACAGAACCTTTGATCTCATCATTAAGAAAAAGGCTGAAATTGCATTTTAGAGCTATACAAATTCCATCTTTTTTGTGTATAAAATTTTTTTGTAGAAGGTAATAATTTTGACATAATCGTGGTTGAATGTTGTTTTTAGCTCAAAAAAGCCTAGATGTAGACTGGCACCGCATACCTAAAATTCAAAATAACCAGCAGAATTTGTCGGAATTTAACGGACTTAAAGACTACCCGGAATATGAATAAACAGTAAGCAAAAAAGAGTTGTTACCGGGCTTAAATTAGGACCGGCAAGACATGTTGATGAATATCAGCATGTCTTGGCTGCCTTACCGCCCTCCCTCCGAAGCGTTCGATCGCCAAGCGGTCACCATGTGGCGAGCCTAGTTTATGTTAAGTTTGTGGATTTAATATTATCCCGATCAGCAATGTGAAATAAAAAAAAGATTTTGTTTGTAACGATTGTCCTAAAGCATTCATAAAGAATACTCAATTTAAAAAAAAAAATTACTATAGAAAAATTTCTTTTTTTATTTTATTTCATTTATTTCATAAAATGTTTTCCTCTGTTTTTTGTTCATAAAGAATACTTTAGGAATACTTTTTGAATACTATTAAGTTTTTATTTATTGCAGACATTCGAAAAAACTTTATGAATTCTTTTTTTTTTCAAAGTGTGATTATCGGGATATTTTGTATCATGTTTTAGATGGCCAAAAAATTAATCGACTATATAGATTAACATCAAGGTTGTCGGTTGTCGGTTGCACATAATATAGAGGCAAGCGATCAGGTAAAAGGATTCCCGTGCAGCTTCCTCAAAACTTCTCTTACACATAAACACATTTCAGTCCTTATTATCCCGAATTTCAAAGGTGAACAGATGATAGCGATCAGACCGTCATTTTTGTTATTAACAGTTTAATTTCTTAAATTTCTGCGAACTCGATAAGATTTATAATAAATTGTATTTTCAATATTAAAAGTGCAGCAAATCAATGTAAAATTAAGCCCGGCTTCAAAATTAAAAAAAGTGTAATTTATATCATTTTATACGTTCTCTTCAATTTAACAAGTTACCTACCTTATCGCTTTTCAGGCTCGCGAATCCCGATTCCCGCGCGATTAGGGTATTTCATATTAGGGTATAGTTTCATCTTTGATGGGGCGAAGATGCGACTGCGAAATATCTGCACCGCGCAGTGCGCACGCGCAAAATGATAAATGACTCAATAACAGCTGATTTTTGTATAGCAGCAAACTCAAACGTTACTTTCATTTAAAAGTTTCAATTTATGAATAGAAGAAGAATGGAGTGTTATATGTATTACATGTATATTTAAAATATGCATTAATAGTGTACGGTTCAACATTTAGTCTTCTGGAGGAATTGTAAACCAGCAAAATTTCGGCGAACCATTTAAAAATGCCTTTTACAGCAGATGCTGCTGCACATCAGATACAAGTATATTTTAATTAATTTTATTCATTGATAATTAATAGAATAAAATTTTAGCTTTTTCTCTAAAAAATAAATAAGAGAAAAAACCACAATTTTTAGGTTAGACTTAATTTACTTTTGTTTTTATTCTCTTTAGGAAAGATTAAAAAGTATATATCAATTGTTGCATGAAATTGAGAAAGCAAGAAATCATTCTGAAGTTAATTTAAACAACATAACAAAAACACACGAGAAAGTAAATCCAGATGAAAAAATATCATCGTTTTACCAACAAAAGTTAAAAAGCATTTATAGTTTGGCAGTTACTGATGCCGAACACGAAGAAGAATTACTAAGAAAAGCATTGGAAAAAATTAATGAAATTAGATCAATAAGAAATGAAAGAAGAATACAGGTATGTTATTTCATAACGAGTAAATATTCAAATTAGTTATTTCATTGTCATTTTCAATTTTAGGCTCGCAATGCTGGTAACAAGGAAACTATTCGACGAGGAGCTCTTATGAAAATGCTTTTAAGTACAGCTCAAACATTACCTTTATATGTTGGTAAAACACCAGGAGCTAAAGCTCCTGCTTTATGTGGGGCCATTCCTGCTGAACCCACTTATATAGCTAAAGTAAGAGTTCTAATTTAATAACTATTATACAAGTTTATCTTGATAGTTTTTTTAAGGAAAAACTACCCATCTAATAAATAAATCAATAAATAAATATTTGTATCATTGTTGAAATAATTGGAGATTTTAATTGTAGATGGGCGACATGGTTGCTGCTTTAGTTAAGGGCTCAGAAGAAGAAGAAAATTGGATTCTTGCTGAAGTGGTTCATTTTAATCCTACAACTAACAAATATGAAGTTGATGACATTGATGAAGAACAAAAAGATAGGCATATCTTATCGAGGAGAAGGGTTGTACCTTTACCATTAATGAGAGCAGATCCTGAAACAGATCCTCATGCTCTATTTCCTAAAGGTTCAATAGGTGAGTGTTGTAAACCTTGTTCCAACTAAAATTTTTTTATTAGTTAATTATAATTCATGATTAAAACAAATGTTTAGTTATGGCTCTGTATCCTCAAACCACCTGCTTTTACAAGGCTGTTGTGAATCACTTACCAACAACAGCACAAGAAGAGTATGAAGTCTTGTTTGAAGATGCAACTTATGCTGATGGATACTCTCCTCCTTTGAATGTTCCACAGCGCTATGTTATATCTATCAAAGAAAGTAAAAAAAATAAAAGTCAGTCATAGAAAAACAATGTGTTTCTATGTAAACGGTATGTATGGCTGGAATTAAAAATTTGGATCTTAATTTAATAAGATTTCCTTGTTGATTAAAACTTTTCTTTTAAAAGAAATTATTGCGCATAATATTTATTTTTATCAAAAGTATTATATTTAATAAATTAATTTTATGGATTAAATAAAAATAGACTTTAGTGATATTGTAGTTTTTTATTTACATACTCATAAGTAACGTTTTTAACAATATTACAAGAATTGATTTTATGGAGTTTATCAAATTATTGTGTCAAGTGCATTTTGTATGCAATATTTTCATTTATTTATGTTTACTTGAATTCCCTTTTTAGCAAACATTTGATTGATCAAAAATACTGAATACAAAATATAAAAGGCAACGTCTAATATTTACATTTAAACAATAAACATATAATATATCCTTGTTATATAAATAATATAATTCTATCAAAAATTAATTTATTTTGTACTAGGATATCTACAATAAATTATTTCTAGCTGCCTCAATAATGCTCGTAAATACATTTTCTCTCTCTTTCATTCATAATCAGTTGTCAACTTAAGCTTGATTATATTCGACTTATTATCATAAAGTTATTTTATTGTTTTATTGAAAAACTTTTTCAAATTTGGTAAAATTACATAACCATAGCTTAAGTCGAAAAATTTGCAATCCATACAAGAACTTCTCCCTGTAATTCAGTGTAGCTGTTTGCATATATAAAATGCAACATTAATAATCCATTTTAGAAACGTTTTTCCTTTTCATCATCATTTATGCATCATCTTGCCAGCCTATCATCATACAGTATGACTTGCACTCAGTGTGAAAAAGAACTATCAATTTTTTCCATATTACATTATAATTGCATAAGCTTTTAATATAACCTGCACATCAAAAGCTACAGAATTGATGATGAAAACTCTCAGTAAACTATCTTAAGAATATGTAAAGATCAACTTTGATCGGTTTCCATTTCTGTGAAACTCAATACTGAGTATAAGTAACTAATTATGAAATTCATCTTTTCAAAATAAAATTTCTTTTCATTAGCAATTGTAAAATTTACCGTATTTTGAAAATCGGCAATGTATCAAATATTGCTATTATAATATATTCATAGAAATGTCGATGGATGAATGTATAAATATTATATCTATGAATATGTGCAGATCATTGATTACTTGGATTCAATTATTATAGAAAAAATCCATATTCCGAAATTTGACTTTAAGATTTTAAGACTAGTTATTTTATTCAATTGTATCTAAAATGCAACTTTAAACTTCTTGTAAACTGTTTAAGCACGAAATAATTTTTCTTGAAAAATGAAATTATACTCTTCTATCATTGATTATTACGAAAACATTTGCATAGTCTAACTTTTAAATATTTGAGTACTACATAGATTTTTTGAAAACAATTTTAATACAAATTTAATTCATAAAAATTAAGTACTACTATCTTTTGATATATTTAACCAAAAATAAAATAAATGCAAAATCTTCAATAATTGAAGAACCATTGTCGTTCTAGGCTATACTACTTAAAAAATGTTTTCCATGGCCATTGCTTTTTCAAAATGGCAAGGCTCCTAACCCCTTGAAGATCGTTTAATTAAGTTATTCAATTTCATTGATTACAATTTCCGCTAAATATCGGTTATCTTAAATTGCTTGCTTTTATTCCACAAATAGAAGCGATTTCGGCATTAATTTCCTGTCAATGAAAAAATACTGTATACGACGTTTAAACCTCAAAATGCGTCTCTTTAAAAAGGAACGTGGAAAGGAACCGTTTTTCAACTAGCCGCTCCCAAATTGTAACAAACGTTGAGTCGTTGACAAACACAATTTGTACACTCTTAAATATTCACTCTCTTTCTCTCTTCCACGAATATCGGTATATGAATAGTGCAGAAACCGCTGTCTATTTGCTAATCGATTAAAGGGAAGTATGGCGGTATTATATTTAAATAAATTTTTTTACAGTATTTTTTTATATTTTAAATACTGCCTCCCATTTTTCGTGGATATTTTTTTGTAAAAATTGGCTTACTTATCGTGGTGAACATTTTTCTACAATTGGACAATTTTTATTGTCTGTGCGAATGTTTATATAATCGCTTTGACCTTTTCTCATTAAATTTAGAAAGGCTCATTTAAAAACTATAACAACGAACAGCGACCAAAGCTGCTCAAATCAGAAATTATTTCGGTCGACTGCCTGGTGCGAATTCATATATGTATATAGCGTTTCCACGATATTAACAAAAATTTAAACTACGACAATCAATTGGTAACATTTTACTGTCGTACCTTGTATCCATAAAATTTAAATGACTTAAAAATTATAAAAAAAATTGTACAATTTAACAAAAAGATCTTTTTCTTTGTATTTAATTTATTGTATTCAGATTATATTTAAGAATTTAGTTACTTATGATTTTTGTCTTTTTGAAAGGCGAATTTTAATCCATACAGGACGGCATAAGATGGGTACACTAGTTCTGAATATTAGATTGAAAAATATTCCGAGTTGAGGATTTTTTAAATAAAAAAATTGTTACTGTATAAATATAAAATGATAAATAATCAAGAAACGACGTTGAAAATGTTGGTTACGCTAAGCCTGCTGTTACCGCTTTTATCTTGTTGCTTCGCATTATTGCCTATTATTATTATTATCCCAAGAAAAATTCTTAGACAAACACTTATTTTCGCAATTTAAGCACATTTATGCTTTTTTT
This sequence comes from Eurytoma californica, assembly GCA_035586675.1. Classification (NCBI taxonomy): domain Eukaryota; kingdom Metazoa; phylum Arthropoda; class Insecta; order Hymenoptera; family Eurytomidae; genus Eurytoma; species Eurytoma californica. Next base: position 2,049,257 of record JAXIUT010000037.1, on the reverse strand, counting down.
GCTTTTTTTGTTGGTGTTAAGTTCTTGAAAGTACCATTATTGATAAGCACTAAATGGCTCTGAGTGGTATTTTGCATTTCCCATTACGTTTTTGTCTAAATTTGTCAATTTATCGAAAATTTTCTCTAAATGTAACTTTAATTGCTACATCTTATAGATTTTTATTTTTTTCGTCACTGATGGGTAAAACTTTAAGCAAGAAAATTTACGGATTTACACATACACGTACAATATACGTTACGTAATGTATATATACACGTAAATTTCATCCTTGAATCTGATCGATATATACCAAATTATACAGTATATTTGTTTTGAAAATTTTAAAACCAACAGAAGTAATTCGTGTTTATAATTAGGAATAGAGTACCGGTGCATTTTTAACCTGCTATCAGCCGTAATAGTTAACATTTCCTTGAATTTTACACACGCGGCTACTATTTTTGTTTCGTTATTTTCAATTATAGTTTTTTAAGAAAACCTTTAATCCAATAAGAGTGTAATTGGCGCGGCATTTTTCTGGACAAAAACTCCTTTATAAGTTCACGAGGACGAGACAAAAACAAAACGCTCAACGTTAACAAAACTTCCATCACCGCGAAATATATGTACATACGGTATATTTGAAGCGATCGAATATACAGTATAATGCAAGTACCGTATTTTTACACGTATCATATGTACCCACCAGTGTGCACTATTAAAAATCAAATTTCTTTTGATAAACATTTAAGTTGTCAAATTGTAGCATGAATATTCATGATATTTGTATAATGACTGTAATGAGCTTTTGATTAATCACAGATGAAGCAGTTTTGGACTCTCTAATAAATTTTAAAATAACTTTGATAATGAAAAAAAATGGCAGTTTTTAGATATTCCAATTAATAACTTTAATGAAATAACTTGTACAAGTTTTTCATAGGCATCTGCGACAAATATGTAAAGTTCTTTGGTTGTTGTGCTTATGTCTTTTGCAAAAACTTGTAAATGTAAGAGAACCTATCGTTGACAAGTTTAAAATTGGGTAGCCCGGATTAATTATCGTCTAGACTTAGGTTTAATGAACGCCTTAACTTTGCTGATTTGATTATGAAAAAACATTTCTTTGCGTTTAGATTGCTGCCTTAATTCATTTTTATATGCACTATTACTTTAGCCGCTTCACATGTCTTATTATTGCAATTATTTTGTCGCATTTACTCTCTTAAATGTATATGCAACGTTTTGCATGCTCCCTTGATTTTAACATACTTGGTGTCAAGTCTCACGTAACTTTTAACAAGCCTACAAATCTTTAATAAATAATAAAATCTATTACAAAAAACATTAAGTTTAGGCAACATCTCTTATGAAAAATCATAAAATTTCATAAAAAAAACTCAAACATTAATGTACGTAAAAAAGTCGACTACAAATTTAGCTCGACATTAGTTAATAAATTTCTGATCCGTTTGCGATTCTTATCACCCCTTCAAGTATCGAATAATTGAAGAAGCGTAGCACCGCGTAACTCACAGCACATTTCTCGCCGAGTTTATGGCGATACCATCAGTGTCTCTTTTTGTTTCTGATGTTCAGGAGAAAAATCCAAGTTTTGTGAAGGAATGCCTAACACACCAGATCGTAGATCTAGTGTGTTAGACGCCTGTTTCACATGGTTTCCTGGCTGCTGTTGACTGATTGCGAGCTGCGCGATGTCTTGCGGCTGATAGGCTCAAGATAGGAGGCCGGCGCCCAGCCCTCGATGCCCGCGCCGATGAGTTTGACGAACCACCAACCGGCGCAGCCGACCTTCAGCAACTCGAGATTGTCGCCCTCGCGCATCGTAACCTCCGACTGGCCCATTGCACAGTAATCCGCTAGCGCAACGTACCTGCCACCCTGCAAAATCACGAAAATGCGAGTTAGCTGTCAGCATCTCTCACGCTTAGACTGGCGGCTATCGTATGCTGTGCACTGGCATTGTATTTCTTTTTGATCGAGTTGCACTGACTAGTTCCTTTACTGCAGGCGTGAAGTAGTAGAAGCCGAACGTATGGTCTGTACATTTGTATTAGACAAAGTATGTGATATTTATTTATATATTGTAACCATTGGCCAGGTTTAATTATTGATCGCATACTTTAAGCCTAATAACATTTACAGTTACACAATCACATTTGCAGCACACATATCTAGCAGTTTCAGAAAAAAAGTAAGAAAATATTTTCTATAAAAAAATGTTAATGTCTAGACAGATATATTACATTCAGAAGCCTCGACTGTTTGATTGTTGAATAAATTAAATAAAACTAAAGGGAAAAGTATACTTAAAATCTTTGTTGAATGTTTTAAGGTACTTGTCACAATTTTTACATTGTAAATGCAATGGGAAAAAAGAAAAAAATGTGATGTGATGTAGTATGATTTGAAAATTTTCTAAAATCTACTGTCATTTTTCTAGTCAGAGATAAACATAAAAAACCTCATGTATTTGGCGTTCCATGCTAAATATCCCGAAGATGAAGTTTGACTCCGTGGAGTTTAAAAAATTATCTTTGGCTTGTTCGATTTTTATTTCTAAAAAGTAACAAAAATTCTTTCATGAGAATCGTCTTAATATAAATTTTTATATTAAATCATTTTTAGTTTAGCTTATGTAATAAAAAATTTGCTAATATTTAGGTACTTCAGTTTTATTTTCTCAGTTTAATTTTTCTATTGGAGTGAAGTAGATTTTTTTGTAAAGGTAAAGTATACTCCCCCTTAGTTCTTAATTATTGAAAAAGAATGATAAATTCAGATCTTTAATCTATAAATTTTCTAGTCTCTAATATATGAAGTAAACTTACAGGAGCTGGTCCGGAAACTTCGCCAAATGCATCTTCGTCATCTGTATTGCTATTTTCCGAGCTCCAGCCAACGTCATCATTATCTGTAGACTGGGAAACGTCCGTTAGATGTGAAACTGTACTATTGCTATCCACTGACAGTGTACGCAATGAACCAGAGAGACTGCTCTGAGCATCCCACGAAATTGTTTGCCGAAGTGGTCTAAAATTAAATTAAACAAATTGAGTCCATGTTGATAAATAAGTAGTTAATAATATAAATTCATGTGAAAAAAATGATTTGTTTTTTATTTGTTGTGTTTTTAAGAGCTGTCTTTGTAAGAGATACATACCCGTACTTGTGGCCGGTTTTGCCCAAAAGTGCAGTGTTCTGTTTTCCTTTAAGTTCCGCAAGTTGAGACATTAGAACGGCTTTTATCTGGCGAACCCAAGCTTGTTTGACGTCGATACTCGATGCTTGTATAGTGTGAACTTCAGCACGTCCTTGCAGCCAAATTTCAAATCTTCGAGCATCGCCTTTTACTGATTCTGTTAGACCAATTTGTGACGTCTATTAAACAATAAAACGATTATTATTAATATTTTGATCCGTAACTTTTTTAAATTAAATATTCGACGTCTTACTTTTAAGTATCTTTTAAAGTGGTAAGTTGCTTTGGTGTGCGCTTGGGGTTTACTGTGCTTGCAGAATATCACAGCCTTTTCGTATAAGAAAATATGACGTTGCGATGGCTTAAGTCGCAGCAGACGTTCGCGTTTACTGCTACTCCATACGCTAAATGAACCTTGAAGTAGCAGCTCGCCTTGAGCATTTAAGTCACCCTAAAAATTCATTAAACATTTTACATGGTTTTCTTTTATCTATTTGTATATTCAGACAGCATTTAGTGGCAAAAGTAATGTACCCCAAATCCCGTAATTGCAGTTTGGTGCATACTATCGTTGACGCACTTCAAAACGACGAGCATACATTCAAGTGCTTCCTGCAACTCAGTGCAACTAGATTGCTCGTCGCTATACTTTAGCAGATCTTTCAATAATAGTTGATATTTAGTGATCCGTTGGACTGGTTTGAGTAGGTACGCAGCCAGCGGAAGCTTGTGCCCCAGCTTCTGCTGGCAGGCTACAAGAAATTGCGGTTCACTCTGAATTTGCTCGCGTAGCCTCTCCGACCGTGGGATATTTTGACAATAGTAACTGTACAGCCTGTAGAAGACCTCTCTCTGAAAGAATAAATTCCCATTAACTTCATTTTTTATTCATTCATTCAACCTTTCTTTGTGAATGTAGATTGCATCGTTTTAGGTTGAATAACGTTAGTTACGGTTTAGCGATGTTTTCGTAAATATTATTTTTAGTGATTCTCTGTGTGCCCTTGATTTTTAAAATGCTAACACATAAAATCATTGTAAAATGCCATTGATTTAAGAAATTTAGCATACCCGCTGCACAAAACACAAAGCTACTAGCTCTGTGTTAGATATGCAGTTCTCGAGGTCTCTGAGAAATGTGTCACCGTGGAAGTGATAGATGTCCTCAAGGTTGCCGAAAAGGATATCTGCTTTGCCAACAAGTGCTGAAGGTACAAGGTGAGCCATGGCTTCGTTATTCATTTCCATCTTGTAGCCTTTAATGATAGAACCAAGCTCAGTAACGTATATTCGCTCAGTTTCCAGCAGCTCGGTTAACACGTGACCGCGCTTTAATCGTAAAGCCTCGACATCCCGGGGTTCGCTCTCCGGCGATGAGACCTCTCCGCCCTCCATTGGACCCATTTCCATCTAAAAATGAACATACTAATCAATAATGCGGAATACTTTTATTTATAAACAAACATTAAAGTAGTAATGTTAAAATTTTATTTATTTTTGTTCAAATCTTACTCTTGGCATTGTGTTTGCTTTCTTTAAAATTCTTCCAGGTCTTATGCATTGAGGAGCTGGTTGCAGCGGCTTTGCTGGTTCCGGTGTGACAGTTTGAATAGGTCTAGCCGGTTTTATCAGTTGCTGTTTGAGAGCCATAATTCTTTTGTCGCACATCATTGACACATCTTCTATCCTTTGCAAGACCTATAATCAATATGGATTGCATTGAATTATTAAAATACTTTATAAATGATTGTACTTTTTTATAACATTGTAATTAATAGTTGATAATAAGTTGAGTACAATATTTTAAATACCTGAGTAACAAGAGCTTTAGTTTCCGGCATAATGGAGTCCTCAAATATACTTCTGGGATGATGAAATTCCTCTGCAGCTTCGATCAGAGACTGAAGTTCCTGAAGAGCTTGATCTGCAGGCGTTGAACTATTTTGCGCAGCTAATAATTCTATCCCACGGGTACACCAAGTATTTGCCTGGATAATTTTTTGTGGATTAATAAATTTCAGCTTTTGACTTTTTGATAAGTTGAAATCTCATTAGAGGCAATGAAAAGACGGTTTAGAGAAAAAAAAAAATAAAAAAATAATTCACTTGTACAACGCTAACAGTAATTTGCAACTGTTTTACATTTGAGACGAAACGGACACAGCGAAGCAATTCACCTTGTCGATGTGCTCCATGAGCTCCCGACACTTAGTGAGGGTGTGCAGTCGCCTCTCAAGCCTCTGGCTGAGTATCGTGCAGACCCTTTGCAGCTCGGCGCATTTCGGCTCGACGACCTCAGCTGGGCACTGATGTCTACCGGATAGCAATTGCTGCCCGGCAGTAATTACTTCTTCGGCTCTGTCTATGTCGCCCTAAAAGAGGATATTGTAATAAAGGCCGAATTCCACGCTCCATGCAAACATTCGTAAAGTCCAAAGGTCAAAATAAAAATACTAAGATAATCGTTAGACGATAGAGCTAAGATTGCGCTAAGTTTCGAGGCTTCAACTATTTCGTATTTTGAACCTCCCTTAATTGCTAAATTTTACGCGCACCTTTACTCACATGTCGTTATATTATTCCTAGGTCAATTGCATTTTCTAACAATGTATTCACTCCACTCGTTCTGAGAAACCTCGAAACGTTTACAATCCGTCACTTACACGTTTATGTGAGTGAGGATGCATTAGGACATAACGATTGTTAATAACATCGCCTTATTAATACACCGTAATTGTAAACAAAAATTTATTTCAATAAATTAATATAAACTACATCATTCGTGCATTTTGTGAAACTGAAGTAATGATACTTTTTAAGAAAGGTACTTTTTATAGGACAGTCATGCCGGTAGCGTATGAGATGCTAGCTAAATTTCTAGAACAAATTTAACAAAGGATAATTTTGCAACATAATTATTAAAGTAATTAGATAGAAATTTAGCTTTTCATTATTTCTGGTACTTTATTTAAGTCACGTAAATTTTAAAGAGTGTACAAGAGAGATTGCAAATAAAATGTAAAATAGTACAGTAGGAATGAACAGCACAACATAATAGACAGATGAGTGATGATAATGTGTATCAATTCACATGAAAACGTAGAACTTTTTAAGACTTAAACTTTTATACTAAAGAAAGCAAAAGTAACTACATTATATAGAATCGTTTATCTTTAACAAAAAAAAAATTAAAAGAACAAAGAGCTAAATAGCTTTAAAAGAAGTCAGTCTTTCGTATATATATACTATATGACAAAATATATGAATTTTTTTAAGTGGATTGCTTACCAAGACCCAAATCCACATGGTATGCAATAAATAGGACTATCGACAAAATGAAAGGAAAGCGGTGCAATGTGATATTTCGTTTTTAATGCATTTGTGCATAATGTGCTTTGTGTAAACATTTATGAAAAGTTCAAACCAGATTAAAAATTTGTTACTTATGCAAGGAACTTAAACATTAATCACTTATAATTTTACTCAAATTATTAAAAAAAAAAAAAATTTACTCAAATCATTTATCTATTTCAGTCAACGTGAAATGTAAGAAGGACGTATTTTATAGCAGTCATGAAAGAATGTCAACATTTGCAAGATTTGGTTTGAACACAGAATTCTATATCCCGGTGCTTGAACATCTTAAGACGTCGACATTTAGCGACGTTATAGGCAAGAGCTCATGAGTATTCTCATTCTAAGGCAAGAGATAGATTTGAAAAATCAGTCGTCAGCGTCGTTAAACGAATTCGTCTGGTAACATTCTAAGCAATTGCGAGAAAAAGATGAAAGTGTTTTGTCGTGTGCATTTTAGTGCCGCTGGGAGATTCAATACTTACTCTGCATATCCTTTGGAAGGCGGCGGTGTCGCGCAGCAACTGATCCACGCGCGCCTGGGTCTCACCGACCTCCGTCATTTCGTCGATTGCCTTTAGGTGCTGGTCCAGATTCGCTTGCAATTCGCGAAAGTCCTGCTCGAACTGCCGAAGAGCCAGGCAGTGTCTCAGCCGCGAACTATGATGCGACCAGAATAGATCGAAGGTGCGCTCCGTTTCTTCTAGTTGAACGAGCAGCCTGCGTCAATTTCAATGTGCCCCAATTAGTAATTTACCAGCAAATAGTAGCGGTGCCCGTGCAGATCAAAGGAATTTCAGAAAATCTTTTTCTACTTTCAATTATATTAAAAAATAACGCGATATAAATTCCATAACCCAATAATACAATAACCTGGAAACTTGGACGCGAGTTTGTGCCGAAAATTCATTGAAAAACGGTATTGGTATTTTATTATTGGTATTTTATTATTGGTATTTTATTATAAAAAAGCAGGTAAAATAAAGGAATTCTAACTTTTGAAGACTTAACCGCAATACCACGCGTGGTTAATGTTATTAAAAATTGAAGGACTTTAATAAAATGTGGAAGCATTACCTCTCGACTGCAGCGACGTTTCCTAGGCGGTCGGCCGTGCCCTTGCCGGTGAGTTGCCTAACGCTGTCGAGCAGGGTCTCCCCGTGTCGAGAGGCGCTGAGTATCTCCTCCTTGAGCTCGCCGTACTCAGCTTGCTGCTGGCTCAGCAGCGTCGTCGTCGCGATCGTGTTATTCGGGAACTCTACCTCGGCGAGTCGACGTGTGAACGAATCGAGAGCTAGCGACACGTCCTGCGTCATTGAAGAAAACTTCTCGAGGTTCTAGAAATTTAATTTTTGCTTAATATCCATCAACGCTCCAGTTAATTTTTTTCATATTTCTTGCGTTCGCAAGATTCTTTTCAATTTACATATAAAACTCTTTCCGTCGCCTCCATCTGTACCGCCAATTTTATTACTTAATCACTTTTTAATAGAGTTTTTAAATAATTCAACTGAAACACAGACATGCATTATTTATCAATGATCATGACAATGAGAATTTATCTGTAATTCGCGATTAAATTGCAAGATAAAAGATGTTATCTACTGACAAGAGGCCATTTTTTTCAATCTTTCAAGCATAGCAATTAACTAAATTTCAATTAATTTTATAATAAGTTAATGTGTACGTGCATCAGTGGAGCACCGAGAATTAATGAACTGACATACTATTCTATTTTGGATCCAGGTGTGATGGCAATAGGGAAGATCACCGTCTAAGTGCTCAGTCAGCTGATCTTTATCGATGAAGTCGTGTAGTTCAATAACGTTTGCCAGAACAATGACTCGGAACTTGAAGTCTTCGCGAAAGAGTTTGTTCGATACCTCAGAGATGGCCTTTTGTAAAAAACCCACCGGCCGAAGTACGTAAGCCACGTGAACCAAACCAGGAAAAAAGGCCTTTAAACAATTATTATTTCCGTTCATTTAATAAAGAATCCTGTTTAACTTTGTTTAACTGGCAGTAATAGCAAAGAAAATATTTAAACCAATATATCTAACAATGTACTCACTGAAATTTTTAACAGCACACTTTTTACAGAGTTCCACTTGTCGTTTCTCCGATCAATGACCAAGTGAAACCCTAAATCTGCTTCGTGTAATCTAAACAAATTCGTAATTTTTTTATAAAATCCATAACCATTTAGTAGATTATTTATATAAAAACTTACGTTGGAACAGATGTGAGGTACAGCATAAGACGCTGATAATCCAAGTCAGTCAAGTTATGAAAGTTGCCATTGTCTGGAAAAGTAATGATGGGACATCCTTCGCGTGTTTTGCCACCTACGAATCAATTTATTTTTTACATTAAAAAATGTAGACTAAGGTTTAATAAACTTTACTGATGGGCAGTTACTTTTATTTTTAAACTGGGCCATTAATTTTCGAACTTTATGTTAATTAACTGCACACTCCGCAAATTTGGCAATTATTTTATTCTTGCAAAAGGATCATGTTTATCCTTTTACTTGGCACGAAAAATCATAACCAAACAATTAGTATTCAAGTACAAGTGGTATCGTGTTAATTATGCTTTAATTAATTTTAATAGTTAATCTTTTAATAATTTTATTTTACTGAAGCTTCCTCATAAAATAGAGTGTTGTTAAAAACATATAAGTTTGTAATTTTAAAATTTTTATTCATAATATGTTTGACTATCAATTGTTTAAGTAGCGCTATTAGGTAAAAAATAAACTTTACAGCGGTTTAAAGAAATAAATTCAAAGCGTACAATGAAATTTCGATACCAGGCGGTACAAGTCCATAGTGCTAAAAAAATCAGTCAGCAGAAGCTAATCTAATAATCTCCCACGACTCGCGTAATCTCAGCATCGAGCCAGTAATTTAAGCGAGAAAAGGAAAAAGGTAGGAGGCGCGCTCGGTAACGCATTGCAGGATGTGCGCCCCTGTACTTTGTATCGGTTCCACGAGGTGTTTGCGCTCCCCTCGTGGGCTCCGGCCTCCGGCGCGCATCGCGTAATGCCGAGCGCTATTTTAATGATGCGCCCTATCCCTCCGAGCCCCCGCACAATGCGTGCGCGTCATGCCGTCATTTCTCACGGGACGAAAAATGCGCGGGCGCGAGGCTTTCCCGCGGCCGGGACGCGGCCGGGACGCGGGAAAAAACGGCGCTCCATTAGCCGCCTGCGATTGAAGGCGCCGCCCGTCGGCTTGTGCAGGCTTGTGAGCGACGAGCACGCAAGGGACCCACGTTTAATTATTATCGCACCTTTTATTTTATTTTATTTCATTTTATTTCCTTTTATAAATTATCACGCGATCGCGAATTAAAGGCTCATTTAGAGTACAGTACTTTATGTTAGAATATAATTAAATTCATCTGTTAAACTAATTATATATATATGTTTACGCGTTCTTCTGTTTATCTAATCACGATGGTTACAAGATATTAATTACTAGTTATTCTAGTATCGCAATCTAATCGAGACGGTTGTTATTATGATTCTCCTTGTTATAATAATAAATCTTTAAAACGATATAATTTTCGTCTTGTCGTTATTTAATAGTTTAACAGGTTATGGGCCCAGGACTACGCGAAACCCATAACGCGAGACGTTAATAAAAAAAAAAACTGATCAATTAATATCACTCTTAATTAGTCTCGATTTGTAATCAAAAGGATGCGGAACGAAAGTTA
>JAXIUT010000037.1:2003035-2038875 GCA_035586675.1 Eurytoma californica | reverse complement strand
TTATGATTCTCCTTGTTATAATAATAAATCTTTAAAACGATATAATTTTCGTCTTGTCGTTATTTAATAGTTTAACACTTTATTTAAATCTGTTTTAGTTAAATTCTTTATTATAACTATTTATTTGCTAATAAGAACGTTACAATTTCGTTATTTTTTACTCAAATATTGAGTGTTTACAATTACTAAGACATTTTCTAACCCTACTATGGATTTTCTTATCCTAAAAATAATTATCGATTTTACTTTGCTCAGTGGCTGTTATGCAAGTACATATAAACTTAAGGGCAATTCCGGAAAGAAAATCCAAGATATTACTTATCGTCGTACTTAAATGCGTAAACAATAATGACTCACATTTTAATTTTATTACTCCATACCTTCACATTCATTCCTTTTTCAGGATTTTCAACACAGATTCACATGATTCAACTACTTTTCGGCACGCACTCGCAGTAATTATCTGGGTAATTATTCAATTAAAATTTATTACACCGTCACAAAATATAAATTATTCCTAGTATCATGTTGAAAATAATACATGTAAATACATCTTTTTAGCGCAATTAAGAAACATCGCTTTTCGGAAGATGCATTGCCGCGCATCCATTCGAGAAAGTAATAGTAAAAAGACTGCGTCCAAAGGAGCTGTGAAATGCTGAGGGACAGTCACTTTTTCGAAACCGGGAATTTTTCCGCGTCTTGAGAGATTTATACGATTAATGGATATTTGAATCGGCGGTACGAGCGCGCGCAGACGGTTTTTTCACGGTAGGGGTCAACTAAGGAGACAACCGGTTTTAACGGACTTTTATATCGGAATCTCGGATGCTGCAGGCATTTTTTCCTCGCGCAGTTTTTGAAAGTATCCCGTTCGATTTTATGATTATTGCCGTAACTGGATCAGTCCTAGAGCAGTGCACTTTAAAGTCGGAGTGTAAATTATCACACTTTTATTCAAAATATTAGTTGAGCGACGTGAAAGTTGCATTTAGAGTATAAAGTGTTTTTTTTGTCGACTTTTCTTTTATTTTACGTAACTATCGCTCATGTAACGTATCATACAAGAAGCCATGTAAGATTGAATTTTACATAAGTTTTATCGATCCATTATTTCTTTTACCTGCTTTTAAACATTTTGAGAAAATTCCATTTTTTTACGATTTTTTTCTTTTACATAAATTTAGAAGATATATGAGCAATGATTAAATCTAAATAAGGCAATCTAAATCAGCAAAGGAAAATTGCACATTATCGAGATCGAGCAATGGGGCAATTTAAACTAAATTTATAGGGATGAGTAAAGAAAACCAAATTCAATGTTCTTACTTTATAATAAATTCCTAATTTGCGGGCAATCATCGTTTATGAGAGCGAAGATTTAAAAAAAAAAAAAATGAGTTTTACGAATTTATGTACAAGAAGTAAATTTTTGCATAGCCTTGTTATAGTCACATATTAAAATCGAGTTTTACATTAAATATTATAATTATTACGAAATAAATATTTGGACACCGTATTTTTCATGAATTATTAAAATTACGTTGAAAGGAATTCAAATTGATCTTTCTTATAATAAAAATCTGAATTTGTTTTCGTTTTCCAATGATTACAGTTTTGATCAAGAGAAATTAAGATTTTAATTTACCTCGAATGAATTTTTAAAAGTTTCAAATTTAAAAATAATATGGTATATATGTTTTAATATTTATTATAAAAATTAATATTTTTATAAAGGAGAATTAGTCGTTAAAATAAAAAATTTTTATCAGTCAATATCAGCGTAAACTGCATTATACATAATACTATATTAGTAATGCAGTAAAATGAATATTAGAAATGTTCATAACACTAATATATTGTGAATGCTAAAGGTAGCATCGCACTATTGAAGCTAATGAAAAAGCAATTAGACAAATGCGCTTCCAAACTCACCGGCTACGATTGCGTACTGTGGCTGAAGGAGGTCCGCGACGTCTCGGACTGCCAGGTCTCCGTTCTCTATCTCGCCAGTCATGCTCTCGACATCCTCTGCAACACAGAAGTGCGCAAATTGATGCAAATGAGGCTCGCAAATGAAATTTGAGGCGAAATGCACGGACGCGCGAGGTCGTGAATCGATAAGTCGCTCGGTCGGCCCTAATGGAATTACACGCAGGTAGACGAGCGCCTCTGCGTGCAAGCCCGGCGAATTCCGCTGTTTCTCCTCCTTTGCTATTGCCGCGCGATAGCAGCGGGGAAGCGTCCGCGGCCACTGGCGGCCACTGGCATGGGAGATTGAGTGCGCCGCCGGGACCGCGGAAGCCTGATGAGCCCGCTTTAATAAAAAGCGTTGACGTTTCAATTGACTGCAAGCTAGTTCCTGCCTCGTTCTTTACAATATTCCTACTTTACAAGTAGGATGAAATTTAGCGCAAAATTGTGGATTTCTCAATGGGCGCGTCATGGTTGTGCTTTTGGAAAGGCAGCTATCATTGCATTGCAAGTGTCCAACGTGTTCTTAAAATTTTAATGACACCTGCCTTCGATATGCTTACTAACGTTTTTCCTGGAAACATTTTCTGCGAGTCTTGCTAACTATACACTCTTTTCCTTCGAGCAATTTCAGTTAAAACAATTATACCCAGCAATGTATCACACTTCACAAAAGATTTTTCAAAAAATATACCATGGCAAAGAGCGCGCGTGTGTCTCGTACTTACAAAAGCACTAATTGTTATACACTGGACATCATCCTACTAACACTCGCTTCGAATATTTCTATAATTTGGAGTTACATATTAAGATAGAATTTAATGAACCGATGTAGAAGCAAAGATTTAAGGGACTCTCGGAGTGCAGTGGCGAGGATGCACGCCGGCAGCACACTGCCGGCGGGGTGGCGGAATCAGCCGATACGACCGACGGTGCGTGTCGGCCGCCCGCGCTGCCTTCGCTGCACTCGGCTGACCTTGCCCGCGCGAGCAGCTCTCTGCATTACCCGGCCTGCGCGACGCCTGCGTCCACGGGCCACGGCGTAACTGTAAACCGAAGATGCTCTCAAATCGCCCGCGACTTACGTCTTATGAACCTCAGCTGTGTCGCGTACACTCTTCAGTCAAAGTTCAAAACTAAACGTTTTCTTTGAGTTCAAGTATTTTTTTTAGAACAACTTTGACAAACATTTCTGTTGTTGTTTTATATTTATTTTGATACGGAATTACTGCGTATAAGAAAATTGTAAGAGAAGAAAATTATCATCTTGATAGGTACATATTTTTAATAATAAAAAACTAATAGATTTAAAGTTAACTTTTATTCTCTTTTTAATAGTATAAATACATGATTCCTTTTAAGCAGATTATCAAACACAACAGACAATCTCCAAGCAGCACAAACACTTTTTAAGCGAGTCTGTCAAAAAATCTTATTTAATAACTGAACGTTAACAAAATGTAAGGTTTAAAGATCATTTACAGAACTAGTGTACTACCATTGTAGTACTACAATCATAAATTCAAACACAAAATATCGTCCAGTCACTTCAGTAAAACTTATGCAACATTGTTGTAACCGTCCGTAAGATGAAGTTCACTTATATATATGGCCGGTTCTCTATCAACTCAAATTTCAACAAATTTGCTTTTCAATATTCTGAACCAATCAGAATTTTTTTAGATTTTTTTAGAATTATATGACCTCAAAGGTGGACATTTTCCTATTTTTTTAGCTCTTTTCATTACTTTCAAGCTTAAAAGCTTAAATTGCTTTGAGTTCCATTTTATGAAAAAAACTATAAATGGATTTTTTTCTTTAGAATTTCTCAAATTTTCAGAAAAATATAGCCAGAAATTCCTAAAGTGTCCGTTCGATGAGCTAGAATCCTTTAAATGTTTAAAACTGACAATTTTAAGGTTTCGATCACTGATCCCTCTTCCCGAAAAATCATGGTTACAACTTACATACGTACCAATGTACCCTGAAAATTTCAGTTTTTTTTTTGGAAAAAATTAAAATGTGATGTCATTTAATGAATGTGATTTTTAATTTTCTTTTCATTTATCGATTTTCATTACATATAACACATTTTATTCTTTTTAAAAAAAAAAAAAAAAAAAAAAAAACGAAACTTGACCCACTCTGAAATTTTCAAGGAACATAGTTATATGTATAAGCTCTCTCTGCGAATTTTTGTGAAGAGTTAGTATCAAGCTATAACATTGAATTTTGATAATGATAAACGAAAAGTAAATAACAAATCATATTCTTCATTACATGAAATCACATTTCAATTTTTTCCAAAAAAACGGAAGGAAGCTCTGAAATTTTCTGAAATTTTGCCACTCTGAAATTTTCAGGGTACATTGGTACGTATGTAAGTTGTCACCATGATTTTTCGTAGAGAGGGATCAGTGATCAAAACTTTAAGTATTTAAATTTAGATATTAAATATTTAAAGGATTCTAGCTCATCGAACGGTCACTTTAGAAATTTCTGACTATTCTATTTTTCTGAAAATTTGAGAAGTTCCAAAGAAAAAGTCCCTTTATAGTTTTTTTCATAAAATGTACCCAAATGAGCAATTTAAACTTGAAAGTAATAAAAAAAAAAAAAAAATTAGGAAAATGTCCACCTTTGACATATAATTTTGAAACCAGGACCTGAAAAAATCTAAAAAAATTCTGGGTAGTCCATAACATTAAAAAGAATATTTTAATAAATTTTTGACGAAACAAAATTTTTTGACCTTGGGGTTGATAGAGAACCATATGTACATTATACACTAATGAGGCAATTAAATTCGAGCCAAGGTAAGTTAATTTATTGAGTTAGAAGTATGTGTGAAAGGCCCTTTACAATCGAGCAAATACACACGCCGACGCATCGAAGGCGATGGCAGGGCAAGACCCCCGACCTCTGAGAAGAGAATGAGAAAAGGAGTCATTTCATGCGCTCGTAAAAATTAATTTCGCTCGAGAGGCGAGTATGAGTCGAAAGCTTCTAATTTACATAGTCCAACGCGCTTGTCGTCGCTCACAATTGGATGGCCTTCGCGCCGCGAAGTCCGCAATTATTCATCTCGTTTTCTCATGAATCAATTTCTTTGTGTGCTATCATTGCTCTGTTGGAAAATTTAATTTACCCTCTTTTTCATGTAGCTTATTTTGAAATAATTAATTCTATCGCCGAAAATAACCTAGTCTTCTTATTCGTACTTTCAATTAATATAATATAATTATGATGCACTAATGTTTGTTATTGTCACAGGATCACCAGCAGTATTTAATAGAATATTACTCTTAGTTACCTGGTACGTAACATGTTGCTGCAACTTATTGGCTGATGTTAAAATATATGTTTGAGGTTCATTATTTAATTCACTTGCAAAAAGTAGAGGAAGTAAATCTCCATTTTCATTTACTATTTGGGTGGACTGTAAAACAGTACCGACTGTCTCAGACTTTTCACTGTCAGTTCTTGTGCTACTCTGATTTTGCAGGTTTTGTGTGCGAGCAACAAATTCCAATTTGGCAAATTTTAGTTGCGGAAATTGTACTTTTAAAAATGTTCTAAAAGTTGAATAGCCCATAATTTTAATATTTGGTGATGAATCTTGACAATACTCTTTGTACAAATTATGCACAGTTTTTCTTGTTATGTCTGGTGTTAAGTGCAATGGAGAATTGTTAGTAGCTTTTGTTTTTTGTTTTAACTCTTGTTCTTTTATGAAATTTTTCACAAAATTAGTAGCTATTTGGTAAATATCTAATGAAAATGTATTATGAGGAACTTTTCCATAATTTCCATGAACTCGGGGTGTTACTCCGTGCAAAGTCAAATGCTTTCTTATTCTTTTAACTTGATAATGGGTGCAATTTTCTAAATAGAGAAAGGCATCAAGACAAACTCTTCTTCCTTGATATACATAATGAGCTCGAAGCCTTTGTCTTTCAGTGTGCTTTGATGTTTCATATGGATTTGACAAACAACTTCTGATTAAACCCATCAAGTACATATCGTGTTCTGCTTTAGTTAATTCAGCAATATTTAATCGATGTTTGTACACTATTTCGGGATTTAGGCCTTTAAAACATTGATCATCTTGACATTCACAGCCTCGTTTAAAACGTTCTTGAACTTGAGATGCATTATCCTCTAATTTTGTAGGATCATAAGCCGTATCACCACATACTTTATTTCTTTTTGCTTTAGAAACATTAGTTTTTTTCTTATTTATAATTTTTTCATTTACTTTCTCTTCTTCTATCTGTAAAATAAATATTTGAAAGTAAATATTATTAAATATAAAATTTTAAATTACTATACATACCTCTTCATCTTCGTTACTTTGAGTTTCATTATCATCTATTTCAGTTTCATCTGCAGATTTGGAATTATGTTTTACAAGTCTATTTCTACTTAATTTCTTTGTTTTTGAAGGAGAAATTATTTTGTCTTCAGTGGAATTCATAATTGAACATATCTTTCTATTAAAGTAATTAAAGAGCTACTATTTAGATGTCCCACTCAGCTGTCAACAAAATAATTTAAATAACCTCTAAATGTTTATAGTTCGATAAACAATTTTAAAGTTTGTTAAGTAATAATTGTAATTTTACAAAAATGTGTACATTAAATTTACAAATAATAAAAATAAAAAATCATTTGATCCAACTGATTGTCCATTTGAAAAATCAAAACATTAGGGGAAAGCAGACTACTTATATCCCTATATAAACCGTACGAGAATAGTAGGGGTAGATTCGCCTTCATTTTTATTTTGCATGAAATCTCTTTTCCTGCTGATTATTCGAGAATTCGAGAAGAAAAACTAGGCATAAAAAGTCGAAAAAGAAAAATGAACGACTTAAATAAATGGAAGTTGCAGCGCAACTTGGAAAAAACACAAGTGCGCCGCTTCGAAAAAGGTGTGAATGTCACGAGTCAATAAGGTCGAAAGTCGCTAGCTACGTGGCTTGCCAGACAAATTTCGTCCCTATGACCAGCCATATTCACCTGGCCTTTTTTCCTCTAACAGCTCTAACTCGTGAATCGACAGCAATTTTTGACGCTCAAGTTTCTCGCGTAATAAATTCCAATGATACTTACAGGTTAAAAGCGAACCCCATAAACGAAGAGGAGAAAAACGTGGAGACATTGACAATTGTGCTCTGTGCCTGAGGCGACATGGCGCTCGTTCGAAGGCACACCGGCGCGCGCATGCTGAGGGAGCTACCAGCTACCCGATCAGCCTGATGCAGCCAGGGCCGTATCTATCGTTTCTAAATACAGAACCTCTAAAGTTCTAATCTAATTCGTAAGTAGATTTGCACAAAATGCATCCACATTAACACATTTCATATCCTATTTTATAAAATCTAGCAAAATATTTTATATTTTCATTATCGCGTTTTTCATTTTTCATTTTTTTTTAAATATAAATACTCTCGCCCTCAAGGGATAAAATGTGCTTTAAATCATGATATATCTGAATCACATATGATTCAGAACTAATCCAATAAGCACACTTTGAAAAAAAAAGAATTCATAAAGAATTTTCGAATGTCCGAAATAAATAAACACTTATAGTATTCAAAAAGTATTCATAAAGTATTCTTTATGAACAAAAAACAAAAGAAAAAATAAAAAAAATTTTATGGATTAAATTAAATAAAAAAAGAAATTTTTCTATAGTAATTTTTTTTTTAAATTGAGAATTCTTTATAAATGCTTTAAATGCAAATATTTGTCACAAACATAAAGCTGTCATTAAGAATTCATTAAAATCTTTTTTTTATTTCACAATGCTGATCGGGAAACTAATGCTGTTATTTTGAACCTGATTATATTCAATACATTTTTTTTAAATTTCATTATAAGTAAATATGAAAATTTAGTCACGCCAAGCAATGACTCAACTTTTATATTTTACATTAATTGATTAAAACTTGATAGAAGTATAATTCTTTTATTTCTTTAAAAATAATTTTAAAAGTATTTAGTAAAGTAAATTTATTAAATAATTATATAAGTGTATGGTACTAATGATCTATTTACAAGCTGCAAATAAATAATTCAGCTACATAATTAGCACACAACAGAGTTATTATTGTTGTCTTTAAAAAGAAATTAGGGAAAGAAAAATACAAAGAAAATGATTAAAAGAAAATACACTTGTATAGCAAAAGTATTGATTCGCGCACGGATAATTAGGCATATCTATACATACGCAGGAGAGTAAAGCGCACTAGATAAGAACCTGGTAAAAGACGAAGCAGAAGAAACGAGTGCGGCTGGTAGATTTTAAGCTTGCGCATCCTTCCGCCTCGCAAGAATACAGAAAAGAGCGCGAAAAATGCCAGCATAGCCAATCTTCGCTATTGTTCCTGCACTGTGTGCTCGAACAGAAACGAGCGATAAGCCTTGTCCCTCCTCTCTCGTCGCCTTCTACTTTTCTGCATGCGATTCAATGCAAAAGGAGTAGCGTGATTATATTTGCACGTCACCAGAAATGGCTTGAAAGCGAAAGGAAGAGAGAGAAAGAGAGAGGTACTGAGCTGAACGCACTTCATCCGAATAATGTGATTACGGGAGAAACGAAGGCTTTGTGCGGCTGCAAAGTCGACGACCATCGAGTTGCGCCTTTTGCATATTCATGCAAGCTCGCGGTCTCCGTGCTCGCAAAGCAGTTGCGCAAGAGTAGCGTCTATACCTTCGTGAAAGAGAGAGAAGAGCTGATAAGAGGAACTGGTAAAAAAAGAACTACCTATGGATTATCCGTGAGAGCTCGCCTCTTTGCTCCTTGCTGGAAAGCCACCGCGAACTACCCTCGGGCGCTCTTTTCTGGCACATTGCTAGTCGCGAGCTATGCAAATCATGAAGGGCATTTGTCAAACATTTTTCGGCTATTCCGCAGCACACGCGATTTTCGCATAATTCGCGAGGTCGCAAACTTACTCACTTACAATACTATGGGCAATAGCATCTGTCATTTATCATTATTAAAAATAAATTACAACTAAATTATTTACTTTTTCTTATAATAATTTTTAAATTTACAGAGATATTAATCAAACTTTAAAACAAATACACATTTTAAAAACTTATTTTCTTAGAACTTCGATTACATGTTCTCACAATCTTTTGTAACTTCTTGCAAGTTAAAAGAAACTTGCAAAACTTGCTGATGTTGAGATATTTTAACACTCCTTTTTAAATTGTGAGTAGAATGTACTAAAAATGCACCTTCTTTTTTGGTTTACACGAATCGATAAAAATTTAAGATATTGAAAAGAGTGGTCATAATTAAAATAAAGTATTATTTGTAAAGGGGTAAAAATCTGGAGTATAGAATAATTATTTAATTAAAAATGGTATTTTCCTGCAATATAAAGATAGTATTTTATTGTGTTAATCGGAAATGATGTCAATTCATTATTGGTTTAAATGTCTTTCATTAACCCATATAATTCCAATAAGATAAATATTATTTTATAATTGAACGGTATCGCCGAGATTTTCTCACGAGCGGTGTTTATTTGAAAACAATAGGGCAGACCAGAACGGCGACACTGCAGCCGCGGTACTTCGTTCTCCTGCAAGGAGCGAATAAAAAGAAAAACAGTTAAAATCGCGAGAACGAATGCGCGGTTATCTCCAAGCGGAAGCTTGACCCTCTTTTTTTCGTAAAAGTGCCGCAACATTGCCTCTCTTTTTAAACCGCCTTAAACCTTATACAGGTATGCATAAAGCTTGCGAGAATCATGTTCCCTTCGGATTAATAATTTTGCGCGAAAGCACGTCAAGCTCGTTCGGTCTGCTGACTAATGGTAAGTGTATTAGAAGAAAGTGGACAATACGAGCACCTGCTTGCCTTGAAATCAAAATGTTTATTTAATTTCTAATTAATAGTTTAATACTGCTAAAATAGTACAAAAATTATCTTTTCATTATTTACAATGATCTCCTGTTTACCTGCAGTCATGTTTATTGTTAGCATTAAAGAGCCCATTTCCTTATGACAAATTGCAATTCACTTGATCTTGTCAGGCAATTCTGAGGGATAAGCAAAATAAGCAGAATGGCAAAAAGTCCCAATCAATCTCGTTGTTAGAACGACGTGTACAAAAGAATAGCGAGTGGACTCGTTCGAACGGACGCCGGTAGTAATCAAAGCGGCAGTTGGTGCAAAAAGAGGAAAGAAAAAACGTCGGGTCGGCCCTTATTTGACGTTACGCTCGGACACGTCCGCGAGGCGAATCAATAATCGCCTTGTGGCTTGTGGCAGGTCAGAGCAACAGCGCGAGCTTCCACATCGTCGATCTAGAAGTGACCGGTGCTCGAACCACCGCCGCTGAATTCATACATCGCGATTCTGTATGACAGTATTCAAACTTTCTATAGATACTACTGAAACACAACGAGAGCAATAACAAATTGCAAAAATTACCAGGACGATCAAGCGAATAATTATTTGCATCTACTTAGAAATATTTCTTGTTTTCTAACAGAAAATTTATTATTGCTGTACAAGGTCTACTAAAGTTCCTGATCGTATAATAGGAAAGTACAGGTATCTGATACATTTAAAAGAATTATTTTTATACCAAAATCTAAACATAATAGTTACTTTAAATATTTTAAATGTTTTAAAAAATTTATCACATTATTTATGTTTCGAACGCTTATTACATATAGTCTACTGATACATTTGCCGAAATATAACATTAAAATTCTCTCACCTTATTAAAGCCTGCTTAACTGATATATGTAAATTATTAAGATATTGTGGTATATAAGCAATAAATAATGTATAAAGAAATATCTAAATATCAAATTAATAAAATTCATTGTTCATATTTACTAAAGAATTTTTGGAAAATTTTATGTTACGTAAATGGCAAACAATTAAGCATTTGCTGACTATACATAAAAAATAATTTCGCGCATGCTTTTCTACTACTCTGTTACTCACTGTGTTTTCTAGTAAGTCAAGGTTAATTCAACAAAAATCGATAAATTCTTTGTATCCAAGATCACTTTATACTTTTGTTATATTCTCAGTCTACATTGTTTCACAATGAAGTTTATTCATAAATGCTTATAAAAGTTTCTCGTTTTATACATAAATTGTTAAATTTAAGTAAAAAAAAATGTTAAGTTAGCGTTTAAATTGCAAAAGCACAATTTCTTACCCTTGGTGTATAAGGTTATCATATGAAGATTACGCGTTATTTTACATCGCATGCAGTTATCGGTTATACATTCATACAATGCAATTAATGTCAAATAAAATGCTTATCGCTAAAGGTTAATAGCAATATTATGTCGCGCGGCTATTTGTACTAACGTTTAAAACTTTATTATAATCGCAAGTGCAACAAAAGATGAACAATTTGTAATTTTACGTAATTTCTTGCAAGTAATTGCGTCAATGATTTATTTAGTCGTTTATAAGTATACACTTTTTGTTACATAATAATTCATTGAAAATTTCGATTTTGTTATTTAATTATTGAAACTTGACTCATCTTTAAAAATATTTAAACCAACTGTTTTAAATAAGAATTTAAAATGAAAGAGGAATTAATAAATTAATAACTGAAATAAAAATAAAGTAATTAATTTTATGCGCAAAAAGCATTGCAGAAAGCTTAATAGCACCTAAAACTCACGTAGCCAGGGTTTATCAATCGGATTAGAGAAATTTATGTAAAATTGGGGAAATTTCCAAGAAAATAAAAAAAATTTGAATTCAGTGTATTATCTATATTTCGGTAATTGATTCGACCAACACGTCAGTTGGCTGTATCCTTGCACTACTTATACAGTGAGCTAATTGTCACATCCCGCGATTGGAAGTCCATGAAAAGCCGCTGTAGAGCAAGTTGGCAAACAAAATTAACGGAAAATCGTTGAGGCAGAAAGGCGCATCGCGGGAGAGAAGCAGCACGAGGCTTTGTTTGTTGGTGTAGCTCGCGACCGTTTGTGTAGGTGCATCGGCTGCGCGAGTCGGCCGGTGTAGGAAAAAAGGAGGTGCATATCTTGTGCATACCTGGGCATTTGGTCGTGCAGTGATGATGACAAGGACAATTGCAGCTGGTGTGGCTCGACTTCCGTCGCTGCACGATCATATCTCCGGCCTTCCTTTGCGCTGGCCGAGCGCAGCAAGGACGACGAGGTCCCCGCGCACCAAACTACACTCGCGGTCGCCGACTACGACGAAGTTCGGGTGTGTACGCCCTGCGCTCGACTCGACTCGACTCGCTCTTTCGCTCTTTTTTCGACGAAGAGCACACACCGTGAGTCCCGAGTCACGTGGGTGGCCGCGGCGCGATATATACGCTTCCTCGTCGATGGAAGCGGGCGCGCTGGGCCGCTAGGCCGAGCGAGAGAGATAGAGAGCCAGAGCTCGCGGACGCACTAACCTGCGCGTGCTCAGCGCCGATCGATATAGGAGCCACTGCCACCGGCCCCTCCGCCTACTATTTAGCCGCCGGGAGGCGCGCGCACCCGAGCAGGACTCCGGATTCGGGTCTCCGCCGGGGGAACGGAGTAACTACGTAGGGTACCTGCCGTCCCTGCCGGTATGGCCCGATGCCAGTTCGCGAATCTAAGCAGACTCCTCGCACTTTCTTTCTCTTTATACACATTTTTTCTTCCTCTTTTTGCATTCATTTTGTTCAAATAGCATGTACAACTGATTATGTTAATCAAAATTTGCAAAGTTATAACAACTCATTTAATTGTCTATTTTTATTGAAACAATCGCGAATCGTCAAATCTGCAAATGCGAATAAAAACTAGCTCACTAATTCTGATTGTACTTGACATGAGTGAGACAATTGAACTCGCTCACATAGGTATATATTTGGATTGGCCATCTACAAGGGCGGGTGATGTATCTCTCGCAGAATGCCAATGGTGGGCTTCTGCGTCAGGAATATAGTGTTATTCTACTAAAATTCGAGAGAACGAACGGATGTGCAGAAATAGGCACTATGGAACTTTGTATCGAACTTGAACTCTACTGGCCCAGGAAACTAGTAATTTTTCCGTTGCTCAATTTTGACGTTCGAACATTTTCCACATTTTTTTTTATAATATTGCATAAAATGTTTGTTAAATGAAATATTTAAAAATAATAGTATTTAAAAAAAAAGATTTCAAAGTAGCACCTACTGAGATTTAATAAAGTTACTTAATTTTAGATTTAAATAATGAATGGTGTTTATAAGAAAGCAGTTAATTTAATCAATCTGAAATCATTAGGTTTTAACATGAATTTTCAGTAGCTATTTGAGAAGTAATCAGAAATTAAGAGGAATAATTAAATTGTGTTCTCGCTCATTGTTGTAAATCAGGCAGTGACCGCCTTATAAAAGTGCAAAATCTTCATCAATAAAAGATGAAATAGGAAGCGCCGGCTTGATATCTCGTCCATAGAGCAAGTACTATTGGCGGCGCTTCATAAAGAAAGAAAGTAAGCGAGTAATACAAAAGAAAAGAAAAAGAATGTAGATATATATAGAAGCGCCTCGGTATTATGCACTCTTTACTCATCGTCACTTAGCTCTCGGCTCGAGACTGCAGTTTTATGGATTAATGAAAAATGGGACAGCCAGTGTGGGTGAGGCGCGGGGCAAAGGAGGTTTATGTATAAAAAGGCTGTGCACAGAACAGCCTCTCAGTTTCTCGAGCACGCAATCGAATTATTAAAGCTTAAAGCGCAGAAGCGTCAACCAATCGCTGCTGGGGAAGTCGCGTCGCGCACGTGACTCGTTGAGCTTGTATTGCGAGCACCATGCCGGCGATGCAATGTTCTGATATTGCATCGCGCGCACATGTGCCTCGCTGTACGAGCGTACGTATACATACGCATTCAATATCGGCAGAATTCAGGAGAAAAGCATTTAGCATAAATAAACTAATTATTTGTGCAGTTAACAAGTTTAAATTCCAATTCGATGTAATTTAGTGTTTGATATTCAGAGTTATATCTTCAATAACTTAGTTTGCTAGGCGGCATAATACTCCGGGCAATTCACACCATCTAGTTAATGAAGTTAGTCAATGTAACACAACACTTGGTTTGGAAGTCCCAGAAATTGACATATAGAGTGGAAAAGTACGTTCAGTATTAAAATATTTTTATTTGACGATATATTGTGATGAAAAAATGACTGAATATATATCCGAATATGTAACGCTATACACCCTGCCTGGCTAAGTTTCATAAGGATAGGAAGTTCTCATTTTGCATATCTCGGTTCTCTCCTAAATTTCCAGCTCGCCCTCTGCATAACAGTAGGTTTACACTTTTTACGCTCGGTGAATTTTTATACTACTTTTGAAGCTATATGTAGCGTTGATACTTGATGATACAAAAATTGCAGTTTCAGAACAAGAGTGAAATGATGGCATATTTTTTTCTGTTCTCTATCTCTTCCCTCTTACTCTGGCGCCCAAACTATTAGAGCTTTTCTTGCTTTCGGTGCCCCTTTTCCTTCTGCGCACGCTTTGCCAGAGTACTCGTCTCCTCTTAGGCGATTTCATTTTTCGTTTTTCTCGCTGGCTGCCTCGGTTTCGCTCTTCGCCGCATTTCATCATTTTTTGCTTTCATTTTGCTACTCACGCTCGCATGTGTTGCGGTTGTTAATGGAACTGGAGCGAGAAGGGCCTTTTTGCGCTTTCAGCGTGAGTCGCGCGGACTTTGACTCGACGTTGGCGACACTGTTTCGTCGCTTCTTTAGATTATTCGGATTCTTTTTCAATTAGGAACTGCTATTTGTAAAGTGGCCCTTCTTACTCATCAATATATCGCACTTATTTCATGTACTAATTCTTCACACGTAATTTAGTTAATTGAGATAAAAATTATTTGAAAATTAATCATTTTGATTGAATAAAGTTTCTACTCATCAATTCCACTCGTTAGTATGCAATAAAAAAATAATAATAATTCTGCATAAAAACATTGTGCTCGTAAATGTTTTTTTTTCTATTTTGAAGTGCCATCAAATCTATAAATAACAAATGATATATAGAGTATTTTAAAATCTATTTTCGAAAGTGAATTCTGGAAATGAAATTAGAATCTTTCATCCTTCCTTTATCTTCTTTTTAAAAGTCCCTAGCTAAACTGTGATCTACTGGGAGCTTTTTATTCCCGATATACTTTACGAGAACAGGCATGGGAGGGAGTGAGAGAAGGTAACTTCAAACGCAGCTGTGAATGCAATTTATGGCATTTTAGCCGACTAACAACGCTGAAACTCCGGAGAGTTCCTTGTCGGTGAATTTCATTGAAAAAATACTCTCGACATTAAAAAAAGCCGCCTTTTTACAGAGGAAAATTCATTTACCACTATATTTTCATATTTTATAAATGTCAAGTATACAAAACAATTTTACAATACAGATTCTTTCACTTCCCATATTTGTTACTTTACTCTTTTGAACAGGTACAAAATATTATTATATATAATCCTATTTTTACTTGAATATCCAAAAACATTATTCTGACCAATTTTCGTAAATATGTTTAGGGTACCGCTCGACACGATCCAGACGTTAAAAAATGTTTGTAATAAATTATTCTTACGAAATTAATAAAATATACATAAAACTTAAATTGAATTTAGTGAAAGGTTTTCATCAGGCACCTACATGAAAATTTCCGGAAATTCTATATAAGGAACGATACGAAAGCATTGAGTAATTCTCTCCCCAAGGTTTAAATCCAATTTACTTATAACTGATACACACACTTCATAAAAGGGAAACAACAATGCAGAGAAATCAATTGAATTTAAATTCCGAAGTAAATGGTATATTCATTTATGCAATATTGAAAAGAAAAATAAGAGATAATAATTATATTAAGAAATAAAAAAGTAATAGTTTCCTACTATTTGATTAAAGATGTAAAAGCAGCAAATAAATAATAAATTTGGCATATCGTAAATTATTTTGTTAAAGTATCGTTAAAAATGAAAAATAAAAATAAGTTTTCGCAATGAAAGCAGTATGCAATTTCAGGATATTATAGAACCGACACTGTTCCAAACTGTCGATTGTCCCGTAACATCCATCTCCCTTCCCTTCCCTTCTCTTTCTCCACATGCAGCGTAATAAAGTAATCAGGAAACTTACTCTAGTTTAATTTTTTAAAATCTCATGTAAATTTCAGAATTCATTTTTTTAAATCGTTTAATGTTAAACTCGAGGCTTTAATTTTACAATTGAATTAAAAAGTATGTTAAAAAACGAGAATAGGACAATACATTGACGGTGTATGCGCGTGTTGCATAATGCGTATGAGCGCATTGCGCCAAATCACTTCCCATGCCAAAGATCTGCACGGTCAGCCATCCCTTGGCTTCCGTTTTATAAAAAATGGAGCAGACAAAAAAATTATTATTTTAAAAAAATTTAAAGAACATTAATTAACTTTCAGAATAAATTAGTAAATATTTAAATTTATCATATTTTAATAACTAAAAAGATATTAATTACATTATGTGTATTATTTTTATAAATTGATGGAATGTTATTATAAATTAAATTGTTTATCAATCGAGGAAGGGATAACAAATATTGTATGTGATAAATAAGAATATAATTATATTGATAATAAAATCTATTATATTTATTATACAGACCCGGTATTATTTAATTACCAAAATATGTAGGTCAAAATGAGAAATTAATATAATATTATTAATCAGGTCAGCAAATATTGGAATTCTTTACGAAGATTGTTTTCATATTATCTGAATAGTTATTTATTTGTTTCTTAACTAATAGTAAGTCTTCATTGGTATTAATTGAACTTTAACAAGGACAGTAATTCAGCCAAGGGAATATCCGCGTATATTATTTTAACTCGAAAGTAAAATTAACTCGAAAATTGATAATTTTATTTCTTTTAACATTTTTTTAATTTATTTTAAACTATAAAGGAGTAAGTCCCATTTACTAATAAAAAAATAAAAAAATAAAAAAGTATAAGGGTTAAAAAGTGTTCACGATCGACAGTGGAATAAAATGCTATATGCAACACGGATCGAAAGTACATTTCTCCCTAGGATGGGCAATAGTATATTACGTACCTAGCCCCGTATAATAAGAAAACCGGGCTATTATTATTATACAGAGCTATGTATGCATACTATTTTTCACCAACAGCGAGCTGAAAGTACAAACTCCCGATGGAGCACCCGGAGGGAAATTGGACTTTCGGCGAGCGTGTGGTAAAAAATATAATTCGGTGCCGGTTTTTCACCCTTTCATCGAGCCTTTTTCTTAGTATCTCTATCAATTCGAGTAATAGTCTACTTGGGATGAATTTTTATACAATTAGTGTCCGGGCTCAGCTAAGCGAATTGTTAATGTTCGAAATGATCATTTCGAAATATTTGAAATAAATTCTGTAAAATATGACAGTTAATTTAATATTTTAATTATTCATGCACGAGTTATTTAAAACATATTATTTATTTAAAAAGGAAGTGTAACTTTGACATCACGCGGCATTGTTTTATCTACACATTATTTCCAGTGCTGTAACTAGAATAGGAAGGTGACAAAAGCTTTAAGAGGTTGACAAAGTAAGAATTCTATCGATGCAGCAAGCTTGCTCAGGATTAGACTACGTTTCCATTGTAAAGCAAGCAACTAAGCTAGAAAAGCATCTTTTTAACCTGTCTACAACTGCATTAATTTGGCTAAACTATCACTGAATCAGTCTTTTTCGTAAGTTAAATATTTGTTATATTATCTAATTTATCACATTACATTTAGATTCGTTTGACCTCGTTATAGTAAGCATTTGGAAAGTAATAGGAAAACATTGAAATAGAAAAATGATTAAAAATACTTAATTTGAAATGAATATAGTAAATCTCACCTGCTTCAAGCACTTCAATGTCGAGGTTGCCGCTGTGACTGTGGCTGATGTTGCTGACGTTGTAGAGGCTGGACCGATGGTGATGGTCCTCCATGGCTCGCGAGGCGCTGCGCTTGAACTGCTCGAGGAAGCTGTCGATCTGATGTTCGATGCTCGTCGGCGAGCTGGCCATCTTCGCGCTCCCTCGGCCTCTTTCCTCCTTTGCGCTAGCTCCTATCGGACGTCGTTCTATCTCGCGCCGCTGCAGGAAGGTGCAGTCGCTTATCGGCGCGACCGGTGCATCATCGGCCGCTCGCCAGTCGCTCGACTCACTCTTGTTTTCCAAACAAGAGGTGCGCGCCGTGCGCCGCGTACGTGCACAAGCGCTCCGCGGCGACGCGCCGGCTCATTGTATCCAACGCGAGCGTCCCCTTATCGCCAGCTGGCTAGCCCCTCCGAACTCGCAATCTATTTGTGCTTTTACTATTCCTACTAATTTTCTAGGCTCCTTGCTTTATAATTAGACACCAACTAGCACTGTCAACTAGTCCTTTTGGACCTTCGATATTCCTTTTTCTACACTCTTATTGCTTTGAATATTGCCTATGATATTGTTTCAATTACTTAAGGCAATGACTTAGACGTTGTCATAATGTGATCAATATAACGATCAACTTCTAGATTAATTAGAACTAATCGTTTACTTTCATACTCCTAACCTTTTGCTTTCTTCAAATCTTACAAAGTTCTTTGCTGGAGGCTGTTAACATATTTTCATTTAATGACCAGTTTCTCACCGTTTATTTAAATCCCACGCACAATTAAAATTTTTTTAAATTTACTACATCATTCAGGCGTCGGTTAAAAGCCGACATCGCACTAGCAGCTTGTGCCTTTTCTGTGTAAAAATGTTTAGCTGCGTGACAATAACACTGGTTCAGCTGCAGACTTACTAGTCTTTGCAGTCGCAGATCGCTGATGATCTGGATGGTGCGCTCGGGTCCGGATTACAACTAAGACTGGATGCAGGCGGTTGCGCCGCCGGGCGTGGAGAGAGTCTCCGCAAGCCGCAGCGCGCGCGACTGCGGCTGCGACGGCGGCGGCGCCTCGCTACGAGCAGACGACGCGCATTTTCCAGCGAGTGGGCACCCTCTCGGCCTTTCGTGGGGTCGCGGCTCACTCGCGACTGGCGGCAGTCCCCCGTCGTTGCGAGCCTCCGGTGCCTCCACCGATGCAGCGGCGGTTCTCGCTCGGGCTTCTTTTTTCGCTGCGGAGAGTGGCCGCGCGCGCGGACAGCGGACGAGCCGATTTTGAGACACTGCGCCCAGTGGGAGGCTCGGAGGCGCCGCGACGCCCGACGCCACGGAAAGGCTATAGGCGCCGGCGCCGCGCGCGCACCCCTCCTGTGTCGCTGTCGGCGAGAATGGCTGTGTGAGTGCCTGACCTCCCCCGGTGCCGCGCTGCTGCGAGTCTTCGAACTCAGAGGAGGTTATCACTTTCTGCCCTTTTCTCGAGTCGTTGGCATGACAGGCTGCTGCTGAAATTTCGAAGGGAGATTTTCAAATAATAGCGAATGATGCGAATCGCTTTTTGCCAGTGTAATGATAAAAATTATGCCTAACTTTTTAGATACACGCTCTATTTTATATTTTCATGAATAATTATTAACAACGTTTAACGTTATTGAATTCCAACGACTACATATGAAAATTATATTGCCTTATTTTTTTGTTTTCTTCTGTAAAGTTGTTTTCCATTTAATTAAAATTGGTTCGCTATCCATAAAATCATTTTTTCTATTAGATAAATGACTCATACTAGTTCCTTATAAAAGAATGTTATAAAATAAAACAATTTCAGACTTGCGAGATGAATTTTTTTCTGAATATTTTAACGGTCATTCTTACAAGGTGAATGCAGAAATTTATTGAAAGGTGATTGATTGATTGTTGATGTAGGAGAATGATTGGCCGCATTTAACGATGCTACATACACATATATGTACAATTTGTTTCATTCATTCGCTCATTCGATCACTTAAGTGCAGGATGCGAGCATTGCAGGGGTTGGTCTATTTCAAATTATTAATAAAAAATCATTCTTGCAGTATGATTCCAAATATAGATAAATGCAACTAAGTTTGATGTTGAGCGTAGAAAGTGGACTATCGGAAACTTTACATAGCTACATATAAATTTGTTTATAAACCCTGTATATCCCGATCACATTGAAACATTTTTCACAAAAACTTATATATGTTATTTAATTTATAATTGTTATGTATTTAAATGAAAAACTTTTACATCGTTATATCATTTTAAGAAAAGGCTATAAAAAAAATTATTTGTTATTGACAGTGACAACATTTAATTACACTTCACACGATGGGATATCATGTATCACTTAATGCTATTGTTCATCAGTAAAATAAGTTTAAATACACAGCCGCACGTTTATAAGCGGTTACTAACGCCATCTTTCATTAGCTCAGTGAACGTCTTTACCTAGTTTCAGAGCTGTGAATAAAAGGTAGTAGCAATACTTATCAACAAACTCGAGGAGTCGCCTCGTTCGTCATTTCCTAAGTTATTGATTGAGCTGTATGATAGTGATTGTAAAATAGAGTAATTTTAATGTCATAATAAATTAAAACGTTATCTTATTTACATTATTTACATGTAGTGTGAACTGAAGTCATTGTAACTTTTCTTATTTATCATTATCTCTATACAACTAAAATAAAATTAACGGTTTGCAAATATAAATTTGTTATTTACTAATTGACATAAAACATTGAATAAATTTTATTGTATTGATTTTTATCTTTAAAAAAAATCCAAGAATATAAAAAAACTTGTAGATACAAATTTTTTCGCAAAAATAAAAAATTGTAAATTAACATTAATAAGCTTATATGAATATAAAAATCAGCGATTAATATAACAAATTATGCACTTAATATTTTGATAACGAATAGAGTGAGTATATAATATGATGTGATTCGCGTAAGTAGATAATGGCAAGGAACGGGAAGACATTCTTCTGCTGTAATAATATTTGTTCTTTACGTTTATTCTCAGCTGTTTGTTGTTTTGTTTTTTGTATTCAATCTCTTAGTAAATCAAATGGCCAGCAAATAGTTTAAAAAATGTCACCCCCAAAATGCAGACTTTATTTTTTATTTTCTTAAATACGTTAAGTGTCATTTGATTAATACAAAATCTTTCGAGTCAATAAGTTACTATACCAAGAAATTTTCTGTAGATAATGCACAGAAAATGTGCAGAAATTCGAAATTGTTTACTACGGCATTTAGATTGTTTCTTAATGACGTAATGAATCTCTTAATGGCGCATTAGCGGGTGTATTTGAAAAGCAATCAAAGTAGAGTTTGAACTATGAACGGTCTAAATAAAGAAGGGGTAGTCACGGGGGCAATAAATCGTAAATATAGCGGATCGAGCCGTCGAGCGATCGCGAGGGATTTTCGATGACTGTGGAATGATTCGAAAAGAACCGCCAGAGTACGCCAGGGCAGCCGTCTATGCTTCTACGCCATCTACGCACCGCGTGCGACGTGTGCCCCGGTGTGCCCAGTCTGCCGTCTCTCTCTGCCTCAGGCGAGTCAGGCGAGTTGGCGCCTTGGCGGGTGGCGCGACCTGATGCGCTCTAAGTTCTAACGGCCGCTTACGGCCGCTCGTTCGGCTCATTCGCGCAGTGCCCGCCAACGAGGAGCGTAGTGCCAGCTACTCCCGCCTCCTTTCGCGCTCCGTGGCTCTTTTATTTTCGTTTTCTCTCTTTTATTCGTCTCCTCTTCCACGAGGGGAGCGCGCCCGCTCCTTCTCTCCGTCCGACGGCAGTGGCTGTGTGTCGCTCGAGAGCCGCTCCCCGGGCTTAGCTGGCGAAGGCGCCTCGCAGAACCGGCTTTTCACGAGGCACCGCAGACACGACGCACGCGGACCCTGCCACTATCATGGGCGGTAAGTTCGAAAGCGCGACAATCGCTCGGCTCCCTCTTATCTCGACCCCGCGAGCCAATTAAGAACCGCGAGCCCAGCGAACGCGAGCTCCAGCGTGCGAACTCGACTTCGGGCGCAACCGGTCTTGACCCAATGACCTTCACGAGGTGTGCGCCTCGCGGCGGTTCGTCAACACACGACTCCGCTGCTAGTCGTTGGCCTTTCGAGCCACGTAAACTGCCCATTGCTCCGGATTGGCCAAATGGACTTCATACGCGGGGCAGTCGGGGCTTGTGGGCAAAATTTCGGAGTCGTTGGAACGTGCCTTAGGACACGGAGAAGCGGGAAGGGCGCCGAGCTTTTCTCCCCCTCCTCAAAGTTTCGCCGAGTGCGCCTGCTTGAGCTGCCTGCTTGTGCTGCTTGGGAATTAGGGAGGATCTAGAGCACGCGTTTGCGCGCATGTGTCCTTTGCCCTTCTCTCCTGCTAGGGACGAGCAAAGGTCAAAGGATCCTCGAACAGTGGGAAAAAATCATTTTTTTCATAGTTATCTGTCTTCCGGGCCCGTGACACATTTTTTTACAACCTCGGGAGACATGTATGTGTCGGAAAATTATCCACTCGACTGAGCGCTTCAGAAACGATTGAATTATTGCGGAGAGGTGTATAGTGCGCCGGAGCGTTTGAGGTATCAAGTAGTTTCTCATTACGCCAGTTATTGTTTCGTTTCGAGAACGCGCTTGACATTCCACTCTTTTCTTAGATGTGCCCAAGTAATCGAACCATTACTGCACCAGTCATGAGCGAATGACATTGCTACATTCGTTAGATTAATTTTTATTTCTTACATTCTAATTACATTATAGAGTAAAATACTTTTATAGATATCTGTATTGTATGTAATAAGTGGAATTGCTGCGTTATCTACATATAAATATAACCTACAATTCAAATTATATGATGGGCATAAAATGTTATGCACAATTCTTGATAATAAATATACGTAAATTAAAACTAATAATTATACAAGAGTAGTCCACTTTAATGAAAGCATGTCATTTGCAAAGCATCATTCACCATTGCATTTAAATTTCTGACATTTTCCACTTCAAAAATATCGGAATAAAGAATTGTTTATTTTTGGCTGTAAAGTCTTTTATCTATATAGCGTATATCAAACACTTCCATTTGAAAAAGGTGTTGGTGTTTATAAAAAAATCTTTAGCTGATGTGCAAAAATAGGCATTGTTTTACAAAATAATATGATAAGCAAGAAATGTCACCGGTATCTGCTCCAGAGTTTATTCTTGACCGTCTGCGCGAGAGAGCAGACGGCTGCTTGCCAAATGCCGGAAATCTCAAGCAACCGGCGTGGCTTTTTTTATTCTCCTGCCATTGCTACTGGATAAAAGCTTCTTGAATATTTGATTTAAATGAAACTTTGATAAGCAAAAGTGAAAGCTCTTAGACTGCTTAGATGATTGATTCGGAATTCATTTTTTATCGTAAGATTTTATGCTTTGCCATATTGACTATTTTAATAAGGAATTCAAGTGGCGTTTTAGATTGTTATTTTTATTTATAAAATTCAATAATAATCTAAAACTTGCATACTGTCAAATTGCGTTTTCCGCTTTATTAATCCTTTATTTAGAAAAGGATATAATCTGATACTACTGACCCCTTTCTTCTCAAATTAACTTAAAACTACTAATTAAAGAAAAAAATGTAAAGATTTAGTAGCTTGTAAAACCTATATGGGTAGAAAATGGTTTTTACACTAATAAGAGCATTAATCTATTTTAAAAGGTACAGAGTGTATTTTTAGTATTCACGAAAAAATATGCAACATACCAGGCTAGACAGTATTCGTTTTCTAATTTTATTGCGTTTCGGAGTATGTTCTATTTTTAAGCCTCCAGTCAGTGTATTATTAGACTTTATCTTCTCAACTTACCTAAAATGCATTTAGGAGTCAGTAGTCTTCTAATTAATTGTGAATATGCACTTTCCTTATTATTTGATCTTCTAACAAACTAAATAAGAAATGTTCATCAGAAATGAAAATATTAAAATTATAACTCCGACAATTAATTTTGATTTCTTTATAAATTCAAACAAATAAATTGAAACTTATAGATTTTATAAAGAATAAATGAAATTAAAATTAATAAAATAGATTTTAAAAAGACCTTTATGACTCAAAGTCATGTTTGTCGTCGACTCGAACGTATAGCTCCAATAAATCCTCATTAAGTGGTGTAATTGAGCATCATCTGAGCAAAGCCAGAGCAGAACTGTAATTGTTTGGATTTGAATAAACGAGAGAAAGAGAAAGAGGGAAAAAGAGGAAAAGAAAAGTTTGAAAGCATCCGCACCTTCCAACTCGTAAGCTGGCAGCCTGGTGAGACGAGAATGTCTGCATCCCTGCGCGAAAGTAGCCTTCCACGCGAGGCAAACTCGCAAGTCGTTGTGTGTGTCATCGGCTAGGTAAAGCCCACACTGCTATTATAAGCTTGTCCACCGCCTTCGTAACTTTCGAATTTGCCGGAGGTGAAAGCACTTGAATTCCTAAATGCCTATTCTAAGATCAACGCATTATTCACAGCTTTTTTGTATAATTCTAGAGTGCCCCTCTGATTATTGATAATTTAATAGCAGTTAATTATTTAACTGTTGCAAAATAAAAATAAATTCAATAAATCTTTCTGAGAATATAAATAGTTTTGAAGAGATAAATGAAGTTGTAAAAAAGCCTTTCCGGACAGTGGTCATCGCGCGAGCGTAAAACGCATCGTCTGGGAGGGGGTGCTGCTCATGCTGACTCCGGTTACCATGTCATCTTGTCTCGCCTTGTCCATGGGGCCTTCTCGTATCACAATATACGTCGACGAGACGCTTCGGAGAGCTTGCGCATATATAGCGAATAGACTCCTCACGACGCCGTTGGGCAGCAACCAACTGCGATTTGCTTTACCTTCGCTTCCTTCCTTCCTTTTCTTTTCCTCACTGCTTTACTTCCCGTGTCTCTTTGCTCGAACCAGATATTTATAGAATGCTACATTGTACGTGGAATGCAACCTTACACCTACGGAAATTTTATATTTTCTCAATCGTTTTAAGCCTTATCACTTTCCGTCTTACAAACATTTTAATTTTTTATGCTACCAAATTCAATTATTTTGAAGAAAATATGCAAGAAAATCAATTGACTTTTTTTAAAAGAAAACAATCTTATATTTATAATAACTTTGTAACAAACATTGCGTAATAATGATTATATACGTTTAAATAATTATCATCAATTTCGTCTTGTTAGAGACTTTTCGACGTACTGATAGTCTTGTTCTTTTGAGACTAGTACCTATATATAAAACTGTTGCGTCCCGTCTTAAAGACTTTAAGTTGATTCCCTAGATTGTTCATATTTCAAGATATTTAGATTTTAGATCAAATTACAAAAGTTGTAACTGAATCAATCGATGCCTACATTACTAGATAAATGTAATAAGATAGGCGTTTATCCGATTTGCCAAATAGAATACGAAGTTTTCGTTCATTTCGAATTCAACTAAAGAAATAAAAAAATAAAAAGAATCGGATAGTTGATCCTCGAGAATTCTCATGGTCTTTGAATTATTACACACCCTTTCTATAAATATAAAGAAATTTGGACATGGGCCAGGTAGTCACTAAGTGTTTCATTTTTTAATTTTTATCTGGATGGGATTTCATAGATGCGTCAACATTATATTTTCAGAAATTTTTTAAACATTTTTTAAAGATTGTCATGACATTTAAATATAAACTAGCCTATAAACTAATCCTATAAAATGTGAACTAATCTATCACAAAACTGTTTAACGACAAATTGTCCTGAATGCAAAAAGATGATTCTATAATTTGCAATTGCAAAAATTCATAAAAAAATAATACATGGAGCATTGCACAATCAGTAGAAGAGAAGAAGTTGCTAAATGGGGATATCGGCGTAAGCCCGAAATGTAGTTCATCAACATAAATTAATTTATCTTTTTTACTTTTGATTAAACGTTATGTAATCAGGTTTATGATTAAAAAAGCAAGTTAAAAAAACAAATCGTTTAAAGATTAATTGCACTTTACTTTTGGTAATGCATAATAATTAAAAATTGTATTTAAAAAAATCTCATTTATTATTATTTTATTTTTTAAATAAAAAATGTTGATTAAAAAAACTGCTTGTGCAATTTTATAATTTGATTGTTGGTCTTAGGTGAACATCTGTTGGCTTAAATGTCTCAAACAAATGAAACACGAGTATTTTCGCTATGTTAAATTAACGAAATAATTCAACGCAACACTCTGCATATTTGTATCTGAAAAATTTCATATCATGTAGTTTGTCACGCTGAGAAGTGTGAAGCAATTGCGGAAATAGTAAAAACTTGCAGAGTATAAGTTAAAACGCATATCGGTATTTCGGTTTTTGGCAGACTCTTCCTAAACACTACCTACGTATCGGCGTAGTACAACAATTCGTTCTCGGAACGATTTTGTCTTTTCCGTTGTTCTGTTTACACACGCTTAGTGCGTCATTTGTATTTTGTTTTCACATTATTTTTTATTATATCAACCCCTATTTTAGTACTGTTTATTGCGAAAGCGAAAATTTTATTTTTAAGAAAAAACGAAATAATTACATCATTCAGCAGTTTTATTAAATTAAAATTGTTTTCGCAACATATTGCTCTTAATTAAAATTTAATGATCCGTAAGCGATATAGAAAATCCTCAAATAAGCTTTTAATTTTCTATTTCAGGACTAGCGTGGGTGACTTTAGCTACTAACGACTCGTATTCCTTAGGCGCACTGGTCCTTGCGCATTCGTTGCGTCGTGTAGGTACTCAACATGACTTAGTTGTTTTAATCACACCTGGCGTAACGGAATCTATGAGGTAAGCATTTTTGATTAATCCAATTTATACTAACTTCAAAATTACAAGTATCCTGCTTTGTCTCGATAAAAGCTTTCTAACGCTATAGTAGTCTTACTTATTACTATTTTAATCCGATGAAATTATTGAAATCTTTGAAAGAGGGTGAGAAACGTTATTAAGTATGGACAATGTGCAATGATAATCTCACGCGGGTACTCTGCGCAGGAAGCTCCTGTAATTTATCTAGCGGTTGACCAGTGGCTTGGCGTCATCGGCAGCGCAATTACTTTTCTCTGATGCATGCCAAACTGAACTGAACTGAAGCCAAGATACTTGACATTGACCACGAATCGCTTGGAGTCATTAACTCTGCGATAGATGCGAAAAACTTTTTATAGCGCCATCAAATTAATCCGATCATATAGTAGACATTGATTAATGCATTTAACCTATGCTTTTGATTTTATATTTTCTTTTTATAAGCAGTCGAATTGAAATTAATCCTTTCGTTACTTTCAGAGAAAAACTGACATCAGTATTCACTCTAGTAAAAGAAGTTAACCTGTTAGATTCAAAGGATGAAGCAAATTTAGCAGTTCTTCAGAGGCCAGAATTAGGAATCACATTCACGAAATTGCACTGCTGGAGACTCACGCAATATGAAAAATGTGTATTCGTCGACGCTGATGCTCTTGTAAGTGTGTTTTATTTTTAAAAGCACCACAATAAGTAGAACTTACTGTCCATTTACGTTTATTTATGTTTCAGGTTGTCAGGAATTGCGATGAGCTATTCGAGCGCGAGGAGCTTTCAGCGGCGCCGGATGTCGGCTGGCCGGATTGCTTCAACTCTGGTGTCTTTGTGTTCAGGCCGTCGCAAGAGACATTTGCCTCCCTTACTGCATTCGCCCTTAGTCAAGGCTCATTCGACGGTGCCGATCAGGGCCTCCTCAACATGTACTTCAGCGATTGGGCGCACAAGGATATCTCGAAACACCTGCCTTTTATCTACAACATGTGTTCCACGGCAACCTACTCCTACGCACCTGCATTTAAACAGTAACTAATATTTTCCCTCCATTTTTTCTGTAAATGAAAAATCTTCTGACTTCTGTTTTGATAAAAATTAAGGTACGGAGAAAACGTTAGGATTGTTCACTTCATCGGAAACACGAAGCCATGGTTGCAGTACTTCGACACTCTTACCGGTATCGTGCAACCTCCGTCTGGTTGCAATCACTTACAGCCGCTTTTGCAAACCTGGTGGAACATATTCTGCGACAGCGTACATCCGCAGCTTACGGATGTTATGGTGAGTCTCAATATTCCGCTCTGTTCCGACCCCGATGATGTTTTTTAATCTAACTTTGTATTATTTATATTTTCTTGCGTGAGAAACTAAATTTTTTCAACTTATTTATATGCTACTATTATCTATTATGTTTTTCTTTTATTTATAAAATAATTTAAAAAAACGAAAAAAATGCACAAGCGCATTGCTTTAATTCGTTTCATTTCTATCAACTTTCGTATTTCAATTCTTACAAGCAAGATCAATGCAGGGATAATTTTGCAATATGCAAAAAGGT
Source organism: Eurytoma californica (assembly GCA_035586675.1). Taxonomy (NCBI): domain Eukaryota; kingdom Metazoa; phylum Arthropoda; class Insecta; order Hymenoptera; family Eurytomidae; genus Eurytoma; species Eurytoma californica. Next base: position 2,010,541 of record JAXIUT010000037.1, on the reverse strand, counting down.
AAGACATAGTGTTATTTCCTTAGCACCTTAGATGTTCTGTAATTAAATTCTGAAATCGTTGAATGCTCGGCCACAGAAACAATTTTTTATTACCTTTTCCTACTGTGCATAATATATTACTTTTTATTTTTTTAAGCTTTAGATTAATGGAATTTACTGTTTCAACTGTCTTTTTAATTATAAGCAATTACAAATGGCAAAAGACAGAAAATATACTTTGAACCCCTACCACTAAGCTTTTTTAAGCTTTTTGGTATGTATTAAAACTGCCAATGACTATTGGGTTCAAGGTATAAGCTTGTTTATTTTTCATTATTTTACATTAAAAGCTGCATTAAAAGTTTTAATTGGTCTTGTGCAATCAATAATCTCTAATACTTACAAACTAATTTTTCTTTTATTTTTAATAACTTTTTTTTATTTTTGAATAAACGAACTAACAATTAGCTTTTCTAAATAGATTCTAAATGATTTTTACACTAAGAGTCGTACTAAAAAAATTCTATTAATTCAGCTTTTAATTAGTTTAAATTTTGTTTAATTTTGTTCAGTGTCTATTTTTGTTAATTATGTAAATTATTATTTTGCATTAGAATTTTGGCATGCTAGTATTTACGAATTTTTTTCTAAGTTTTACAGTTTCAATGAAACTTAAAATATTAAATTGCAGTTTTTATAGCACACTTATTTATAGAGACAAAAAAATGGACACTGAGATTTTAGGTTGTTGCTAACCAATTGAGTGTGCATTTTTTGTTTTCGCATGATGCTTGCAAAGGTCGCCAGCAACATGACAACAATTCGGCACTGTTCCTTACCCTGTCCGTCGTATTATAGTATTTGTAATTCTATTAATGAACAACAAAATCCTGACAGAGACGAATCAAAAGCAGTCGATTTTTCCGATTTCAAAGACCCATGGGAGAATTACGTTGCTAATAAAAATTTTGAAAGACTCGTGCAACAGACGAATGACCACAGACAATCTGAAACGACGAGTAATAATTATGTGGAACCACCTCGTCTGATAGAGCACAATCAGTGTGGAGCAGAACCACCACCGTCTCCATTACCGTGTGACCAGAATTTTTCGTTTGAAAACGAAGTTAATCGGGAATTCCTGGAACATTGCCGTATAACACAAATGCTGGCTAATCAGCAGCAACATTGTCCTGAAGTCGAAATGCAGTTATTTCAGTTAACTGCTCTGTGTAATTTCATTGATCAAATTGAACCTTCGGACGATCACGATCAAGACGCTCTTTATCAAACTCAACATGTTGACAATCATGGTAGCCATCACGAAAGTCGCGACGATCAAAATAAACACAGTAGTTTTACCGTCGCGTCTAGTCATTTACAAGATAATAATAAGACAGCTAATTATTGCGATTACAAACAGACTGACTTGCACCGACCTAGTTCCTCTCATTCCCAAAGTCCATTACCTTGTACAGATCCCAATAATAAAATGGGGCAATCCGAATTGAGAACTTCACCATGCATAGAGAATGCAGAAGTAAGTAGCTTATTTTTTTTGCTTTCTCTAAAATATAAATCTAGTTCATTGTACAAGAGTTCGTGTGTGATTTTTTTTAGTTACTTTGTAAATAGTGTGTGTGATGAAGTATATTAACTAATTATTGAATATTTTTTATGCTTTTAAATTTACTTCACTTATACTCACTGCAATCAATTTTTTTAAGTTTCATTCTTTCGAAGTATTACACTTGTTCGTAAATGACGAGAAAATTTGTTTCTTATTATAATAAAATTTATTTTTATTTCAGGTTTTTTTTTTAATTTAACATTAGCACAATTAATGAATAAGAAATAATACCTATATGGTGATTCTAAATATTTTCAATTCAACCGATAGCATTAAGCTTATCAATGTCAATGAAAAAAATGCAAAAGTAATTGTTCTAATGTTAATTATTAAAGATAAATGTAACTTTTAAAGGAAACAAATTTTAATTTATGCAAAAATCATTTTCAATGCAACATCAATTATAAATTGCATAACTTTTTACGTTTCTCAGGGAGGTTTAGCTGGGGCGCTGTCCAAATTAACCTTGGGCGAATCTCGAACGGATGAGCAGCAAGCAATAGAAGATCATATCCGAAAACAAAATTGGGAGCAGGGTAACGTAGATTTTATGGGCCGAGACAGTTTTGACAATATTTTGAAGAAGATAAATGAAACTCTTTCGTCAGCGCCTGTTAAACAATCCTCACCAGTACAGGTAGATCATTTAAATTTTAAGTCCTATTATCTTACAAATGCTTGAATATTGCTAATAGAATAACCACTGAAAATAGTGTAGAGTGCCTTTAATATTCACTAATACTCTATTTAAAACTATTCGAATAAAATTATAAAAAAAATATAAAAAATGTTGCAAACAAAAAAGCAAAATTTTGATAATAAATCAATTGGCTAATAAAGTTGAATATTTTACATAAAATTTATTACCACATTTTTTTATTTTAACTCAATTGGCAAATTACTTAAAATATATTTTCAAAATTTATTTTGATTTTGCAAGCGATCTCTGACTCCAGTGCTCAGGTAATTCATGATACAGGTTTTCTCAACGGAAATGTATATAATTAATCGTGTAAATGTTGTGCTTTATCTTTGTTGATTCGGCTGGTAAATTCCATAAAGGAAAACATGTAAAATAATGTTTTTCTAGGAAACCCGACAGCCCAAAAAGAGTAGCAGTAAAAGCAGTGAGGTGGAAGCAGCTGTAGAGGAAAGCGAAGTTGCTTTACCCGGTACGTTAAAGTCAAAAGAGGCCCAACCTACCCAGAAAATAGACGATGAAAAGAAAAGTTCAAAGTGACGATAAAATTATTGAGCAAAAAGATTGTATTCATTAAAATCCTTTGCAAATTTTCATCGAAAATTCGTAGACATGTAACATTTGTTGTCATTACTGTAACGGAGAAGTTTTTGATTTATAGTCAAATTGTATGCCATTGATATTACTGAAATTACTGGATCTAAATTTGAAACGGTCATAAAATCTTCATCGATACAAAAAAAATTAGGTTTCATTAAAAATATTTAATTAATGTTAATCTATCAAAAACTTATTTCGTAACGGTAAATTTTTAAAACATAAAATTACAAATACAGAACTTATGATCGATAACGTAATAGAGATGTAAATAGCATCACTTACGAAAAGATATTTGAACAAAAAAAAGTTTTCATCAAATCGATATTTTGCGCAATTCAGAAATGAACTATATCCATCGTTTTTACTAATGTTTAGTATTATAGTGCTTCGAGAAAAAATTTTACCCGTCCAACGATTACTCCCGTCTTCATATTGCGATTTGTGACAGCATGTGTGACAATGAACTTATTTGAATTATGACTGAGTGTGATACAATTTTGAAGTGAATTTTTATAATTCTTTTTTTATTAATTAATAAAAAGCGTTTAATGAGATTTCGATTCTTCCTTGCATAAGAATCGAGACGCCGTGATAATGCTTCAGGATTGATTAAGTTTGAGTGTTTAAAATAGGAGCCGAGGAGAGCAACTAACAGACCATGGCGCCAATAGCATTGCTGCGTCTTATGTTATCGTTTTGCTTTATTGGGGTAAATATTACCAGAGCTGAAACACAAAAAAATCATTTTTTAAGTAACTAAACATGTGCCTTATGAACATCGTATTTTTAAAACATTTAGATGTTGTAATTTTTCGACTGTTATTTATTCATATTGTTGAGTATTATCCGTGGCAATATTTGTCTTACAGCTACGAAATAAATGATCGTGATGAATATGTAACAAATTTTGTAGTTGATTTTCGTGTCTAAAGTTTACCTATTATTATTTTAGTTGCGGCATGGCTTATGCATTGCATTACGTATCTGTACTGCAAAATCATTACTTTATCTTTGGCTGCTTCTGCGCTTCACTTGCTTTTTACTAATTCATAAATTAATCTATATTTTAGAATAATTATACATTAGTGAAAGTTAATATGTTCATAAATGCAAACAACATATTCTCAAATTTCTCACATATCAATTGAAATGTTAAAAAACGTAGATTTCAATCATTTTTCATATCATTTTGATGCATTTAATTGAAATAAAAGTTATAATTGTCATGTATTTGAAAGTTAACTGTCACGTCCATAATCTAGTTCTAGCTTCAGACGATCAAGCAGAGTCAAACACCACACTCAAGTCACCAGAAGACACATGCCAAAGAATTTCGAGCTCAGGAGATGTATCACTTTCCACAAACGACAATGAACAACTAACACAAACACAAACTTCACCAAACATAGTCGCTAGCGAAACTATTGTCGAATCGGCAATAAAATCTGAACTAAAAGTTGATAGACCAGCCACTGTTGATATTACATCACAATCACAAAAAGAAACAGAGAAAAAAGAAATAGAGGCAACATTAAGTGAGAAGCCGGATGAACCGTCCTTAACTGAATTTGAAAAAAAAACTAATATTTCTCAAGTTCAAATTAGTGCCACACAAATTGCAGCAGAAGTATTATCAGATTCAGTGACAGCATTAGCTACTGCCCAAACTACTGCTCCAATTATTTCCGAAGCTGTCACGGAGTATCCTGTACCCATACAAGTTGCAGAATCGGTTCTACAAGCTGAGCCTAAAGAAACGGTGGCCGAAGATCCTAGGCCCGTCATTGAAGCAGTTGTGTCTTCTATTATACCACCAGTTCAAGAATCTGCTGCAACTATTTCTGGTACATTGATTGAGCCTGGACATAATGAAAGCGGAAATCAACAGCATCAATTAAATGGAAATGATCCTACTTTGCAATTAGAAGCAAAAAATACGTTACCACCGACCAAAAGTAGTCCTTCAACGTCACAGATTGAAATTATCCCTTCAGGTCAGGTTGAATCAGCAGTTTCAATCGAATCCGAAAGATCTCAAGTCGTAGATCAGATAGAATCACCACAAATTCCAGTTGAAAGTCAACTTGCTGCTGATCAGGCAGAACAAAAATCAGCAACTCTGATTGAAACCCAACCTGCAGCTTCAATAGAACTTGAACCAGCACCTCAAGTTGACACAAATGCAGCTCAGATAGAATCTGAATTTGTAGCTCAGACCAACACTCAGCCGGCAGCTAAAATTGAAGTTCAACCAACAACTCAAGTGACTCTTGAATCATCATCACAAATAGAATCTGAGACTGCAGTTTCAGTAGATCCACAATCCACAACTCAGGTAAAACCACAAGCAGCTGAAATTGAACCACAAACAGCAGAAAACATTGAAGAGTCCTCACAAAAAAGTAAATTGACAGTATCACTTCCTGTAGTTGAAGAAAGTAAAGATAAAACAAGTGAGTCACCTGTTTCTGTTCAGATACAGCCAAAATTAGAAGACAAAGATGGAGAAGATGCATTGATAAAAAAAGAAGAAAGCCCTGTAAGGCCTAATCGATCGAAAGAACTAAAAATACCAGGAACTCCTACAGTAATAGAAGCAACTCCACCTACAAGCCCTCCACTAGATGTTGAAACTATATCTACAGAAGAAGATATTACGAAACAAGCTGAATCTACTGAAACTCAGGAAGATCAAGCAGCTTCAGTAACTTGTGATATAGCTGCCGAATCTAACGTAGAAAAAGAAAATCCATCGAAAGAAGAAGTTGAACCCGAACTGGCATTAAAAGATACCACGAAGAAAATTGAAAAGAAATCTTCTGCTGAAAGTGACAGTCCAAGTACACCTGAAGCAGAAGGTACTACTAAGAAGGTTGTAAAAAAAGTTGTTAAAAAAGTATCAAAAAAGCCTAAAGAAGGTGAGGAAGATAGTAGCGCTGTGGAAAAACCCACGAAAAAAATTGTAAAGAAAGTGGTAAAGACATCATCATCGAGCCTCGATACTGATCTAAGTGTTCCTGAAACTCCACCACCTTCTGCAGGTTCAGAACCACCAGTACCGCCAAAAAGAAAAGTCAAAAGTTCCTCCAGCACCAAATCTGCTGGCAAAAAACCAGATGAATCATAATCATGACAATAAATGCAGCTTCAACGCATCTTCGTGCAAAAGAATATGTTTAAATAATTAATAATGATATAAATAATAATTTATTTTAAGAACACATCCTCGAAATTCACTGTGTGGCGATAACTAGTCGTTTATAGTCTTTTGATACATTTTTACATATTGTTACTGTTATTTATTATACTGCTACGCGAAAGTCAAAATCATGCGATATTTGAAGCAGTTAAGAAATAATGTGACTAGTTCATCACAAATTTGTTTGTTCCTTTGTTGTTTTTATTTGTTGAAAGCTAAATTCTACTTCATAAGCTAAACGTAATACTTAATTAGCTATAATTCTTATTACATATTTACATTTCATTTCAAACTTGTCGTTTTTTCCTTAAAACTATCAGCAAAACAATATTTCATTTTTTTAAGAAGCCCTTGAAAATGAACGTCAAAGGCCATTTGCTTACCATTTGCTTAAACTTCAGTATGCACAATTAAATAAATTCTATTTAATTATTTATTTAATTAATAAAATTAATTTTCGTGCACAATGATAAACACGTAAAATCTGTCTTTTAAAACGACTGCAAAATAAATTTTAAATGTAATGACTAAATGTCCTTTTTTAATAACTAAAAGTTAAACAGTCAATTATTAATTTATTACATGTGAATTTTTGAAATTATTTAACGTCTTTTTATAATTATATTAGAAATTAGAATGGAATATAAAAGTCGAATTATGAATTGCTATTGATATTAAATGATTCGTTTTTAAGATACAAATTTTAATTGTGTTTAACGGCTTTAAATGCTGATTTTTATTTATACAGATGAAAGGTAATAAAAAAAGTAGAACATAATCTCTAGTCGTATAATTAGCGTACGACGTGTTTGTAATCAAGCATATAAGTATTGAGGTTTTACGTTGCAGTTATAATTATAATAGGAATGTTAACAAGTAACAATTCTACCTTTATAATTAATTAATTAAGAGAGATATAAACAAGCAAATGTTGTTTAGATAAAAAGGAAAATTCATGTTGTGTATTCTTGTATTGTTTACCCGATTAAAATTTGTTTGCAAAATAATCTATATTTTTTTGTCGTTCTAGCAAAAAACCTTGATATTCTCGTTGATATGTACTTTTACACGTGTATAGATTTACTTGTTATATTTATATATTCAATATTTATGATTTTAACTATATTTTATAATTTAAACATTTTCGCTTGTATTTTCAAATCTAAAATATTTTATTGAAAGGTGACTTTGAAAAATGGGTTTAATTCCTATATTAACTAATTACTTAATTGTTTAAAGATAAATAAAGTAATAAAAATTGACTTAATCTCTGGATATAATACAGATTTTCCAGATATAAATTGGTTTAAAAATAAGATAACATCCCAGTTGAAAGCAACCAATGAAATCCAATAAAAATAACTTTATGGGATATTATAAGTTTTTGCACCAGTAAAA
>JAXIUT010000037.1:1982957-2002935 GCA_035586675.1 Eurytoma californica | reverse complement strand
CACTAGGGCAATATTGCATTTTTGAATAATTTGGATGCTTTGGATGATGCGTTTAGTTAAAATATTTACCTTCACAATGTTTTCCGTCGGAATGGAGCTCAAAACCAACTTTGCAAGAACACTCGTATCCTCCCAAATTGTTGATGCAATCGTGCTCGCAGCCGTGATCGGTCAGAGCGCATTCATCGAATTCTGCCAAGAGATTAGATATAGTAAAGTAGGTATAGCAAAGAACGAAGAAAAGCTTCGCTTGAAGGATCTTTCACCTTTCATGAATGTAGCCGAGAATCCAGCCTTCTGCACCGAGCTGTCGCTAACAAACTTAACGAGCAGTTTATTCCCGGTGGACCTGATGTCCGGTGGGAGTTTGTAGCCGCAGTAAACGCCGATTAGGGGCGAGTCCGAGTTGTGCCCGTCGCGGACCTCCACATAGTCGTAGACGCAGTTGTCGTGGCTCTCGATCTCGAAGGACTGGAATTTGAGGGCCACCTGGTAGTCCTGGGGCACCGAGAGTCGCCAGACGCATTCCTTGCTCGACTGGTACTCCTCGGGGTAGTTGGGCGACTCGAGGTGTCCGACCGCGTCGATCTTCACGTCCCCCCCGCACACGGCCTCGTAGTTCGAGCTGAAGCCCCCGTGGCCACTCTGGCGCGAGGACGTGACGTAGGTGACCAGCATGCGACTGCCCGACGAGACCACGGGCTCGGGTATTTTGCCGCTGCCGCAGAAGCGACCTAGCAAGATGACGGTTTAGCAGTGGAGCCGATGCGGGCAGGGCGTAGTATAGATTAATTCAGGACTCACCGAGAACGGGGCTCTTGTGCCAATAGCCGTCGCGAATCTCAAGATAATCGCTGCGGCAATAATCGCTCTTGAATATATCTAGAAAAGTGATATTGAGGACAATGCGCTCGCCGTGGGTGGCGGTGATGCGCCACTCGCAGCGCTCGACGTCGCTCGACGGCGAGCTGTTCGGATGGCTCGGCGAGCCGAAGCTTCCGCTGTTCTCCTGAAACGTTCGGCCGCATTCTGAAACACATCAGCGTCAAGTTCCCGCGTCACATTATTATTCGCAATTGTTGTAACCGCTGCGCCGCTGCCACTCGCACTTGAACTTTCCGAACGCGCGCTGCCGGCTGCGCCTCATTTTCTAAGCGCTTAATGGACTCTGTCCGCGTGTCTTTTGCTTTTGACCCCCCATCCCGCAGCCGATGCAAGCGATAAATGCGCTCTACTGTTTCTGTTGGCTCCGCTTCTCTTTCAATCGGGCCTTTTGTGCTCGCTCAGTGCCTTCCTTATTTTTATCATAGTTACGCAATGCGAGCACTCTTTACACCTTTTGCACAACCGGGCCTACGCTATTACGTACCGCTATTTGTCTTTTTTATCTAGTGTTATATCGTTTGACCAATTCTTTATTTAAAAGTCTATACTTACTGTGACATTTGTAGAGTAAATTGGTTTGCGCTATGTCTCCTTCGCTTAAGCGCACGCGTTGACCAATTTCTGGCCTCTTTTTCCCGTGAATTTCCATTGGCAAAATTGTGTCTAGGTAGGTGCCCTTGGAGAATGTATTTTTCGCATAGTGCATTATCGAGTCGTAATCGTACGGCAGTCCTAAAGAGTTTACTTCGTCCTCCGTGAGCTTGTTGAAGTTGTACTCCTGACCTAAAAAGCAAAGCCAATAAGTTAAGCTCGACGGTGAATTGCTTAAAAAAGGTAAAGCGCGGCAGAAAACAGTTTACCGGTCATTATGTTATCACGGATGATTTGCACGTGTCGGTCACGATCTGGCCGCGTATGCTCGTGCCAAAAGCCGACGACGTGGCCCAGCTCGTGCACGACTATTCCGAATTTGTCGCAGTTTTTCCCGATACTAATGGCTTGCGGCCCATTTCCCCGCTTGCCGACGAAAGAGCAGCACCTGGAAGCGTTAGTTTGATAAATCTAGGAGAGGTCCTCGGGCCAAGCTAGGTAAAGTGCAAAAAGTGCTTGCGAAATGACCGACCCGCAGGGGCGCTCGGTGAAGACGATGTAGTTGGGATGCTCGCGGGGCACGCGCTCCACGAACTTGACGCACGTGAAGTTCTCCCAGTGGCGCATCGCCTGCTTGAAGAGGGCCTTGTGCGCCCCCGAGAAATTGCCGTCGATCTCGTACGGTATGACGCCGTGGTCCCAGACGCGTTCCTTGCGCGCCGTGGCGGCCCTCCTGCGGCGCGCCGCGCCCCGGAACGCGCCCTTGTCGCGCTTGCCCTTGCGACCCCTGCCCTTGCTCTTGCCGGTGTGCTCCTGGCGTCCGCGCTCGCGTTCCTCCCGGGACCTGCCGACGTGCGTCACGTGAGTCACAAGCTTCATCGATCAATTTTTTGTCGCCCAAACTTTAGCGATTCGCTCTTTGCTCAAAGGATTCACGTTAGAACAGTATGCCATTCAGATAGCAGCGCATGAGTTACACTACCCTTTGTGTATTCGTCTTAGTTACATAGCTATTATTCAACGAGTTTTCTCATTTTATCATTTTCTCATTTCTCATTTCTCATTTCTGTAAACTCCACTTAGCGCCTAAGATATCCTTCGACTTCAGTACTTTGTGCGTTTCTAGCGTTTACCGTTTACATTTCATGTAACATTTCTTTTTTATTTGCCTTTATAGAATATTGTTCCTTTTTTAAATCATTAAAAGGGTCATTCATATTACATCGTCTAAAGTAGCAAAATCTTAAATTATTAGGTTAATCATGAACTAAAGAATGTAAACATTTTTTTAGCAGTAAGTAACCACCTCGGTAACCATTAAAAACACACAAACGTTGAGAGGCTTGCTTTGATGTAATACTCGATCTGTCACTCCTCTTATCAGTTTCAAAGACCGCATTGAGTAGCAGCATTGACATGAGCATATGACTTCAAATAAGACATCAAACTTGATTTTATTACATGTTTTTTAAAATATGGGTGTTAAAACACACGAAAAGATTTAAATAATATTTAGTCTTTCATAAAATAATGTAGAACAAAGAATTATTGTGTTGACTATTAGAAAATAAATATAAAAGTATCGATCTTTCATAAAGCTCTAATTGAATTTCAAGAGCCACGCGATTGGCCAATAGAATTTTATAAAAAGTCTTCTTCAGGCTTCTAAAACAGAAAGCTCCCCTGATGTGGACATCGCAAGATTAGCATATTCTTCCCCGTTTGATACAAAAAGTAATCACGGGTAAAATGGGCCAATGAATTACAGTACAGATATGAAAAAATAAATGAATACAGATAAAGAAAAAATCACATGAAACTAGTAATGCACCATATGAGGAACTTGATTTAGTAGAAAATGCCACTAACTTAAAGAGTATTCGGTATAAGAAGTATTTAATTTGTTGAAAGAAGTCAAAAAGAGAATAGTTAAGGCTAATTATTATAGCAAAGTCAGTAAAAGTGTAAAGTTATAAAAAATTTAATGAGATATTATCGTCTAACGGAAGTTTTATTAAGACTCTACTTAAAGCAGTTATTAGCGGGGGATGCCTTGGACGTTTGCGTTAAAAAATTTTGGGGCTTAAATCGCAGAGAGGAGGGTGGCGTGAGAGAATAATATCAAAGTCCGCTCTCCCGCTTTACGATGACGGGCATTGTTATTGGCACAGGCGAGAGCAGAGAAAAAAGCGGGGGAAAATCGCAGGCGGCACAGCGGCACTGCAACTGAATTGAATAGTACTTTGGAAACTGGGTTGCGTGCCGGCGAAAAAATTAACACGCGCACGCATGCTCGCGAAGATTTTCAAAGCAAAAAATATTGTTCGCCGTTTAAAAATGTCGGCGTGACTTTTTTAAATTATAAAATGCACTTTTTAAATATAATCCGTGTAAGTATTATTACAGAATTTATATACATACTAAACGGAGGTAAGCTATTTGTACACCATAAATAAATGTGTAACTTAATAGCCTTTCTAATTTTCTCAAATTCATCACATGCTGGGTAACAGAGCAAATCCAGATTTTAATGCGTTTATTATTTTTATATTTGCAAATTATTCGTGCTTTTTAACTGGGCAAAATAATTCAAGTAAGCTCATTAAAGTATCTTTCACGTAGAATTTATAAACGGTAATCATTTTAATAGGATGATATTTTAAGTAATTTTACTAAACATTTTTTTCAGATCTTTACAAAACATGTTTGTTTTAAGAAAGATTAATGCATGACACGAATGAATATTTTGCGCTATTAAATTGAATTAAGAGATTACTTTGTCCGTTATTATACTGTATAATCTATTGCATTTTTTTTACTTTAAGTTTAAACAAAATTTAGTATTTAATTGTCCCCTTTTTTATTGATAATTATTAAATATAATTTGTGAATCAGTTTATTTAAAAACTCGAATAATAACTTTGATTAACTCACTTTCGGCGATGGTGTCTTCTTTTTCTTATTTGCGGTACGGCAGTAGAAAAGTTTTCACTAAAAAACATCGTTTTCGAAATACTTTCAGAATCATGAATATCTCTATCTTCTGTAAACGTCGATGCTGTTTCTCCATTTTTACTGTACACTATCGTTGTAGTTGGAGATAAAGTTGGCTCGCTAGTAACTAATGAGGATTTAATAATTTTTCTATTGTCTACATCTTTTTTTAAAAACTTGTCAGGGGTATCGTCATTTAAGCTAAAATTGATAGAAAGTAGTTTTGTTATCCAGGTACAATTGTAAAAAATAAAAATAACAAGATTTATTGAAAAGTGTTACCTAAAAACATAGCCATAGTCCTTGACTCCAGGAACTTTATCATCCACTTTATCCGGAGTTACATCAAAATTATATTGATTTCGATCATTTATAACATGCTTGGGCTTTTCTACATCTTTCTTATTTTCACTAATTGGCTCGTGCTCGCTTTTAAATTGTAAAATTTCTAAAACAATATATCGCATTTGAAATTCATCAATCCAATTCTAAACGCAGCCTGCGCATAAATAAATGTCTCAATTATACGTACCAGTGAGTCCCTCCTCTTCAACTTGAAGCCCTTCTTTTAAAACTTCATCTCTGTATTTCTCGAGTTCATCAAAAAAACTTTTATTCAATTTTTGTTGGCGCCATTCAATCTCGTACTTTATATTTGGTAAAGCAATATCACCAAGAAAACCTCCTGTATAGTAAAGGAAATATTTTAATAGCTTTTGGTTTTTATTAGAAAAATAGTAATAAATAAAAAAAATATTGTCTCCCATATGAATGAATTCTAATTATAAAATATGTATATAAGTACAGATTTTTTTTAATATTATTAATAATTTTAATTGTTAAAGTTTCACTGTTACTGTACTTTGCTTGCATAAGAGTATGTGTTCCATTTGGTTTGGTTAGTTCATAGCTCGATGCTTTGAGAAGCAAATCGGCACTGAATTTACATTTATTTCGCTTTGCTTTACTGGATTGTGAAATTTGGATATACAAAATTTTGTTTGCAAAATTATCGGACAGCAAGAAAATTTAATTAAAATTCATAATACATCTCGGTAGAAAAACAAGTTAAAAATTTTGTGGTAGCTATATAGGCTCGCTCGTAACCAAAAGGAAAAGCCGATACTAATCTAATTCTGAACGCAGTCCCAGAATGAAAAAAATGCATGTATCCGGCAATAAAGCTGTCTTTCGACAAAAGTAATTAAAAAAGTTTTTTATGGCCGAAATAGTCTATCGCGAATTTTAATTAAAAAAGTTTTTCGTGTACAAAATTGAAACAGTGAGGTCTTAACAAAAGCGAAAACATAAACTTTTCTTTTATGCACGAGCAAAGAATGTAGTGTGGAGAATTTTTTACAACAAATATTAACATTCGCACGTCTTGAGCAAAATGCTTGCTAAAAAATGAAAAGCGTTAGGTAAAAGATTAAAATTTGTTCTGAACATACATTCAGTTTAATGATTTATTCGCGGTAGTAATTACTGCTTGTAAAACGTAAATACGAAAGTAAATATAAAAGCATCAATTAGTTTTTAGATTGTCACGCTTTCAATTGCAAGTGGCCTAATTATGTGGACTGTTTCCTTTTATTTAACGGACACAGAAATAGTTAAATTGTAAATAGGCGCTGATGCCTTAATAAAGTGAAAATAGAGAAAATTGAAAGTACTGGTAGCAGTACGAGTATCGGTAGCAGCTCATGTTCTAAATGCCGGTTGGAGGGTTGAAAAAGAGAAAAAGATAGCAGAGCGTGAAAAAGTGAAAAAGTGAAAAAGTGAAAAAGTCCGGTGTGGCCGGTGACATCCCCCAGTAAATTAATCGCAGCTAAAATAAATATTAGGATTGACAGGTTAAAAGGGCACGAGGTTCGGCACGAGGCATGAAAAGGGAAAAAGGGCTTGAAAAGCCGTTGTCCGCAAGCTCTCGTCGATTTTCCGGGCTCGGGGCGGCCGGATGAATCGGCGAGGCCGCACCGCGCTGAAAAGTCAAAAATTTATGGACGTTACGGTGGGCGAGCGTGCGCGGGAGCGCGCCCGTGTGGACTACCTATTACAGCGAGCGAGAAAATCTGATAAAGAGAGACGGCAGCGGAGACAGGGGGAGGGACGGAGAGGGAGGGAGGGAGTGACGGGAGCGTATAGGTACATGTGGATGTACGGCCGATAGAGGCTCGTCGTCGTACAGTTAGAGCGCGAGAGAGGCTTCCTCCGATTCGAATCAATACGAAACACGCACCCCGCGGCTCTCCACATCAACATTATACGTACGCGTTCCAACGACGTGTGGCGGCATGCATCGCGGCTTTCGCCTCTTCGCCAAACACATTTTTCTTTTCACATTTCCATGCCAAACACTTTTCATCTCCTTCTTTTTATTTATTATTAATTTGGGACCAAAAAAAAAAAAAAAAAAAAAAAAAGTTTTATGCTTGTAAGTGATTTTTTACAGAATAATTAGGAAAATGTCTCTTTTAATTTTCTAATTTCTAAAGCAATCACTCCTCCAATAAAAGAGGAAATAACGTCGAGATCATTTCCGGTACATGACAATCTCAAGCTGTGAATCTCAATCTACGGCGCTAAAAGTCACGTGACGTCCTATAAAACTCGATAAATTTTCAATTCGATTATTTTACAAGTTGAATATTTTTTTTACTTGTTATCAATTGATGTTAGTTTAAAAAAAGTTTCTAATTGCTTGTAGCTTTTTCTTATTTAAGAGTGATTGTTCTGTAGTTTTTTTTAATTCATTGCACGTAGAAAAAGATGAATCAGCGAACCGAAAAAAAATTTAGCGTTTGCACGCAATGGAAAGGCGGCTAAATTTGACTAATTTGCCTCTGCCGCTTTTCTCTCTTGGATTATTAAAGCTAACTGATTTCATCTTTTCTTGTTAAAAATATCTAATTGCGATGAGCTCTCTATTTAAGAAAAGAGATTAGAGAGTAAGTGTTCCAGCGACTATTTCAAGTCATACATGTGGAGTACATTTAATTGTTTAATTTTCGTTGTTTATTTTAAATGAAAATATGCTTTTAAACTGCTGATTTCTGTAAAATCTTGCCAAAGGGTGATTCATAGTATAGCTTATTCTAAAAATGAAGCAGCTTCATGTTTTTCTGGAAATTCCTATTAATGATCAAGTCGACGAGTCGACAAGTAAATAACAGAGAACATAAAAAGTAATTGTCCATAAATAGTGAAAGAAATCCCTTGAATGTATGTGCTTTAGGTAACTCAAAAGCGCGAGGCGAATCTGAAAGGCGGGCCCTCCAAGTTCCAACGCGAAACAATTCGACTAACTTTATAGTGTTTTCACGCTGTCTACATCGACATTTGATATCGGACTTTGCTGTGAAACCCTTAGAAGGAGATAAAGGGAAGCTGACGAGGGTCCGTGCGAAGGGCCGAGGAAGTGGGCGCTAAACAGAGTACGGCTACAAGTGAGAGGGTGACAGTGAAAGACAGAGGGAGAGCGATATGACACGCCGGTACGTCGGTACGTCGGTAATCGTAACTGAATGCCAAGGGCCATTTCGGAGCAAGATATTGGCACGCCTTTGAACGCAAGGTCAATCGCCTTCTCAAAATTCGCTCATTTCATTTCATTCTTATATTGATGCACTTGTGCCAATGAACGATTTCACCTACTGTATCGCTCCAGTTAATAGCTTCAAATGGTGCTGTAACCCACGCTGTGCGTTTGGATAAGCGTTCCAATTTCGTACGTTAAATGTGACACGATGTCATTTTTTAAAGTTTTTGCTCGAGCTGCCCACCCTTTGGAATTTTCTTTTCTTTAATGAGCTTCTTTAATTCTTTTAATTTCTGTAGATCAAATAAACTGAGCAAATATTCAGGAGCGCAGTAGTCCCGCTACGACAGGTGCCACTGTGGTACAAAGCTGGAAAGAAAGCACAGCAAAACCCCGCGATAAATTCTTGCCCTTTCAGAACCTCGTGTGCCATGAATTTTTTTCCGAGATTTATGGACTGACCTTACTCACGGACTAATAATGCACGTCCGCAAAATGTAAGCAGAAGAATTGGGTTACAAGCAGTAAAATAATTGCATGCATGCGTACACTCAAGACATTCAGATTAGCTTGGAATATATTAATTTTTTTATTTTAATTTTATATTTAAATAATAATTAAGCAGAAACTATTGAAAAAAATAAGTTAGCTTTTCTATATTCTTTCTTTTAATGAATGGTCAAAGTTGAAAAATCAATTAAAGTGCAGTCATCTCGAAAAAGATATTATGTTTCAAGTGGGACACGAGGCAATATTATATAGAATTTCATTAAAGTGCAATTTCGTTGCACTCATATCGCACTCTATCCAAATAAGCATTTAGAGGATTTCGTTCAAGGTCACTGAAATGATTAGTGAAAGAATATTAAATAAAAAAGTAAATTGCATTTACTCCATCTTTTTTCTTTCACTTTCTTGTGTCACCAATACTGAGTAACTAACCGCTGATAAACTTTAACCTCGGCAGTCTCATGGCCTGCTACTGAAGAGCAGCGAGTCGATGACAGCACATATTACAAATACATTTACATAAATTTAAAACAGAGCACCGCTTTATTCGAAAGTCGTGGATTATCTCGAGTATTTGAAACACGTCACTGAACATATTAATAATTGTACTATTAATTTGTGAGTGATAAAAAATGCTGTAACGATAATGGGTCAAGTGAGAATAGAGTAAGCGCATTAAAAAATGAAAATCACTTTGGTATCACCTAGGGTATCGCGTAACTCGGACAAAGTTGTTGTAGAGGCACGTAAATCGGTTTTATTCTCATCGAAAGATCGAAGAATAGAGGCTGCTATTGCGTCGGCTTTGAATTTGGAGAGAAAAAAAAAGTGGAGTTTCGAGGGCGACTGGGTAAAAGAAACGGGCTAGAGCCAGGCCTTGCCGTTGTTGCGAGCATCCGTGAGAGGCGTAGGAGGACGTGGGGAGTAGAAAAGGGCCGGCTGAGGCGAGGTCCGCTGCTATCACTTCGTGAGAGGAAGAGGAAACGCGGGATTAGCTAAAGGTGTTGAGAGAAAGGAGGAGCCAAGCGATCGAGCACGTCAAGCTTTCATCATTAGAGGCCGACTTCGGGCCGCAACCTTTTCTATGCCCTCTTCTATTTCGATTTTTCCGCTTTTCAGATCGGCCAGCCACCATCGATGAGAGAACTTCAAAAACTTTTACTTCAGATTCTCCTTCCTACTTTTTCTCTTTTTTCATTCAACCAATCCTCGCCCCTTTTATGCGGACTTCGTGTGAGCGAAATATAGCAAAATCAACGCCCACGACGTTTTCTTTATAATTTCGGAGAAAGCAAGAGTTTAGAAACTGACAAAAATAGTATCCGCTTTTGGCTCACATAACTCCGCTACATGTTTACTAACTAGGTATGTGTCGATTAGTTGCACTCGCAGTATTTAAAAGCTGCTTTTTATTTTTTGTTTTTTCCGAAAAGTCTATCCGTAAAAGCATCATCTAAACAAACTTTTATGGCTCCCAATACTCTTGTCGAAGTTAAATCACCTACTTTCAAGTTGATGTAGAGAACTCGATTTTCTCGGAAGACAGAATCATTTATGATATTTTCCAACACCCCCATCAAAATGCTTCTACAGCGCATTTCTCAGTTAATAGGGTTCAAGAACTTATCGACTGGAAAAGAAACTTACAATGTATATTTTATTCGAAAATCGGGATACCGAGCGAAAATGTGATCGACTGCATCACTTATTTATTGACGAAACAAATTTTTTTAGATTGAACTGTCAGGGATGGAATAGAATATTTATTTTTTACACCCTTTTGCTGTTTATTTATCTTTATTTATCAAGTCAATGTTGAAAAAAGCGGTAAGTTTGTTTGATTTTGAAACGAGTTTAAATTCAAGTAACCTTTGAATTAATGTAAACTACGATTCGTAAATACATTCAGATATTAACGGATCTTGTAAGTACTTTGTAACCCCTCGTAGACTACGTGCGCTGCGCTGATATCATCTACATTGGAAAATTTAATTGCTAATTTACACTTAAGTCTTATCTACGTAGACATTGTCTTACTTTCTCGTTAACTTTAAATAATATAATTTATTAAAATGTAAAACAACATTTGAATGAGGCAAATACTTAAATGAACCGAGAAGGAGACTATAAATCTGATAAGTACAACTGTTAGAGAATATTCCTCGTCTAAAGTAAGGGAAGCGAGAAGTAAAGTGCATAAAATAAATGTAAATCTGAGCCTCGCGAATTATTCGCAGCTAATTGTAAGTTACACTTCTCAAGGTTTTGCATACTTTCATTACAATTCTTCATTAAAACTCCTACAGGATTTCGTTCATTCTTTCACACGCCTTTGAAAAATGGAAAAGTCTTATTTCATTCTACACTTGCATTACATCTCACTTACTTCGTTTGAAGAGCATTAAATATTATTAATACTTGCCACTGCAGATTAAATTAATTTTTAAAACTTTCGACATTTTAAAGTAATTTGTAATGCAGGTACTTGTTGCGACGGTATAAAACTTTCCGGAATTCAGAAACAGAACATAATTAATTGTGCAATCTTCATTTTTCTTTAAGGTACTTCACGAAAGTGTGCTCTAAAAACTTTTTATACTGGCATTCTTATAGTCTATAAGTGAATTTTACTGTAAAGTGAAATCTTCAATAGTTAAATAGCTTTACTAATATTTTTATTTAGGATACATTATAGTTAATTAGTTAGTTTTTGCATTTTTTAATATAAGTGGCTCTAAGAAAATTACCGGCTTTGCAGACGTCGAGATCCAAATCACCAGTGATGAGGTTCGGAAATTTAGTGCTGATTAATTCATCGACGGTGAATCGTCGACGTCGCAGTTTTGAAAGTTCTTCGGCATCCTCACTAGCTTCCCTTCTGTCAAGTCTTCGAGTCTCGACGAGAAAACTGCAGTTCCACGTCAGCAGGGCGCAGACCAACAATAAGAGATGAAACGAAGACTTCATGTTGGCCAGGAGGTGGGTATCCGACGACGACTGTCGGACGTACTTTTCATAACATTCTGTGAAAACTTTATCAGATCCTTACGATAAAATAAGCGACTCACTTATTTTATTTCGCGGTTCACCTTTTCAGAGCTTTGCCAATTTCCACACAGCAATCTTCACGCACTTCTACAATTAAAAGATTTATTTTCCAAAAAACTCCGATATAATACTATACAAAGGAAAGACAGAACGCAAGAGAGCATTTGATTATAATTTAAAAAAGAAAGCGAAAGAGTACGAAAATTGCAGCAAACGGCTGAAAAAGTGGCATGCGAGTGGTATACCAGGCTGTCGCAGCAGCAACTACTCGCGGCGCCTCTCCGAGCCTCTCCCGGCGAAGGTCATTCGCGCGCCCAGTGCACTCGGCGCCTCAAGCGCTCGGCGATCCGGGTGAGGCACGCATCGTCGTCGGCGCTTATTTTGGCGCGCAGTATCGCGGCGGAAAAACGCCTGGCCCTGTCAAAACTTCCAGGCTCCCGGCTCTCCGCGAATGCACAAGGCTTGCTTTCGAGGCTGACGACCCTTTCTTCCCGCGCGCTCTGCCGAACTTTCAAGATCAGTACCGGTCTGCGCAGCCGACATGGAACTTGTAAGTTAGATGCTACGCCCTCGTCGCGCCCGACTGTGCCAAAAGTGCGCTCAAAATTTCTTGCAGCCTTTGATGTCAAACTTCTACTTCGCTCAATTTCTTACCAGGGTCTAAGTAAATAACAGAGTGTATTTTTCAATTATTTACCAAATTTTAGCAAATATATTTTTCAATACAAAATCAACTTTTTAATAACTTGTTATAAATTTATGAAGCAAACTTTTGTGAAAAAGAGATTACTAAAAAGCGGAGCAAGATCATTTTGAGCAAAAGTTTGGCCTGTTTGGCACGTCCAGTGCGTTGTAAAAGAATATCACCTCTGCAGTTCACGATCAAAGTTATGATAAAAGGAATAGAAGAAAGCACGTGGTCGCTGGATAAACGCCCGAACTGACTCCACTGGCGGAGGATACAAAAGCTCGCGCGCGCTTAACGCGCCCGTGGATTGGCGACGACTGAGCGAGCGCCAGCGGCAGCAGTAGCAGTGGCAACCGATCGCGCACGAGTCCACGAGATCACCCCCCCCCCCTCTCTGTCTCTCTCACTCGAGCAGCAGCAGCAGCAGCCACCCGCTCTCCGTTTAATCGCTTCAAGGGTGGGGGCGACCGAGAGAGAGAGAGACGAGTCCGCGCGCTAGTCTGCTCGCCCCTTCGCCTTTTCCCTTCTCCCCCGCGCCCACTAAGTGCCGTCGCCCCTCTCAAGCTCTTCTTACCCTGGCTTTATTAGGGGCGAAAGGGGGGAGGTGGGTTCATCCTAAGTGAGCCTCCAGATTCGTCTTGCCGCGTCCCAGGATCCCGAAAGCGGATCTGCGATATGCTAGCCGCTGATTTACAATCGGTGATTAGGACGGGAGATGTTTTGCGATCACGCACTTTGGTCGCTCTTCATTATGGTATTAGGTGCGGCAAGGTTATACCTGCAGCGAATTTCTGCATGCCAAGGATTTCTTAAGTTCAGGATAGAATGCGAATCTGCACTTGCAATCATTCATCTTAGAAACCTATAAATAAACAAAAAGTGGAATGGATTAAGATGCGCGATATACTGCATTGAGGAGCAAAATAAAATTTTATCATAATTATGACATTTACGATATGATTTTTTTAAACATGAATTCGATAATTCCTACTTTCTACATTAATTTTTCCTGTTTGTCTTGTAGAATACAGTTTATGAATTTGGAAATGATGAATTATTTTCAAAAATGTATCATGTTATTCAAAAGAAACGTTTAAATTTATCGATCAGGGAAACTTCAGATTAAAATATTATTTACCACTATTTTGTGCTTCATTTTTTGTGATAGATTTTTCAAACATTCTTCACATAAGTAAACAAGAATTGACATACTTTAGTCATCGACTTTATAGTAAGTGAATAAAAATACTTATTTATTTTTACACTCTGAGGTATAATAATAAAATATTTTGTTCTTTATTGTATTTTATTTTAATTTATCCATTTATATACCCGATTAAAAGGTCCAACTTGGAAAATTGACTTGAAATTTTTTTTCTTAAAAAAGTTATTTTTTTGCTAAGTATGAAATGGAGGTTTTGTTCTAACATTATTCTAACCCAACTTATAATGTTTTAATACTTCCTAAATTAAAAATGAAATGGATGAGGATAAAAAAGTGCCAAGTGAAGCTTTAGAATTGAACTTTAAGATTGAAGTTAAAAAGGCACGCTGAAATATTTAGTTAAAAATATCAATGCTACTTTAGCAGGCTTTGGATAATAAGTCGTGGTAGTGGAGAGGTGAAAAAACAGAAAGAGGGAAAGAGGGAAAGAGGGAAAGGCGCAGCCGGCGTTAACTCTGATTAATTACTCGTTTGTGTGCTCCTAATGACTTCTGTTCTCGGCCGTTTGCTCTCCGGCCTCCCGCAAAGCGAGCGCAAACGGTCCCCGGAATGCCGCTCGCACGTACCCGCGAAAGGCTAAAAATTTAATTAATGATTCTCGCCTCTTATGCGAGCGCATAGGAGAGCTCCGGCGGGCTCGTGGCGGCCGTGAGTAGCGCACACGCGGCTCCCTGCACTTGCCTCGCGAAATGAAATGTGCCTTTTCACTAACTGCTCATTCAGAGCGCACCGCAGGTGCCATTTAAACACTCCGCTTCTCACTTGACCTTTCATTATTTATTTAAACACTGACTACCATTTTGCTACAATTTCGGTAAGGCTCTCTTCGCTTAAGTATTTCGACAAATGTTTATATTTATCGCAATCGAGTGAGGAGCGTCTAAATTTAGCGTTTCTCCATATTTCGCTGGCTCTTTCAGCTCCGCGCACTTTATGGTAGGTGGGCACGAGGCTGCCCAAGACCGCGGCAACAGACGAGGAAGGAGAACGGAGAAACAAGGCTGGGGCAGCCGCGCGGCGAAGCGGCGCTTGCATATCGCGAGAATCTTCCTTCATTTCTTCGGCGCTCGCGCTCCAGAAAGTAAAGAGAGAGAAGCACAAAAAACGAAATGCCTCGTTCCTCGAAGGAGAAGAACGGCGAGGCTTGTTCGTCGGGACGCCGAGAAGCCGGGGGGCAGCGGAGCGGCACATGTGCGCACATCGAAATCACGGATGCCTGCACCGGCTGCACCCCAGGCTCGCGCGCTACAAGCTCGCTGGAATGTCTATTTCGGTGTCGTTCTGCCTGCTATCAAGTCATTTTGATTGATGTGTGTCGGCTAAAATTAGATCAACATCATCTAATGTATCTAGTCATCCCGTTTTCGACACTTTTCGACAGAGGCTTCTTTTTTTCCTTTTTCATATTGCTTTTTATAATTATACGCTCAAACGGTTATTTCTTTAAATGCGCATTTTTATAAGACTATATTAGCACTAATCATTAACGTTACCACTTACTTTCTTCTTTGCATTTTATATTCTGCGACATTTATGTGTTATTAGATTTTTTCTCCAAAAAACTGCAAATCAATAATAGTTGTTAATTTAATTAAGATTTACTTTCTTATTTAAATTAATTACATATATTTACTTGAATTTTTACATTTTATTTATTCATTTTTTATTTTAGAAATTTAAGAATATCAAGTAGTCAATTTCTACATGTATTAGATAATGCGTGTTTTTGAGATTGGAAAAAAGTTTAAAAGAATGTAAAATAATGTTGGTTTTACATCGACTGATTTATCGCAGTAGGTATGTATATATTTGAATTCGAAAAGCAGCCGGCTGTAAGCCGCTCCTTTCTCCATCTAACGATGTCAGCAATAGTTAAAATGTGACGGATTAATCGGTAAGGCAGCTTTCTGCTAAAAGTATAGAACTTATAAATATAAATATATATACCGAAATAGCATCCTCCTTTTCTTTCGGCGAGTTCTGGGCTTCTGAGTTCTGAGCTCACCGGATTTACAACAGGACTAGGATTCCGTACTTCATTTAATTTAAATTTAGTTTCGAAAATGTCGCAGACGCAAGGTTCTTGCGATACTCCAGGCTGCAAGGCGCCGGCCAGCCTTCAGTGCCCGACTTGTATAAAGATTGGAATAAAGGGCTCCTTTTTCTGTTCCCAGGTAACTTTTATAACCTCTTTGAGGACCTGTATTGATATCTTTTTGTCTCAAAATTCAATCTTTTTACGTTTTATGATTATCTTTTAAATTCCAGGATTGTTTTAAGAGCAGTTGGAAGACACATAAAGTTTTACATCAACTTGCACGTAAGTTTTATTTTACTGCATTTCTTATTCTCTTATTGCTCTACTATTGAATTATAATTAGACTTCGTGTAGGTACTTTGAAATTTTATTCTATCAGTCATTACGATAAAACAGATTTAATTAAAATTACATCGATGAGAAATCCTTTTAATAAAAAAACAATTTGCTATTAATTTTATAATGCACTATCTTTTAGAGGGAGATAATAAGAAAGAATCAGAAGAGTTTAACCCTTGGCCATTCTATCAATATACTGGAAAATTACGTCCAGCACCCAGAGATCTTATTCGAAAAGTACCAGAATCAATTGGTAGACCAGATTATGCCTCGCACCCTGCTGGAACTCCTTTGAGTGAACAGGCAGTTAGAGGAACTGCACAGATAAAAGTTTTAGACGATGAAGAAATAGAAGGAATGCGAGTTGCTTGTAAGGTAATAGAAGATGCAATAGTTTTTAATTAAATTCAAAGTCATGAATAAATTCATGTGGCATTATTTTTATTAGAGAAATGAGTATGAATAAAAATTTTGTTTTAGCTTGGAAGAGAAGTCTTAGATGAAGCAGCTAAAGTATGCGATGTGGGTGTGACAACTGCAGAGATTGATAAAATCGTTTATGAAGCTTGTATTGAAAGGGATTGCTACCCTTCTCCATTAAATTATTATATGTTTCCAGCAAGTTGTTGTACATCTGTTAACGAGGTAATTTGTCATGGTATTCCTGATAAAAGACCTTTACAAGATGGTGATATTTGTAATGGTAAGATCTTTTTCGATAATTTCAGATATTTCTTAAAATTTCAAAGAATAAGCTTAAAAAATATATTAAGATAAGTATGTTTAATTAAATTTATACATTTACAGTTGACATTACCGTTTATCACAATGGCTTTCATGGAGATCTAAATGAAACTTTTCTTGTTGGTAATGTTAAGCCAGAGGTGAAAAAACTTGTTGAGGTGACTCATGAGTGCCTTATGAAAGCAATTGAAATTGTAAGACCAGGAGAAAAGTACAGAGAAATTGGAAATATTATTCAGAAGCATGCTCAAGCAAATGGGTTTAGTGTAGTGCGAAGCTACTGTGGGCATGGAATTCATCGTTTATTCCATACTGCTCCTAATATTCCTCATTATGCCAGTAAATTATTTTTAATAATTTGTTATAAAAGCCATTCAAAAAGATATTTTTTTATTCATTGCTCAATTTTTTTCAGAAAATAAAGCAGTTGGCGTCATGAAAGCTGGTCACTGCTTTACCATTGAACCAATGATCTCACAAGGTACATGGCGAGACGCTATGTGGCCCGACAAGTGGACTGCTGTCACTGCTGATGGCATGTGGTCAGCTCAGTTTGAGCATACTCTCTTAGTCACTGAAACTGGATGCGATATTTTAACGAAACGATTTACTAACGATGGTAGTCCTTGGTTTATGGATCGCTCGTAGTAAATTGAATAACAAGATCTACTTTGTGTAAATAAATTGAAATTCGTTATATGCAAACTAGAAAATAATTTTTTTACAAATTCTCACATAGATAAATTAACAATTAATTTTTGTTTTCGAACCTATAGCTTGATCAGGTATCACATTATGTAATAAGTAATCACGAAAGTTTATGTAGTCGATGAGAATTTTATTACTAATGTTTTTAAAACATTTTGCGATTTTGTATAATATTTTTAATCAACAATACAGATTTTTATAATTTATATTTTTTATTGGCTATTACAAATCTTATCTTGTTCCTTTGCAATAATTGTTTCCATTAAAATTTATCCATTGTTATAATTGTAATAATTGCATTTAAATTTTTTTATTACAAATTATAAATTTACATTCTTTCAACGACTATTTTTCAATTTTCTTGAAAATGTACATGTCTCACTATTTTAATTGTACACATTAATTGTGCTATAGCATATTTCAGTCAAAAAAACTTAAATACTGATTCTTAAACTTAATTGTACATTTTCCATAAAAAGTACAAAAGCCATATCCTTGATTTTTTTTAAATTTAATAATAAATAAATAAATAAATAAATATAAGATGAATTTTTTTAGAAATATGAGATGAAATTAGTATGGTATGAGAATAATGCATTTGATTCTCTTAAAATATCAAGAGCTATGTATGGCAAAACATCTCTCTGAATACTTTAGGTGCGTTAAAGGTTTTATGAATTATTTTTTGTTTTTCAATTACGCCTCTGGTATTTTGTAAAAAATATTTAAAAGTGAAAATCTGAAATACTGTTTTTATCATATTTCTAATTTTATCAAGCGATATTCACTTATTAGATTTAAAAAAATATTATCTACTTTGTCATGAGCAGGCGTGGTGCGTCGTTTTAAAGTATAAGTTAAACAAACGACTAGTCACTTAAAGAAGAATTTTGTTAAAAGAACAACTTATATATAAAAGAGAGCTTATTTGAATTTTCAAAGTTTAAACGTCTTCTCAATACGGAGAAAAGTAGAGTATACAAATATCTATCTAATTAAAAATGTTATTGGCCATCCTTCGAAATGATCCGCGATCCAAATTCCGAGTCTTCGGATACCGATTCGCTTTCCCGAGATGCCTCCGCTTCGTCGTTTTCATACTCGTAATCTGCGGTGATGTCTTTTTCTTTTTGATTATCTTCCGGGACGTATATTCGCAACGGTCGTTTCTCTTCTTCTTTACTTTGCTGCCTAACTTTTTCTTCATCCTGAAACATGATCATTTTCATTATGACTTTGAGAAATTTATCTAGCATAGTAATGTTTAAAAAACTTGTAGTAAAAATTTTCATGATAACTTTTTCTCAAGTATTTATTTTCCTTGTAAATAAAATAATGTATGCGTTTCTTTATTGCAAAAGTAAAAAATTAATGAAATGAATTAATGAAAATTAGTTTGGACTCGCAGAAAAGCTATGAAATTTTTCTCTACTAAAGGTTCATCCATTTTCAATAGCATTTGGGGAAGGATGAATTTTTCAGTGAGTCGATATTATGAATACTTGCGAATTTGAAATTCAAAAGAGGAAGTTTACCTCGTCGCGGCGTGACTGCTCCTCTCTGATCTTCTGGCGGCGATAGAACAATTTTTGCCGGTGCTCGTTATACCTTTCGCCACTGGCTTCATCTCCATCGACCCTGTGCTCCTCTTTATGATTAGCTGGCATTTGCTGCTGTTGCTGCTGTTGCCGCTGTTGCTGCCGTTGCCGCTGTTGCTGCTCGTCCTGCGCTTGCTGCTGTCCCTGCAATTCCGCACTCTCCTGTTCTTGCTGCTGTTGCTGTTGCTGTCGCTTTCTCAACTGGCCGATCAATTGGCTATTGACATTTCCTGCCGCCGCAAGGGCCGCTAGTTTTTCTGCCGCTTCTCGGTTCGGTAGCGTCGTGTAGAATTGTGACGACAGGTTCTCATCTTCCCCGATCTGTGATGTTTAATATTTTCTCGCAATTCTATTAGTTTTTTTTAATATCATAAAACTGGGTTAATTGTTATATAGATTAGCAGAATAACTTTTCAAAAAATTTTCATTAAATAACTACTTTGAAATAAGTGCACACAATGTTATTAAATTACGAAAACTGCTTCAAATTCTTGTGCAAAAATATAAAGTTATAATTATGAATCAATTAATTTGTTTTCAATTGTTTGAACGTACAAAGTAATAGCATAAAGCTCGAATTAAAACTAGAGTACAGGTCTAAATTATAATTTGAAACTAACTTACTTTGGTAAAATACGTAGTAGGTCTAACTTGTCCAACAGGATTCTCAAATTCAATATTGTTTTCGTGCTGTTCATTGGCATCTGCGGTGCTTATTTCTTGGCCAATTTCTGAGTTTTCAGGTATCAAGCTGTAGTCTGCAGTCACCCTTCCAGAAGCGTAATTCTGATTTACATACACGTTTTGCTGTTTCTGTTTATTAGCTTGTTCATCATAGTTGAAGGAATGAAGAGACGGCTGCGAAAATGATGTAGCCTAAGAATAGGACAAAGTTAGTAATGGCCAAATTTTTAGATTAGAAAAGCGATAAAAATTTTTTTATTTCACTCTTTTCTTCTGAAAATAAATTATTTTTTTCAGGATCAGCTTGATTAAAAATGTTTCTTACTACTGCTATTCTTTTTAAAAACACCGTATCTGCAGAAAACTCAGAACCTATTCTTGCAGATAA
>JAXIUT010000037.1:1965187-1982857 GCA_035586675.1 Eurytoma californica | reverse complement strand
AAAATGTTTCTTACTACTGCTATTCTTTTTAAAAACACCGTATCTGCAGAAAACTCAGAACCTATTCTTGCAGATAATGCATTTTCATCAGGAAATTATGCTTTTCCCTAAAATTAGCTGAAGTTTTCATGTGAAAGCGATAAATGACTTTTTATTGATCAATCGAACTAAATTATGTTGACATTTGTAATAACTTTTATGATAACTGTAAAATATGTTCGCGTGATATTTAGTATTGTACGTTGTGTCGTCATTAATATCAGTTTATCTCGCGTACTGTTCCTGCGCTGTTTCCTGCACTTTTGTTCCGCAAATGTGAATGCATTTGAGAAACAACGGTGAGCTACTTTTTAGTACACATTTAATATTTATTTTGAAAAGACATCATCTCATATAAAATTTGTTTGCTTTCTAAGGCTGATAAATATTCCAGCTGAGATTGCTATTCATAAAGTTGTGGGAAAAACTGTATGAACGTAAAAAATAGTTTAATTTTAGTATTGAGGTAAATTAATTACCTTGTATAAAAGAGCCTGTTCGTCGGGCTGCTGCTGCTGCTGCTGCTGTAGGATCTGCGAAAGCTGCTGCTGCAGCAGGTGCTGTTGAATCTGAGGCTGCTGATTGAGGGCATACTGCTCGGTGAGCTGGTGGGGGAAGCCGTTGAGGACCTCGTAGAGCTTGGCGGCGGACATGGGGGCTCCTGCGGCGGCCGGGTGACCCACGTGCAGCTCCGTCGGGGAGGCTTGCTGCTGGGCTCCGCTCGGGACGGACGTGGCGACGTGCATGGAGCTGTGAAGGTTGGTCTGCATCGAGGCGCCCGCGGCGACGCCCTGATCGAGCTGCGGTGTCCGCGAGCCCGACGATGACGGATGGCTTAGGTAAACGTCGTTAGCCTGTGGAACAGCCCCGGCGTCGCTTTGATCTTGCGTTATTTTATACGGCGCACTCCCCCCACGCTCACGGCCAGCGGGGGGAGCAAGGAACAAAAGTCTTGACTTACGGGGAGAGGCCGTTGTCAATATTAACCCTTTCCCAAGCGTGCTCTACCCTAATTGTCACTCCTTTGCCGTACATACTTCATCGCGATTTATGGCTCGCCAATAAATATTACTAATATATTGCGGGCATGAATAAATTTCGACATATTGAACAAACACTTTATCTAGATAAAGCCTCGGATAAAGCATTCGTGAAGTTATCTACTTTTTACTCGTCTGGATTAAAGCTTAACTTTCGAAAGTAAATTATTCTTCAGTTTTTCAAACTTAGCTTAGATATTGACATGAGTCATTGTTGAAATAATCTTCTAGTAAAGTGTAATTCTCACGTAAAGTCGTTCTCGCGTTGAAGGTACAAATATTAAAATATCCTTCACTTGTTTATATTTTGAAATAAAAAATATTTCAGCCATTACCTGCTGTTCTTGAACGGTAGATGCTCCGTGAGGGGCTGAGTCGAAATCGGGGGCAAAATACGTCGGCGGTACTGAATTGATTTCATTCGACTCTGTAACTTCATACTGATGTTGAACGTTAGACGTTGGTGTTGGATTCGAGGGCGCAATTCGTTGTGGCGTTACGCTAGACTCTGGCGTTGAAATACAAGAAAATCGATCAGATCAAGCTTTTGATAAATTAATTAACAGTTATAAAATTGAAATTTTTTTGAACAGGAATACTTGAAATAAAGTTTAAAAAGTTGATAAATAGTTGAAAGAGTTTTCTTAATTCGGTTTAGAAAATTCACTTTGAAAATTTGTCGATTTTACAAGAGCTGCGAAAGTGAATTTGAAAGCAAGTTCAGAAGGGCATCGATGCAAAAGTTGGAAGCAACTGCACAGCGTTAGAGCCTGTAGTTGAAGAGCAATTTGCAAGCGGCTGTGGTGACCGTGCAGCTGCAGTTTTACGTTCGACCATCTGCATGACAAAGCTCACCTTGTCCACTGAAGACGCTCGCGTAATCGACCTGAGTAACAGAGTACGGTCTCCTCGGCGTGTCCTCCGGTTTGTTTTCCTGTGGAGCGAAGAGTCCATGCTGCTGCTGGTAGGATTTGCTGGCGGGGCCCAGATTAGGCGCGGGGATCGTGTGGATAGGCCCCTTGTCATCGTCGATGCCGCCCCGATGAGTCGAGGACAGGCTCGCTATCGCGGCCTCTGCTCGGTACTCCGGACTTGCGTACTGCTGCTGCTGCTGCTGCTGTGGCTGTGGCTGCTGCTGCTGCTGAGGAACCATGGTAATCGATGGGAGCTCCTTGACGGGCGGCGGTACCCGCTGTCCTCCACTCAGTGATCCGTAATTGCTCATCGCACCGAGAACTGGCGAGATCGGGCTCTTGAACGAGTTCGGAAGCACGTTGAACATCGCCCCAGGTGGCGGCGGCGGAGGAGGTGGTCGCCGAAATCTAAGCGAAAACAAAACAAATTACTTCCAAAGAATCAAAGAAAACCATATCTATTTTTCAAAGTAACGCCGATTATTTGCAGTATTATTACCTTCTATTTATTCTATTTATGGAAGGATTTAAAACCTGTATTTTCGTTGGAATTTGTAGCATTATTAAATTTAAATTTAAATTTAAATTTTTAAACGTTAAACGTATAAAAATAAATTTTACATTTAAAAATTAAAATAGTTGAATATTCGAAAATGTAAATATTTCAATGAAACGTATGCGTTTTGCATGAAAATGTTTTTGACAGGAAGAGCAATGTTCATCACACGGTTGACAGCTTCAACCATCAGGACTTCCACAGTGTTTACATTTACTCTATATTATATTGCTTTTAATAAAAATTTAAGTGCGTATTTTAATAATTAAAAAATACATAAAAATTATAAAAAATATAATATTTATATTATTTATTACGACTATACCAGACACTAAATTTAAAAATAAATTGAATTTCTGAAAGCGACAGGAATGATTTAACGTCGTTTACAATCAACGGAAGTAGAAAAAGACGAGAACGGTTAGACTCCAATTTGGATTCAATATCAATCTGCTTTTTTTCAGTTTTCCACCGATGCAAAGAACAATATTTGTTTAAATCGTTACTTTTTTAAGTTTAAAATAAAAAATTATAAGAATTATACAACATTATTGACTAAACCCACAGCTTTTATACTTTTCTACAGCATATAATAACATACTTTTGAAAAATAGTATCTTTTTTATTGTTAGATGAAATTTCAAGGCAATAATAAAAAAAAATTCAAGGCAAATTGTTGTTATATATAATGTTTTTCGTAAAATTTTACGAAAATAATAATTAGTCGAAAAAAGAAATAAAGAAAAAAAGAACAGTCACGCACTAGTAATAAAGGAACGACGCAAAAGTTCAAGGACGATGAAATCTTTGGCGCGTCAAGAGAAGATCTAAACTTACTTCCTATTTCATATATTTGAATGAAATAGATAAAAAGCTATACTTTCGTTGAAAACTTTTATTTTTAATTAGGTAATGCTTTTCTTAATTACCAAAATATACAATGACTATTTAAAAATATGTAGGTACTATTCTATAATTCTATTTTTAGATTTCTTTTTTCTTTCACTGGGAGCAGCGTTTTTGTTCATATTAATCACGTTATGTAAAAAAAAATTGATAATTTGTGCTTGTTTGAAATGGCTATTAAATTGCAATCAATCATATGAAGAACTCTTTTTCCCACCTCTCAAATGAACGAAGACACCGATCGATAAATTGTCTGAAAATTCACTTGTGCGATATCTCTGATTTTCAGTGTCACGAACAAAACACCTAATCGACGCAAGAAAAAATAATTTAAAAAATTTGAAAGAAATATTTTATCAAACACAATCTATTAGTATACAAATCAATCTGCGTCTTTAAAAAGATAGTTTTGTTAAATAGGAAATTTCAATGCAGTTTGATTTTTCTTTTTCCAATGTATCTAAAATTACATTCGTTATGTATCGAATTAAATTCCTGTAATTTTATATTTTTACGACGATGCTTGTTTGATTCGAATTCTGTATTAAAGGGGAACTAGCGGAATCCCTACTTTTGTACCTTACTAAAAAATATCGGATTAATACCCATAGGAAGGAAGTATGCACAAGTGTTGTGCACAATTAGAATTCGTGCATAAATTTGTGCATAATTTAAAAATTGTTCATGCCTTTGTGCATAAATTCCTGCACGATTTTAGCTTTAATATCGCATTAATCACGAAGTATATAATATACTTAGTTATGGTCTTAAAAAACTCGAACTCGACATGTTCAGCAAATAATATTATCGAACGCAAACTTACAAAAAAAGAGATTTCAAGTTTCAATATACATCAGCTTCTTTCAGAAACAGCTTCATAAGATATCGGACGAATTATATCAAAAGTACGCGTATTTCGCTTTTGTCGTAACGTGAAGTGTGAGTGGTATATCTATTTAGTAAATTTTTGCGCATTTTTCCTAATAATTTTTTTTTCTCGTAATACGTTTATTGAAAACTAGGTATAAAACTATATTCATTTGAAAGGCAATTTTTATCCTCTCAGATCATATCACTTGATCAATAAAATTCATTGAATGAATAAATCATAATATTTGACGATAAATTAAAGTGTACGGAAGCTAACTGTATGAATGTACTTCGCATAATATGCGTTTCAAAAATAAAATCTTAACGGAATTAATCTAATAAACAAATCGCTGTCCGGAGCGATTTTATTGACTTATTCACGTCGCATGTTTTAACAATGAGCAAGGTGATGTATTTATTTTAGATAAAATAGAAAATACATAGATAAAAAGTAAAAATAATAAAAATTTCCAGTGTTAAAAAAATATTCACCTGTAGTTCGGAGGCTTGAATAAAGGCCTTTTATGTGGGAAATTGGCCGGGATGTGTATAGAATTTCCCATAGGTGGTATTCTTGGTCCCGGTGCCCATGATTTTTTGAAAATCTGTGGTGGCGGTAGTGGCGGTGGAAGTTGCGGCCTTCTGAACTTGTACTGTGCCTCCGAAAGACATATTGTCGATAGGACAAGGAGCCAGCAGAGCCAGCTTGTTCTCTGTCGGAAAAAATTGATTGATTTTAAAGATTAATGAAGCGCTTGAAAAAATTCGTTTCCGTCAAAGCATTGCTAATAAAAAATATTCTAGCTTCATGTTTTTTAGCTGTATTAATGCTGCTGACGTAGCTACTTTAATGTAATATACATGTTACTCGTAAATTTTTACGAAAGTGAACATTTTTTATTATAGTTTCTAATGGTATTCTTAAAATATTGTAAAATATATAAAATAATAAATCAAGAGTCAATGAAATACATATCAATTTTCATTGAATAAGATTTCTCTCTTCTGATCTGTAGTGTCTACATACACATCTGGTGCAAGTCAGCGTTACTAAGTGAAAAAAATCATCTCAAAATACACATTAAAGTAAGTGCGATTAATAAAGAGAGCTTGAATTTATTGAAATTTGGAATAAATTATAAATTAGGAATTATTTCGCTTTTCAGCTTTTTTATTAAATATTGTGATATACAAAGACTTATTTATCAGAAGAAAACTGTCGTTTCTATGGTACACCTACTGTGGAATATTAAAAGCAAAAGTAAACAATATCGTAATAATAACTTAATTTCGTAGTGGTTATTGAATGAAATGACTATTGTATAGTTTATAATAGAAAGGCTTTCATAGCTTATATTGTACTATGAATAGATATAGTCTTTCATTTATACTTGTATTTGTAATTATATCATTTATTCCAATGATGCATCATTTTGAATCTATCAACAGTTATTTTTGACAAAAGATTCACATATAAGCAGTATATAAGCGGTATGTGCTCTTTTCTACTTGTACACAATGAATTTCTTATTTCTCACAATCAATAATCAAGTGATGTACAAGATAGATAGTAATAACCTTTTTGTGTATGTATACACGATATCTGCATGGTTTAATTTGAATGGATGTGAAACATAAAGAGCCGCTAAAAAAACTTCACTGCATTAGTATACTCAAGCGTCTGCAAAATGTTGATAAGTACCTAGTTGAAACCGTATAAAAATTTCGATCGAGGAAAAGTTTTAATTTAAAATTAGAAGATACGCGTAATAAATTTGCGTGTAATAATGCTTGCACAGCGTACGGGAAATGTAGAAAATAGAAACGTGCAGGGTGACTTGCTCATTTTTACTAGATAGCTAGAAAGTAAAATTTATGATAATAAATTTTCTATGCTCAAGTGAGAAAGTTTAATACGTATGTACTTTGCAGCTGATATTTTCTAGTATAGAAAAAGTGTATTTATAGTAAAAGAAGTAGAATAAAAAATTTGCGATACTTTGAGTTTTTCGTTCGAGTTACTTTTTTACATTAGTGTGCGTCAAAGGGATAGTTGAGGTCCTGCACTATTGGATTTGGGATTGGACAGCGTCAGTTTAGCAATACTGCAAAGCCAAAAGGCAATAAATTGGCAAAAAAGAATTAAGTGTCACTGTAAGGTTTTTCTCGCAATCTCAAGATTTCGCTCGAGATTTCGCCTCTAAAGAGCTACATGATTGAACTTTATTGTAATTAAATGTTTGGAGTTCTTTCGGATTAAATAAGGTTCGTTACCGAGGAAGTGTTATACGGATTTGATTTCCAGATCAGCGTCGAACTTTCAGCGAAGATTTTTAATTATTGGTTTTTCGTGAGCGCAATATAGTTGAGACATATTACTTGGGCCGCTGGCCGAGATGAAAAAAGTAAGATCAATCAAAGGCATAAAGTTTGAATAAGCGCAAAAAATATACCGGTAATGCAGCTTTCACGAGAAGTCCCAGATAAAAAAGGTTGTAAAAAAAGCAATTTCCATGAGATGACAGCCGCCACAGCCGCCGCCCCAGCAAAGACGGAAGTCGACTAAACGGTACCGCATATCTAAATACGCGTTGATAAACAAGTCGCGTACAGCCTTGTGCGTAGCCAGCACTGCCAGCAGTCCAGCGCGCACACACTCGCCGCTCGGAAGTGGGACGCTGTGCCACATCGGTGTGAACGATCGGGAAAAGCGTTCGGATCAGCGGCTCGGATCACGGCTAGAGTCTCGTTTGCGGACGCACGCGGACCTCGGGAAAAGCTAGAGGAACGCGTGCGCCTGAGCGGCCAGGGGGAAAAAACTGCGCCGGCGAGCTATCGATCGGGTCGATTAGAAACTCCGATCGCGCACGCACGCTCATCTCTCCCCGCGTGCCTTATAACGCGCGGCACAAAGAAAAGCCTCTGTTGGAGCGCTGCTTTTTTCTCTTTATCTCCCGCTCCTGCCACTCCTGCCGCTCCTGCCGCTCTTGGTCATTTCTCGAGTGGCCGCCGGAGGATGATGACGGTGACTATGCGGAAATCGTGAGCAGCCAGCTTAGCTTTTGATGCTCCACAGCTGCCGGGGAATTATGATGCCAACATGACTCCCCAGCTCTTTCTTATTTATATTCGAGTAGATGAAAATTCATTCAGAAATTTCTCCTTCAGCCTCCGAATCTCCGACTTGTGATGCGATTCTAATTATCTTTGGGAATTGCGCAGATATCAGAATAAATGTTTTTTCGATCACTCGCATTTGACCGAGTTTTGTCCAAACAGTTTCAGCCTAATCCACTTTCAAACTCAATAAAACCTAAAAAAGGAATTTACAACATTTCAAAAATAAAATACTTTCAATTTATTCTCTAATTCCAATTGAAGAATTCACTTTTTGTTCTAAAAATATTCCTCATCCATTCAGTGAACCTACATTCCCGGAAAGTGTATTCAAATTTTTCAAAGAAATTATTCAAGAATAAATGCTTATACAAATAACAAATTTTACTAATTAAATTAATTTTTTCACAAATATTGTGGAATTGCTCACTCCGAATAATAAATAATATTAAGATAATGGTTAGTTTTATTAGTTAATGTTTAGCGTAGCTATTCGTGGACTTAAGTATATTTGCTACAACAAGCATAAAATAGCCAAGAATAAGTAATATTGTTACGATAAGAAGTTAATAGGGGGTAGGAATTATTGATTATGACAATGAGTAATAGATTTCTACGACACGATGGCTGAGACGTTAGAAAAAAAAATAATAAAAAAGTGCGGTAAATGAACGGCAAAAGTTGCAATAAGATCCGGAATGCGGAAAAAAGTTGGGGAAATGGAGATTCTCCGAGTAAATACCGCGAAAAAAGTGCAGTTACTCACGTTCATATTGAGAAGTCGAAGGCTTGGCGCCGTTTGTGTAAATAAAACAGTTGACAGTTCTCCAGGAGGATTAGTCAGCTCGGAAGCACTTAGCTATTCTGCACGCAATTAGGTCATTGTCCTTCATTTATACCTTCTTCTCCTACTCCCGGCAGTCCCGGCGTCGAGCGGTTCGCCGCGGCCGGCGGCTGGCGGCCCCCGTCGCTCATTCACTCTCTCGAATAAACTTACATCCGAGTCTCGACTCTCGAGCGGAGAGGGCCGCGTGCATCCTAGGCTGCACCGGCATCTTCCGCCGGTCAGGTCCGGTTGACCGACTTGCCGCGTGAAACTCCGCTGCGCGCCTCCGTCATCGCGTAATCGCTGTCACTCCCTTATTCGAGCCCGTCTTTTTTCGCCTCTTTCGCACATCCTCCGCACTCGGCTGCTCAGCTGCTCGACACGCTGGATTTCGTCGCTCGGTTCGCTCGCTTTTTTTCCTCGACGCTCCATTGGCCATCGGCCGAGTCGCCGGCTATTGCTGCCTCGTTAACGTCACGCTCACTTTAATCGACCGCAAAACCATTTATCGGGATTACGTTTCTTTAGCATTTCAACTAGGATTTCCGTGACCTTGGCGCCTTATAGCAACTCCTTCCCAACTTCCCGCATAATTGCTCCCATCGTCGAGCTTAAGAACCCCAGGAAATCAATAGCGTCACAATGACTCTTTGCTTTATTTCTTTATTACGGACTTACTCTCTTCAATTCCAGGAATGAAAAGCTGTCCCCTGGAATATAAATCTTCATTTGCGCGCTGCGCGTATCCTAATAAAAATCCTCCTTTTTAAAAGGACACAAGCCAACTCGCCAGCTTCTTCTTTTTTACATTTTTAAAAACATGCCAAAAATGCATTTCTTTTATTTATCGTTCATTAACTAAGTATATTCTTAAACCAAATAACCCTAAGTACGAAAACAAAAAGAAATATGTAAATAGTCATATAATGACTCAACTACGGACTCTCTTACTTAATTATTCAAATAATCATAAGTTTTTATAAACAAGTATGTGCAATAATTTAACTTCTGTCGTGCACCCTTGAGGCATAAGAGATCTGAAAGAAGCTTTATAAGTTTAAGTTCTTCTTTTCTACACAGGAGAGTTACTATAGGACACATAAAGACTCACGAAATTTATTTGAGTGAAAAAAGTTGTGTTAATATTGGCCAAAATTATCGAAATAAGAAAAGTTCTTCGTGGGGTTTATGGTGTTGTAAAAACAGCTAGTATTCAAAGTAGAAAAATACAGACGTTTACACTTTGTATATTACTACAAGTTGAAATGTTGATGAGCAAATTCATGTTGATCTAGCTGAAGTAAATGTAATTTTGTTTATTTATTTAATCAACGTAAAAATGGCGAGGAAGCTTAATTTGTTTTCTAATTTGACGTTATAGTTGGGAGTGTGATAGCGCAGCTGATGTGTTGTAGGAAATTATGTAGGAAATTCGGAAAAGGTGGATTTCTCCTGGCACACTTATTTCTCGAGGAGAATTGCAAGTTTACTCAGTAACCGTAAGGTCGATTGCGCTTAAGATATGCCTCTTCAGTAAGCGTATAAGATCCCTGCACGAAGCCGAAGGGCAGTAAGCGTACGGCGCAGCAGCGAGAAATTGGACACGCTCTGAGAAAATTTCCTGTGCCAAAGGAATGGAGTGCGAGCGCAAAAGTATAAAGATATAAGAGGATATTATAGGAGAGAGATATAAAAAGCCCTTGCTATCGGTGGAGCAAGGGGAGGGCACGTGCCAAGTCAATCGTATTTGAGCCCTTCTTGACCGTCGCTTCGGTATGAACTATAAATGGTGGATTCTATAAATAAGGTTAAACACTCAACTCAGACCATTTGTTTGCGTTTATTGACCTATTTATTCACTCATCAGACTACATTTTTCATTTAAGCTCTTATGTTTCTAATTCTTTGATTTCAACAAAAATAAATCTTACGTTTACGACTCAATTTTCTCTCAAATCCAAACTCTAAATTTCATTTTGAATTTGCATTTAACATTACTATATAAATAATAGTGTCATTGACTAAAGTAACTTATCAAAGCAACATTTATGATTTTTATATTCATCATTGTGTAGGTATGGGTATAATCAAGCAAAAGCGAAGATACGTTGTAACTTGTTCTTTAACCTCACGCACCAATTAATTATTTTCCTGCTTTAACAGTTAACGGATTTTTCACACTGCTAATAGAAGCAACTCTTGCTTTCCAGTCTAATATTCTTATGATCATTTTTAGCTTTTCTGTTTATATTTTAAGTATAATGTTCCTTAAAATCTTTTGGTAACTGTATATTGCAATTGACATCTTACTTATTTCTACTACATTCTTTGGAAATTGAAAAAGATATTTTTCGTCGAGGAAAATATTTTTCAATTGATACCACTGAATAAACCGTATACATTGTAAAAAATATAGGTGACTTCACACTATTAATATTTAGTTTGATATAAAAAATAGTGTTATTAATATCTTGATTTTATAATTATATTTTATTACAAAAATTGTCATGTTAAAGAAAGTTACTATACTAATTATTAAATATACATATTCTACGCATACCTGAATTAAGAAAACATTGTAAAAAATACCACATACAGATTATGCAACATTTTATACATCTAAAAATTCTTTCACTTTCGAGTTCATATGGCGAATTAAAATTCTTATTGAATTAAAAAATTTAATTAAACGCACTCTCGCGTGAAATGTAACTTTACAAATAAGAAATCGCAAAAATTACAGTATTTTTATACAGTATTTTTATAAAAACAGTACAATTAAGAATACGCTTCTTAAAAATAAAGAAATAAATTAAACAATGAGACTCCACATGCCAAGTTGTAATTAAAAAATAGCATTGTGGAATCACGAACGACAAATATTGCCGAAAGTAACAGAAGGCGCCTTAATCTTCTGAAAGTCTTCTTCCATTAACTTTTCTTTCGTTGAAGCTTTCGCCATTCGCTTAAATTTTTCAACCCATCGGCCAAGATCTTCGGTAGAAACC
The DNA here is from genome assembly GCA_035586675.1 of Eurytoma californica. Lineage (NCBI taxonomy): Eukaryota > Metazoa > Arthropoda > Insecta > Hymenoptera > Eurytomidae > Eurytoma > Eurytoma californica. Next base: position 1,971,581 of record JAXIUT010000037.1, on the reverse strand, counting down.
GTAACGAGGATAGTAAGCGTATGCATATACCACTGCAAAAACAATAAAAAGTTATTTAATTTTTTAAATAAGTGCTAATCGCATCATTTCGGGTACAATATTTTTCATTATTTCTTTTTAAATCTATTTCGTGAGGCAGTTAAGGCTAAAAAATTGAATTTCATTTTCATTATTCTTTTTTTATATCCCCTTAAATTGTAATTGATAAAAGAATTTTGTTTACATTGTACTATTTCAAAACTTCAACTTACACATAATATATATATGCTTGTTATAATTTGAATTTATTTTGGAAAAGATGCGCAGTTTGTGCAACGTCTCAAAAGTCTTGTAAAATGTTACCTTGATTTCGTCACTCTTGTATCTTCAGTCTTTCTACAGAAAAGCCAATTTCTATATCGTTTGAAGTTTTGTACCGTCTCTTCGTTTCCGCAGATCATACCCTATCGACTGGTGAAATTGAAAACCTGGTCCGTATCTCTTGCCGAACTTGCCCATGCCGTATAATGAATTCATGTGAGGGAATGGAAAAGCTCGAGCTTTATAATAAGTACTGCTAGGTCCTATAATAGGAATTTTCAAAGGTCCTTGCATTGCAACTACGTGCAAACCTGGTGGCAGTCGTCTTTGGGCGTAACCATAGCCACCTGTTTCGAAACCTGTTATGTCGTGATCAGAAATTTCGATTTGAATGGCCGGTTGTCGGGGACTCTCTAAATACGGTTGTGCTGCTAAGTAATTCTGTTGGTGGTAGTCTACATTTGGAAGCCCGTACTTTGCAGGCAAAGTATGGTAGTTATTTTGCAAATTCACTGGCGGATTGTTAAATTCAACGGTTGGACTATCATACTTTGGTGGCTGCTGAAGCGTTTGATCATCAGGTGGGCCGGTTCCAAGAGGTGGATAGAGTTCGTAATTATCTTGATTGTGTTCTTCAAGTTGAAGCGTGTTTGCAGGAATCGCCGGAGTTTCTTCAATGTCGTGATGTTCGTGATTCTCGTGATTTCCGTGATGTCCGTGATTTTCGCTCGGCTTTAAATGGTTTTCATTATTTTTATGTAAATTAGACGTATGTGTCAGTTGACTAACAATATCCTTTGCGTAATTTGGCTTTTGTAGAACTTGATGCTCAACGGATATGGACTCTGGTTGATAATGTTCTGCTGCATGATGCTCTGTCTCGTAGTGGTCTGTTTGAAGATGCTCACTTTCGATGTGTTCCGACTGAACTTCATCTGAAGATGGCGCTGGTTTGGCAAATAAGAGTCCAGCTTGATGAGCACTGTTCTCTGTAAGCGTGACGTCTGTCAGTACGTCTACAAATTCATAGTTAGTCGCGTTAGTTATATGTCACGTGCGATAAATTTACTTTATTTTGTTATTTTTCTTTTGCCTTCTACGTTACTGCCTTTATTATTTCAAGTTATAGGTGTAAATAGAAGCACTTAAATATAAATGTTAATCTGCTTTTATAATACGCAAAGGCTAATTAATTAATGAATTGCACAATTTACATGTTTGAGGTTTATTAAATTAAGAGTTCATTAATTAGCGAATGTTTTTCAAAAGAAATTAAATTTAATTAGATTCATTCGTTCGCTGTTAGTATTTTAATTATTAAAAATTATCTTGTACCAGTGAATTTTTTTAAAGTTATTTAAATAATTAATGTTATATAGACTAGAATTTATTAAAATTAAAATTAAAATTTCGCCAAACGCCAGCAGAAAAGGAAAAAAGAGAAAAAAAAGAGAAAAAAAGGAAAATCTCTATAAATAATAATCTAATTTACAAAATTAGAAACACTTACCATCTGAGGCGGCTCCGAAGGTTGAATGGTAAGCATCGGCATTTGGAGGTGGCCCATTGTAATTGCCATCATGAGCTATGATCCATAACAGAATAATTTTGTTTAGATAAAAGAAAGAGTATATAATAATGAAAATACTCGTCTAAAATGATTTGGGTTCCGTAAAAAGTTTGAGTGACCTACCGATGACATGAGGCGCTTCGTAAGCGTAACCGTAACCCGGATGTGAGTACGAGGGTGGTGGCTGGACTACAGCACTAGACGCCAGGTTCTTGCCAAGTCCGGTGATGGCTTGTCCCGCGCTACTTATTATACGACCTTTCGTTGACACCAAGAAGCCCCCGCCTTTTATTAGCTGACCCTTGAGCGCAAGCACGCCTCCGCCTATGGCCTTTACTGCCTGAATCAAAGTGTTGAGAATGGCCCGTTTGAAGTCCCAGATATTGAAGCTTTCCTTGCCGTACTGAAAAGGGAAGGTTATAAGACAAAGTATATTGTTTACGTATATAATACATGCAAACGGGGATCAATGCACGGCGAGAGAAGCGAAATTGAATAAATCGTTATATGTACCTCACATCTGCGCACTTTTACTTTCACTCTGACAATATTGTCATTTTTACATTTTTACCTGAAATACCTGGAATGGCTATTTTCACAACTTTGTATAATTAAGTGAAACTTTCTGTCCGTTCGTAAAATGAGCTATTTTCCACGTCGTACACCTTTTAATTATAATAACGGTTTCTTTTCAGTGCATTGTAGAGTAACGTGCACGTTCGTTACAACAAACAAATGGATGGAACAATTGATAAGATTTTTATCAAATGAATTACTGACAAGGAAATTCAAAGTGCTTGTAAAAAAAGTTCTAGTAATTTCATAAAATTCGATCGTGTGAAGAACTTTAGAAAGTATTCTTTTTACTGGAAAGTAGATTATCTAAATGATACTTTTGCAAATTATTAATAAAATCAAAGTGAATATTGAGTGATTGAATACGGCGCTCCTAAACTTTACTTGTCATACGTCGTACTAAACGAGGTATCATTATTTGAGTATTATTATTACGTGCTGATGAACAGATTTGATAAAGCTTATTCACGTTGAAAACATAATGCGTCTGCCAATAATTGACAGTGTCTTTGATGAAGCAATTAATTAATTAGTACTAGCTCAGAACTAATTGTATTTTTTAATGTTATGATTGAAAGCCCCTACATGTAATAGATGACTAATAATTAGAAAAATTGAAAGTTTCTGCTATTTAGCTATTTTCAGATAAAAAGGAAAAAAAACTAGCTCTCATTCTGACTTTACGTAAACGGCAATGCTCTGGATATCGTGTTTAAGAGCATGTGGTCTTGCACGAAGTGTTGGAATCTTGCAGATAATGTTACGAAATGTATTTAGTCACCTTCGCTAGTTTTGCGAAAAATCAATGTACTACTGATGTAACTGAATTGGACTTTACAGATGGAAAGGTGGCAAAAAGGCGAGGACGATGACGTAGCCACAGAGTTCGCTGAGTTTCTTATGCTTCTCCTTCTCTTTATTTAATGAAATATGAGAGTTATTGATTCTTTAGCGTCTGAAGTGTTGAGTCAACCCCCGTTTGCCTTGTTCAAACTTAATAACGCATTTGTGCAACGTTGTTCTCTTTACTCATTTTTCCTTCAATTATTTCTAATGATTTTGAATTTCACAGCTGTTTTGTGAACAATAACTACCTCTAAAGGTTTCGAATTATGCGAAAATTTACGTGCGGTGATTAAACTGATTCTTAAAATAAACTGGCGCAGCAAGTAAGGTAAAGCAGAATGCTGATATCAAATTTAATTAGAAATCTGAAATGTGAGTTTAAATTACTTAAAAATTAATTTTGGTTCGAACATAATAAATACAGTAATTGAACACTTCATTAGCTCACATTTATAAGAGAGAAAAGTAATTATTGCAATAATAGCGTAAGTAATGTTTAACGACGTTAGCATGCAGAAATAAATTGTGGCAGATAAAAGAATTTTAGTTGCGGAGTAGACGGAGCAGTTTTGTCGATTGTTTGATTCAATAGTTCATGACTATAGAAAGCTTAACGCATAAGCAGTTTCTCTTATACCGGCTTACTCTCCATTATATTCGGATCCTATTTATCCCGATTATACCAATTAACTTTCATTTAATTACAAAGGCTAAATAAAAATTAAATCATATTTTGTTTCAAATTTAATACCATCGTTTCCATTGGATTTTATTGAAAATAATTGACTAACTGTTTAATAAAGGAATTAATGGGAACTAATCAAAGATTACATACTTATTGGTAAGTTCACAGATTTTGTATAATCCATTATAGGAAACATTCAATAGTCGACTCATTCACTGTAAAAAATTGAACCGATAATTCAGGGGATACTTATATAGCACAGAAGAAAATAATGTAGGTACTTGTTTTAACTGTTACACCTGTGCTGTATGTGTTTTAAAATACAAAAAAACTTTTTATAGTCAATTTGCTTCAACATTTTACTTAGAAAATGTCTGTAGCGCTGTGTGCGTGTTTTTGTGATTTTCGGTATAATTTCAGGATCTTGGACATAAAATGTTTTTTTTTAATATTTTTCATAACATGTATTTTGGTTTTTTGAAAATGAAGGGTTCATCAAAACTATTATAAGGTTTTTATAAATTATTTTTTTGTATTTTTGGAAATTGTGATTTTCGAAATTCGGTTTTGTTTATTTTTTTAATAGTAATTCTCATGATTTCCATTTCTATGCTATTAATTATGATAAATATTTTTATTTCTAATATTCTAGCTAGTGGGACTCTAGTTACTCTGCATAATCCTTGAAGGGGAAAAAGGGAGAATAGAAAATGGTTAGAGTATAGCTTACCGAGTGATAGGAAGGTGGGCCATACACAGGCGCGGGGCTGTGACCCGAGCTGGAGCTGGAGCCTTTGGAAGAGGAGGTAGACAGGCCGACGACGCTGCCCACCAGCTGGCCGGCGAGGCCAGAGACGAAGGCGCCGGAGCCGCCGCTGTCGCTGCCGCCCCCGTAGCCGCCGTAGCCGCCGCCGTAGCCGTCCCTCTTGATCCGCTCCTGCATGTACCTCTGCACGCGCTCGTCCTGCATGAGCTTGTCGGCGTACTTGCTGAGCGCGTCCATCCGGTCGGGAGTGAGCTGCACGCCGTTGCGCTTATCGCGGGGACTCGCCTCCTTCGCCGGCGCCTCGCCGCTCGGGCTGAAGATGCGGAAGAGCTCGACGAAGTCTATGGGGATCTCGAAGTGGAACTCGCCCGGCCTGCTCGCCTCCGCTTTGCTCCGCTTGGTCGGCCGGCTGCGCCAGGCTCGGCTCGGGGCGTCGGGCAGCTCGTTGCTCGCGCCGGCCTCGAGGCCGGAGCGCCGGAAGGCCGCGAGCCTCTGCAGCTGAGCGGCCGCCGCGCGCGAAAGTTCGCTGCCCTGCGCCTCCCGCTGCTCCTCGGATTTCCCCGGCAGCTGGGCCGAGCTGCAGCCCACTGCCGCCAACAGGGCGACAACGAGGTGCGCCGCTATCTGCCAAAGTTCATTTTGCCCTTTTATTAGCCACCCTAGGTTAATGCAACACTTCACTGCTGAGTTAAGCTCCGTTTTAATTAGAGGAATCGAGATTGCAAAGTAAAGATGTAGGTTTAACCCTTTCTAAAAAGTATTAGTTTCAAAGCGTTTATGGCGGTTTAATAGTCCCGGGCCAAAAGAGGAGAGAACAAATCCAGGACATTCAACCCATTGTCCTGGCTGCAGATAAAAATCATAATATCCTCAAATTGGTCGCGCTGACTCGCTCTCTGCAAAGAAACTTCTCGCAAGCTCTTTTCCTGTATTGCCACCTCGAACGGCAATACTTTCACAATTACACTGCAGTACATTTTTATTTTTCTTTTAAGTAAATATTTAATATTTAACGAAAAATATTCTAAATTACCATGTTTATTGCAAAAATTAATAAAGTCGAATCTTTTCTGTTTTTAGAGGTAAGAGTACACGGAAGCATCGAAAGTATATTTTTGGAAATGACTAATGATTATTATTAGCTTTGAAATTGTTGTTCAAATTGATTGATTGAGAAATACCTAATAAAACTAAAGAATCATGCTTCCTTGAATCTTTATTGATTGATGAGATTGACTATAGAAAAAAAAGAAAAGTTAATGCACACGGTATAAACAAATAAAGTCATTGAACTTGACAGGTTCCGTATTATGAAATAAAAGTTATGTGCTCTGCGTTCGAGTAAGAAGTGCGTGTTTATAGGATCGATTCTTCAGAGAAGAGCCCTAAATATGGGGAAAAAATCTCGTAGTTATTTGCATGAACGTTTGCCTTCGTATTTCATCGCGAAATGGTTCATCGTCATCGTCAAGGAAATGTCATGTCCATTGCTAAGTGCATTGAAAGTTTAAATATATAATTGATCTTCCTCCAATAAAAATAGATAAAAGCATTTACATAATAATGAAATGCGTCGCGAAAGCAATGAATGCAGAAAAGCATCGAGAGGAGTGAAGTGAATGTGCAGCTGAGGCCAACGGAGAGGTAATCC
>JAXIUT010000037.1:1937071-1960082 GCA_035586675.1 Eurytoma californica | reverse complement strand
GGCCAAGTTTTTAAAAAGTTTAGCCAAACTAAACTTTCGCTAAAGTTTAGCCAAACCAAATTTTTTTTACGCGGGTCTTTTAACGTGACACTTAAAATTACACTCTCATACTCCTTTCCGAAGACGAGGAATGTTAGCTGAAAGTATTTCTAAGCCACGAAATGCTTTTTAAATAAACCTTGACTAAATTCCAACTCGAGTAAGTAACATTGATTGCGTTGTGCTTCTCACCATGATAAATATTTGTTGTAGAGCCTGATGAATAGATAATTGTAATGAATTCTCTTTCAGTTATTATACATGCAAATATATTAGCATAACAGCAATATTAGTCCTAGACAAACGCTATTCACTGTGTCGTACACAAAAGTCTTAATGCTTGGTATTAGCACTATGAATAGGACACCGGGGTCCGCTTAGGAACTCATGAATTATAATTTACTCTCTCATGATTATTACCGACTTGTAACGTGACAAAGGCCAATATTGAATCAGCGCTGCGTCAAACTCTGCAATTCTGCGTCAATTTGATCAAACTTCCATCCATTATTGCGGATATAATTATTCCACTCAACTTCTGATTGAAAAAAAAAGAAGATACACAATGCTCCGGCATAAATATCCCCCGTAATTTAAACGATAGCGTGAGACTATCAAAACTTTGAAATTATCGAAAGAATGCACGCGCGGAGGGGCATAAAAGGCGCGCGCGGTGTCGAAACAAAGCGCTCGGAAGGGGCCGCAGCTTGTTCGCGCTTTACGCACGCGTAAAAATTAATGAAAGCAATAACCGGATAAATTCTCGGGACGAAAATCGCCTTGCCGCGCAACGCGCGCGCATCCGCGGCCGCGGAATTTATGTTCGCATTACGCGAAAGACGTTCCGCCGGCGGGCCGGCTATATCCCGCGCTGCACGCACCATAACAATCCGTCATAAATCTCCGCTTCGGCTCCCGGTGGAAAGGGCGGAAGTGGTGGGCAGGGGTCGAATCGGACGCGTGTAAAAAATCAATCTGCGTAAATCGCCCGTTCGCACGCGATAAATCCGGCGGGATCGCGCCGCCGAACCGCATTCGCAGTCGCGGCCTCCTAGAGTCGCCTATATGTTCGAGCGCGAGACGGGCGGGAGGGACGCGCGGGTTTACGACAAAGTCCGATGTAAACCCCGGCTTTATAGCGGCACCGAGAGAATTTAAGTCGGAATTGCCACTGGGGCCTTCGGCCCCGTTGCTCGCGCGTGCGGCAATGTCGGCGACGCAATAAAAACGCTGCGACTCCGAGCTTAAATCACACCTTCGCCGAGGCGCGCGTGCGCGACTGAGGAACCCCCGAGGCCGATATCAGCGCCCGAGCCGATTATCGGGCGAAATTGAAGAGAGAGAGAGGAAAAGGGGGGAAGAGAGGGAGAAAGGACGCGAGGACTAAATATTTCTTAGGGTGAAAATATACGAGACAGGCCAAGATCGATGGCGGTCTTTAGCTTTAATGGCGAGCGATTCGCCTCGCAAAGACGATAATTTTCGCTAGGGCCGCGCGCATGTAAATTGTTTATACGACGCATTCCTGATTACTCTATTAAACTGTAAAATCGACTCGTACGGCGATTTTATTTTTCGTACATCGGGGCCGCTCAAAGTTTCCGCGCGCGGACACATCATGCGGATGCATAAAACAGTAGCGTCCGGAATATTGATACCGTAAATTAAAATAATGGTAATTAATGCCTTTCTACATCCACGTCGGAACGGGAATTACTAATATAGTCTTCCGCGAAGTTTAGCACGCATATTTTTTATACCGCAGGGGGGCAATTTCGAGGGCCGATAAAAAATTAGCTGCACTAAAAGTTAATTTTCTAGCGCACCCCAATGCAAAAGGCCCTCTCCCGCTGCGTCATCAGCTTGACAAATCCACGATCATTACTCCGGCATTTCTTCTGCATCGTCCGCGCAGCCTAATTTGAGAATCCTATTACACCCGCTCCTGGCGACTCCTCGCCCCGGGATAAAATCCGCTCGTCCCGGTCGCCTCCGCGGATTACCTTGACGCGCGGGGGCGTCGAAAGTCGGAAAGGCGAGGACGCGCGGCGACGAAGGGTTGCTCGCGCGCGATGATGCATCGCACATAAGCCGGAGGGTGCGTCATCCGGAGAGCGTGGCGTATCACAAGGGCCCGGCGCGTTTGAGCTTCGTATTAAGATAATCAGAGCCGTGACTCGGAATATGGGGCCGGGATACCGAGGGTGCGGAAGAAGCTCCCCGCGAAACTCGCGCATCCGCCGGGCGAACTGCCGCCGTAAAGTATGCGCGCCGAGAGCGAGGGAGAGAGACGGAGGGCAATTTGTAGTATATACCGCCATCAGGGGGGGGGGGCGCCTCGCGCAGGAATTATTCAGCCGCTAATGCACCGCCCCCGCAGCGAGACAGGGAGAGAGTGAGGCGCGTAGACTCCGCGCGCACCCGCGGATAAAGACACTGGGAGAAAAGTGACCTTTTCTGGGACACTCGGCCAGCCGACAGCGAGATTTATCGCCCCGCTCGCCCATTTTGTCCGCCTTCCTCCTCGGAAGCCGCGCATAAGTCGCCTCCTCCCCGTCCGATTCGCAGGCGCGCGATCTTGAATCATTCAAGAGGCTGAACGCCGCCCGGGAAAATATTCATTCGTCAAGTCTGTCCGCGGGGTTGCGCGTCTGACCGCGCGGCGCCGGCGTCATATCGCGCGGGTCATTGAATTTTCCGGGGGCTTTCCCTTTCGCGCGAGCCCCCCGCGCCTCAGGAGATATAAATATCCGGGCGATTTTTATCCCTTGCCTCGTCGGCGCCCTCCACGCCGCCCCGGAAACAAGAGCGAGCACCACTTTCGGCCGCGCCGCCACCGGGGAAAAGCTTCCATTCGCCGCGTGCGACACACACTCTGTCCTCGGCTGCGGAATAAAGTGGTCGTGGAACAGCTTAGCCTTGCGCGCCGCTCTCTCTTTCTCTCTCTCTCTCCGTCTCCCTTTTTCTCTCTCCCTCGCCCGTCTAATGGCTGTCGAAAAACAAAGCGATAAGTCGGAGTGTTATCGTGTAAAACGGAGTGTTACATTCCTCTTCTTTTTTTGCCTAACTGGACTGTTTTTTTTTTTAATCTTTTACTACGCGAACTTTCCGTGGAAGCGGCCCGGGAGGAGGAAGAGACACGTGACTAACGACGAATTGTCCCTTTCGTCGGAGGGCTAATTGCACAAAAAAGTTCGCTGAATTTATTCGATATGAAAAAGAAGGCGATGCCTGTCCATGTGACATCGACTATAAGCACCCATTATCGTGTTCCACTAAGTGCTTGTAAACAATACCAACAACGTCGAACAAAATAATACGGCAATTAATATTTAATGAAAAGATGTAAATTACGAAACTGGAGAATAATGGCTTTTTACTGCGACGTAAATATTATAATCATTTATTTATTCTGATAGTAACGAGGCCATTACTGCAAACAAATTTAATGTTGTACTCATCAATTTCAGAATTATTCGTAATTATTCCACGTATAGATTGAATGGATATCATAAAAGATTATAGAAAAATAATTTTCATGTATTATTCTAACTAGAATTTATTTCTACTTTCTATTATATTGAACATCAAAAATAATGTTGAAAATTAAGTTACAGAAAAAATTTTATTTTTATATTCCCAGAGAACACGCGACTTTTAATTAACTTCGCAAACATAAAAATTCGCGCTAATTGAACTACGAGCATTCAAAGGTTCTGCACCCTTTTGTGCCGACCTACGTGGAAAATAAATCAATTCGAAATTCAAAAGATTTTCAAATAATTAAATTACAAAAACAAAAGCCGTATTCGAGCTTTTTTAGAAAAATCGTAATCAACGCAATGCGCGGTCGGTGTATCCCTTTCATTATCCAGCGAGGATAAAAGATCTTTAATCTTTGAAAAATATCGGCGACAGGAGATTAAAAAGAATAAAGAAGCCCGCAATAAAAATCGCTGTACCGTACTATTACCTTAAATTGAACGAGAATTAATCGTCGGTGGCGGCGTACAGCCAATTTAGCGCTATCGTCTCATCGTCATATTTACGTAGGCTTGGGATCCCAAGGGCCCGGTAGTAATAATAGTGCGGTGTCGACCGCGCGAAAATAAATATTTGATGTGTCGCGCGCTACAGCGTGAAAAATCTACGGCTCGCGCGCATCCGCTGAAGAATATCTAGCCTCCTTTCACTTAACCGTTTTCTCCACGGCAAACACTCGCCGTAAAAAATTCTTCCCATAGATATCAAAGAATAATTTATTTGCACTGTACCCGGCCAATTATCGCAGCGAACTAAGTAAAAGCTCTCGACTGACTTCTTTTGAAAAACTGCGCAATTATATTATGTAATCTACTTTTACAATATTGCACTTTTACAGGAGGATAAATAAACTGAATAAATGGCGACGATTGAATCGCCTTAAAACTAGAAAAAAAGTATTAAAAAAAACAAATATAAAAGCAGTAAAGAAAAAAGCAATCTCGAAATAAATTCACTCTTTTGTCAAGAATAACTCACTCTTTTGAGTAATTCAGTTACCGCGGGTACGCGAAACGATTTGAAAATCGCAATTTTTTTTTGGGTGATTGAAAAAAGGCGATTATTCACTTCGCAATCATCGGAGCGGTGTATCGATGAAATCGAGATTTACGTTCACTTGGGTAATAGTTCATTTGACAAAACAGTTTTTCGCCTCGTAATCCAGCCGTGCCCGATCAACATCTGCCCATACGTATACGCTGCGCCCCATTCAACCGCAGATAGCCCATTCAGCGCATTGCAGTATAACAACATCATCGCGAGCGACAACAGTGCAGCCGTTGCACTTCCCAATGCGCTTCTAATGGGCGCACAAAAGCGAAGAATTTAGCGCTTTAACTCTGATACGCGCTGCATTTGCGACATCGCTGCGCGTACGTCTCGCTCCCTTTATCGAATGCGCGCGCTTTTTTTGCGCCTATAAAAGCCGAAACCGAATAAAATAAATCCACAAAAAAAGGGAGATCCATAGCGAAAAGAAAAACTAACAATGGGATCGGGCGTTCTATTTCTCTAAACTTCTCTATCTGCATGGGGGGGGAGGAGTGAAAAAAAAACCGGCGCAGGTTCGGCGCGCGGCAGCGTCAACTATCTACGCATATTCATCTATCTCTGGTAGGGAATACGTGCCCTCGGCCTGGTGTATGCCGAACGATTCGCGGTGGCTGACGCGTCGCGCGTACACCCGGCAATCGGATTATCGCGTATATGCGCGCAGCCCGCTGGCACCCATGTGCCCGGGACTATCGCGAATTTAGTAGGTGGTGCATTTGATTTGTCCATTGGGACGGTGGAGTGGCGACTTTGCGGCGATTCTTGCGAGCCCCGACACTTACACGCTAATTCCCTCATTTTCTCGATAAACGAAGCGAATATTGGACAAATAAGACCGGATTTTTTTTAATGTAATTTAAAATCAAATTTAAATTACTTTATTATTGTACTCTACATTAGTTATTTTTCATTATTAAAATTGGAATGATATAACAGTATTCGCGAAGACTAAAGAAATTATCACTATCTGAATTTTTTAAAAGTAGTTAGGGATATACCCGAGAAAAATTAATGTTAATGTAAGAAACATCTCATGAAGTTAGGGTTGAATCGGCCGAGTTGAGCTCTCCCATAATGAAAAAGCTAATCTTAAATTTTTCGAGTAAGTAAAGATACTTATGAAGATTTTATTATTTCAAGTGCTTAAGGCCGCGTTAATTCAAGATCACGAAGTGTAAACAGCTTATAGGAAAATTTAATTCCCCAGCTTTTAAAGCCTTTCCGATGGTATTAATACTCTGGCAAGATTGATTTTTCCACCGCAAGTTGTGTCCGCGCAACGAAGGAACGGGCTTTGAAAAAGAAAAAATGCTGTAAGACAATACGGCTCGGAGTTGCTCCTCGATTTCGCCGCCCACGCGAAAGTCCGGTCGAAAAGAAAAGTTATCTAGTACACAAAACTTTTAATAACCCCTCCCCCTCCCTTCGGCACATCAAACGCTTTTTTTCTCCTCGCCCCGCGATTACGTAAAACCCTCGAAAGAAGAGTGGGCGAGCGCGTAAAAAAAAAGTGCCGTGGCTGCAAAAGCTTTTAAAAATATAATCCGCGAAAGTTCAATTACTGTTATGAAAAATTTCCCGGCAAAATTCATTTCCGAGGGCGAAAATAGGCTCCGAAATTTACGGGCAACTAAAGGGAGAAATAAAAGGAACGAGAATAGGGAGGTGGGGAGGTAGCAGGGGGTGGGAGAAAAAAAGGCGAGGAGAGGGTGGAGAAAGTGCGAGCGAGCCCGGAGCGGTGGAAAAAAAGGAGTGGCGAACCCCGGGCTCTCCACCCTAATAATCTTGCGCGAAATTTTTAATTCTCTCCCCCTAAGTTTCAACGAGCGCTCATGCAAGTTGCACACGCACATGGGCCCAGGCGCGCGTCCGGGTCTGCACTTGAAATGACGGGAACGTGCTGAAAACTTTTTGCCGGCGTAAAACGAGAATTTCGCGCGCTAGGGTTGCGCGCGAAGTAGTATCTCGCTCCAGCGAGCGGGAGAGAAAAGGGCGGCGAGTTGAAAAAAAAAACGACGACCTCGGGAAAAGGGGAGGACGAGCGCTGGCTCGGGGGACGGGAAGGAGGGAAAAAAAACGGGAGACAGAGAGAGAACGCGTGGGCAAAGGGTAAAGCCTAAACTTGGAGCGATGCTTACGTCTGAAAGAAGGTAATAACTCTGCGAAAGGAGGAAAAATCGAAGAGCGGGAAGGGAAACTGCGGCCATGTCTTTTACGCAAAAAAAGGAGGAAACGCGATGGCGAAGGAAGCGAGCGAAGGGAAACGCGAAGAAAACAGCGCAAGTGGCTCTATATCCGATCGTTTCACCTTATTTTCTGTAAATAAAATTCAAGATAGAAGTTGATAAGCAGCTTACTCCTTGAAAAATGTTTGTAATTACTTATTGCGAATTCATATACGTTCGTGCATCAGTGCGGTAAATACGGAGCGAAATATCCGTTATTTAGAAAAAAAATGAAAAAGATTTCCTGCACGCAATGTTGCATCGAATAAAAAATATCCATAATTTTAAATCACTGCACAAAATCTACGGCTTTTAAACTTACAAGCTAAAGTGTCATCAAATTTAGATAACTCTATCCCTCCCTAATGAATACCCCCATTATATTAATATACCGCTTTTACATTCAGCGGTATAAACAGGCAGTTAACTAAATACTTTAAAGAACCGAGAATCTCGTAAATATTCCGCCTCTTTCCACTTTCCCCATCCGAAATTCTCCCTAGCAATCAAGTCGAACCGGAGTTCACACGCACCTCGTGGTATCGCATTTTTACGAGCCACTGAAATATAAACCGTTTCATTTTTTCCGTCCGCTGTCCAGTAGTACGCTGCCCATCAAAAAGCGAGTAAAGATCGAGCACGAAATAAAATAAAATAAGCGTCGAACGGCCGTCGGATTGAATTGCCACGAGGCCAAAGCGTCGGTCCTGTACATATATGAAGCGCGCGCGCGCGACACGCGTACACACCGAGCGCGCGGTGACCACTCAAAAGCGGCGGCGCTCGACAGAGCGCCCCATAGAGCGAGCGAGAAGTGGCCGTCATCCAGTCGCGGTCACAGTAATCGTAATTCACTCGAGAGCCGAGCTAACGAATTTATTTACGCCGGCATCCGCCGCTTCCTTTGCGCGCGTCGCACGCGCTTATACGTTATATCGGATCATTTTTTTCATTTTTTTCGACCGCGCACCATCGGCAATTAAATAAAGTATCGTAACGAGCGACCGCGCGGCCAATTTAATAAAGCCTCCGGGTTAAGGCCGAAACTAGTTTCTTTATTGCGAGAGTGAGATACGGCAGTCGGGAGTACCTACAAACACGTCAGCGGCGCTCCTTCATCGCTGCCTCCGTGACCCCCCCTTATCGCGCTTGACAAGGCTTCGACGCTGTTTTGATATACGCTGCCTTTTTTCTCTGACATTTTTGCGAACGAGAAATGTATTTATGAGGTTTGGGATAATCAAATCATTCTTTTTATGATTTTATATGCGCGTATTTCAACGCTTTATTGAAGTTTATTTCAACGTCGTAAAATTCAAATTAAATTTTATTGCCGGATGGCGATGTATAGGTCGAAAATTTTCTGTTGTTGGAAAAAAAGTACCCTTTTTAAATATGTACTTCATAGTAGATTTTATTAGAAACGTGAAAAAGTTCGCTCATAACCGGCATTGTTTATGTATACAAGCTAAAAATGAATTTGTTATAGTTCGTAAAACGAAAAAAAAAGATTCCAGTTTGATATCCGCAATTTCAGCTTAGTCAATAAAATAAGGCACCTCAGCAAATAATTTTCAAGTTTAATATGATTTTCATTGAATAGTTCAAAGCGCCTGATTATTTTTCACGGCTGAATTCTCTAATCGATTAATCATTTACTTTAACTGCCCTCAAAGGCAGCGCCCGAAACTTACCCGGTCGCGTTAATCAAACGGCAATGATGCGGCAATCGAGCGGCTCCCGGGCGCCGCTTTGAAAACGCTCGCCCGCACAGAGAGGCCGGCGAGGAAAAAAAAACCTAATTGATGCGCTAAATGCGCGAATTCGCCGAATCAAAGAGTCGGCGGCGGCGCGCGCGCGCGGGTCCAAATTGAATTTTCGCTTTTACACGCGGTATCGCGTCCTAAAATTTCCATTACAAAGCTCGCGTTAATTCGCGGATCAAATCACGAAAGGTCGACGCGGCGGCGTTCAATTTCGCGTAACGGCCAGGCGTACGTGCGCGCGGTGGCGGCGTCGGCTCCGTGCACCCACGAGTACGGCAGCGCGCGAGCCGAATCCGGAATTTCTTCGAGCGACACACTACAGCGAGCTCCGGGGTCTTCTTACAAGTTCACCCGCTAATCCGATTACGCAGGTTATAACACTGTTACGGGCACGAGGGTGGCGGGAGGGGGGGGGGCGGAGAACAAGGAGCGCGCGCGGATATACTTTATAGAGAACCGCCGGGGCGAGAGAAAGGAGGAAATCGCAGTAGGAAATTTGCCGGCTGGAGAATTATCAAAGTGCTACGGTATTACCGCTTCGTGATGGATCCTACCTTTTTTTAAGGGGGACATTTTAATTGCGACACTTTGAGCTTCGCGGTTTTCAAGCGGTGGAATTGAGAATAATTAAATGAGATCGCCAGATCCGAGTAGTTTCTAACGATTTGCTTAAACTAAAACGTTTGCTTGGAAAATCGATGTTTAATTTGGAATTCATAGTAATTGTTCCCTGTTCGCTGACAGCTTATTTAAACTATATTGAACGAGTGTATTTTTTTAGGAAAGCTACTCTTTATTTGTGACAAAAGATTTAATTTAAATTTTATGTTGCTCTAAAATTTTCAACAAAGATAACATGGGAAATAAAAACAAACCCTTCTTTAGCATTAGTTTATTTATTTATTTTTTATTTGTATTCATCAAGTTAAAGTTGCAAATTGCCAATGTTACATTATGTTACGCGTATATGAATTTAACGCAGTAAATTTCGTTTTTGATTATCAAAATAGTTGTTGAATTCTTTGAAGTCATGGAATTTCTTTACTTAATTTAATGAAACCAACCATTGGAAATAATGCAATTAATGAAATTCTACTTCAATGGGTTCGTTTAATTCTACAATCTTTAATTAATTATATTTACTATATAACAACAACAAAATTATGCAAATAAAAAAATACATAATTATGAATTGAATTAAATAATCTTATTATTTATAATGACAATAATTTTGTTCAATAAGTAATAACCGTAAACAATTTTAAACTAAAAATAAACTATGATAACAAAAAAATAATAAAAACATAGTAAATAACGTTGATAGCATTCGCAATGAAATCGAATTACAAAGAAATATTTTTGAGATTTTATCTGCACATATACTAGCTATAGCTAGTATGTGCCTTCTCTGGGCCCTTAGTAACACATGTACACGAAAGGCTTCAAAAATTATTTCCGTATATTACTTCTTCCCAGCAAATGTAAAGCTATAAGGATTAAATGTTTATATTGAGTTGTGTACATACAGCTCTGTTTTCAATTTTATGTACATACGCCATTCCCCTTTTGTTCTTCCAAAAAAAAAAAAAAAATTGCTTGAAAAAATACAAGCGCCTGCGATGCATTTGGTATGGATACATATTTTTACTGGAATTGAATTTTTAAATTCAGAATACAAACAGCTCGACGCGGATATACTTGGATTAGTCGGAGAGATATTTGTATATAAAAAGCAAAATTCTAAAATAATAAAACACAATTACGTACGAGCAGAGGCGCAATAAAATACACGCTCAAATGCATCGCGCGCATTTCCGCGAGTCCGGTATATAACACCGCGAGATCAGTGCCTCGGCCAGAGTCTCGAAATTCCACCGGGCAGCGGAGCTATGACAAGCAATGTGAAAGCTCGTCGCCACAGCGGCGTATCGTCAGTCGGCGCACGCAACGCCCTGTCTCCGGAGAAAATGGGGAATTAAAGAGGCGCCGGCCACAAAGCGCGAATCGGATTTGCTGGAGCGCGACGCGCTCTCCCCGCGGCCGGCGTGCGCGCGCGCGCGGATAAGTTTAATCCCAAACCGGGCAGGACGATGCGGAACGCTACTCGCCTTTGCCGGACGCACATGAATTACCGCCGGCGGCAGGCCAGTTTCGCAAATTGCTCCCACGAGCAATTAGCTCGAGCTATGAACTCGCGCGGGGCTTACGCGCGACGGCGATAAATGACGGTATTCCTCCGTGCGGGCGCGCGCTCGCGGATTACGCGCGCCTCGCGCCGTGTATTTTTCATCGGTTCGACCGGCCCCGTTTGTTTTTCCTCATTTTTTTTTCCGAACAGCGCGAGCGAGACCGAATTGATGCGAAGCCCGCGCTCGGCTAATTAATTCGAATTAGAGGGCCGCCGCGCCGGCGATTATAGCGTTTCGGCCGCGCGCGCGCGCGACTCGACGACCGAAAGTCATCGGTGCGATGGGGGGGAGGGGTGGAGTGCGATTTTGTCGATCACACGAGAATTATCGACGAGTTCGGTGAATGCCCGAAAAAATTGACGATTTTATGAATGTCAGCGGTACTGTTATTTATTGGTAATTTAAAGAGAAGCAACGGGTTGCGCTGAATTGAGGCGGATTTTGCAAATTTATAGTTTGCGCAATTAGCAATGTTAAAGGACGAATTTAGTTGATTGCTAAGTAATTGGCCGAAATAACGAACGCGAGTGCATGATTTATTTAGAATTGAACAAGCGCATTTTATTGATTTTAGATGGGCTGTCGTGTAGAGTACGATGTAACAATGAGTTCACTAATTCGGGTTTTATATTTAGGTAAATTTAGAAATGTAGATTTAATTTAGAAAATGTGAATAGCGATATTTTCTATGTAAAAAGTCGTTCATATATTGAACATGCGAAAGACTTTCCTTCTATTAAAACTATTAAAATTAATTTCACATTTTCAGATTTACATAATTTTGTAATAATGTTTAATTATAGTAATATATATAAATAAACGTTGATTATTTATTTAAGTACAATTTTTTTTTTTTTATTAATCATTTATAATTAAGAAGCAAGTATTCTCAATACTTCATTGTCAATAGTAAAACAAAAAAATCGCGATTTCATTAAATTCCGCTGCCCTGATTTCCGTAAGTAGATAAATGCCAGGACCGGCAAGGCAAAATTTCATTAGTCTTCGTAAAACTAACCTTTCAGCATTTTTCTCTGATTTTAAGAAACTTCAATTAACATGATAACCAGCGAAATTTAACGAATTCAATGTAATTAAATCAAATTAGGAGTAATTATTACGAATTCGAAAAATTTTCTTTCATTTCACCCTTTTCTTTGTTACCCAATGAATGTGCATATATCTACTACTAATTGCGATTGGAAAAGATAGTAACGTAACCGCCTCAAGCGCGAAATTATCTCATCAAGAGGAAATCACGCGTGTCATTCCACACTGAAGAATCCGTCCGCGTCAAAGGAATTTTTCCGACGCGCGGCAAGCTAATCCGGTCGTGAGTCGGGCGCGCGGAAAAGTCCACCGGCCAGCTAGCCCGGTGCGCTCATGTAGTTTCCGCCGGGGAAACGAAGCGCGAAATTCCACGAAGTCGCCCTGACAAATGATATTCCCGAGCTATGCCGGGCTCTCTGACTTTTCGAAATTTCCTCCGCGCGAATTTTGATGAGTTCGCGCGCGCGCGTCTGGGAATCGGTGAAAAATACTCAGCGCGGGAGCCGCGGGCGGCGAAATTATCGGGGTCGCGTCGGGGCGAGGCGTGCGGCCGAATTGCGGACAGTGCGAAATAGACAAGTGGACAATTTCCCTGTTTTGCCGTTCGCGCGCACTCAACGATTTACCGCTGCGCGTTTAATTGATTTGTCTTTCAGCTTCTATTTATGAAACGTTGTTACTCCACTGACGTGGCCCGCGCTGGGAAGTAAAACAAATTTTCACCGGGAACGGCGAGCTAATGAAAAATCAAATATTCATCCATTCCGCGTATGCAAATAACCGCTCATCAATTTTATTTGACCCAATAAAAGTTTTACCCTCCTACACCTAGGCAGACAATAACAATAAAGATTGAATACGTTAAACCCGATAATTAATTAACTTTATTTACTGCCGTTCGTTTCAATTAGTACCCCAGGAACTTCTCGAGCCACGCCATCGGAATTCTCACGCCGTCGTGCCAGCCTTTTTTTCGTACTAATTGAACATAAAGCAGCGGCCGTCGAAGATCAGCGATATCCCCGCCCGCTGGGGGAAAGCTTATGATAAGCAACGCGAAACACGTGGCAATATCGTGGGCTCATCGGGCCTCGGTTCGGCCTCCGCGGCACCACGGCGGGCAATAAAAAACGCAACCCGTCGGGCAAATCCAATCAGGGCACCGGACCGCACGTCGTTCGGCCTCTAATGCAACCTGGGACCGGTCAACCTCACCTTTCACACAAATCCGCGTTCATTCCCCCGCCTTTCTCTGTCTCGTATACCCCGGCGCGCCGCCCGTATTAACGCCTCTCCCTTTCCCCTCTCCTCTATGTACTCAAGCCTACACACAAGAGGCAGAAACTCGTAATGAACGCGCGCTTGCAGCCGCGCTATTATTGCATTGCTCCGGCTAAATAAATTGTTCTGCGACGGGAGGTGTGCAAGAGAGAGAGGGAGTCGAGTCGTCGCCTACTGTCCCCGGGCGAATGCCTGACCCAGGCGCAAGGCCAACAAACGGACACGCCTGCGCGGGCTCTTACGGCATTCTCGGACTTGTCTCCGGGGCTTTTTTTACGAGCGACTGTTACGGTCGACACCTTGCGCTACATGCCTACCGCTATACCGGGCGGCTTCCGCGCGAGCAAGCGTAAAACGACGTCACCGAGCGGGCGTGTTCATTTTGTTCTGATACTCCGCGGCGAATAAAAGGAGCGAACGGCGCGAACTTCGCTCTTTTATCCCGAGCGAATAAAACGAGCGCTCCTTTCCGACCGATCAGATGAAAAGTGCGTTCCGGCCGGGGGCTAACTTTAGCGCGCAACGTCGGCGGCGGCGATTGTGCAGCGGTTGCAGGAAAATTTCAGCTGTGTACCCGCTGGCCCGGCCGAGGCTTACATATGAAATTTCATTAACTAACGGCATTCGATTTCGCGCTCGAGCGAGCCAACCTATTTTCCAAAACGGGACGGCCATCGATAAGATTAAGTATATATGGGAACTTCACAAAAGCGAACGGCCGCACTGGCCTCCTTTCGAAAACTCGCGCGCGGATTTTCCCCCGAAACAGACGCACAGATACCGAAAAGCTCTCGAGCTTTCGCGAGCGGAAACTTCATCTTTCCCGAATCATCGAGAAACCCGGCACGCGCGCGCGCGCTCCTTCGAAGAAGCCAATCCCCTCGAGAGCGAGTATAGAGACCCTTCTGCGAGAGCTACAGGCGCGACTAATAAATTCTCCGTAGGTCAGCAGCAGCGGCTGCTCGTAAAAGCCATCCAGCGACGCGGGGCCGTTAAGATATTCGACGTAAACGCGGAAGAGCCCGTATAATACCCACGGCGGAGGATGGCACGCGGCGACAATTGCGCGGCGCTGCCGAGCCGCTCGCTCCCGCGTCTTGGCGAGTGCAGCGGACCGCGAGGCGGTAAACGGGCCTCTTTATTGCGCCGCCGGTGGTGCCGGCACTCGCGCCCCGCTACGATCGGCTTTTACGGGCGGTCGCGACGACGCTGCGCCAGCGGGGGCGAAGACGCGCGCCGACGGCGATTAATCGCGCGCATGCAAGAGCAGCGTTTTCAGGCCGCGAGGCTAACGCGACTGACGAGGCGGCAAACGTTGACGATGTTCGGAACTTTCGAGGTGGGGGGTGCAGAGGCTTCATTAATTATGCCGGCGTCACGGCACCGACCCCCTTTTTTCCGCTCGTCCGACGGCTCGGTTTTTGCGAACCCTGCCAAGTCGCGACGCGATAACGCCGGCGTAAATGAATCATGAACGCTTCCAGCGGATGCTTGATGGACGTAAATGCGCTTTATCGGGGCGCATATAGGCTGCGAGGAGTACAGTATGCTTATGCAAAGGGAACAATTTGCGAGAGTAAGTAGTATGACTGCGAGAACAAGAAACTTTCAATTTGTAAATTACGGAGAATTTGTTGGAGCTTTAGCGGAAAGGAACTGAAGAACCTAATATTTTTTAGAAGAATCGTAGAAATAATTGTGCACTTTTTAGATCAATATTTAAATTTATCATACATTTTCTTAATAAATATTGTTCTTTCTTCAAGTAGTAAATACTATTTTATTAAAAAAAACTGAATACAAGCAATTACGTCTGACATTGTATATTATTATCGCTATTGAGTGTACTATACTATAACTACTTACTAATAAGAAACGTAAATGTAATATTGTTATAACGGAAAAATCAATAAGAAATTATATTTCTAATAAGTAACGAAAACTAATGTTACAATAGAATATTTATTGAAACTATGAAATTTAGTTTTTGATAGAAATCTTACAATCTGAACTAACTCGAGGATAATGACAGTAGTCGAAGTCGGTCATCAGTAATAAATCGATGCAAATCAATATGCAGTAATGCATGGCAGTTTGAGCACAAGAAATTCTAACTGGTACTGAGTATCATAAAGCACTGTCAGACAACACCGTAAGTAATTTCCAATAAATTGCTGACGATCTACGGGCTCAGACACTAATGGAGCGAATATACAATTTACACGTTACGTCATTTATTATGTATTAGCTACGCGGCCGCCTTGTCGTGGCGCCCAGCTACATACTGCGCGTTTCTTGCACACCCCTGTCTATAACACCGATATAAACTTAGAACACGTATCATAATAATCTGACTCAATTATTAACTGACCGTTTAATATTTTCCAATTACCTATTACCTTACTTCATAAATCTGAAAAAAAAATCCTGTTAAAGTTGAGCATTTCGTTAATTTAAACTATATTTTCAGACGCTTTTAAAAGTTAATCACTCGCGTTTTATAAATAAATTAGGCATGTGCATTTAAATAAATCCATCAAAAACCACAGTGAAAGTGACAAAAGCAAAACCAGTGGAAATGTGCTGTATCAGTCAGACACGCGAAACTCACTCGAATCGATAACGAATCATTTTACCAGTTCTAAATCCCTCGAAAATATCCTATTCATCGGTCATCGCGAGCCATTTGTCAAACTGAAATTCTAGAAGGTCGATAAACACGATACAATTATCAAGTTATTGAATCCTCGTCTATTCCGCGACACAATGGGTGAAGTTGCGCCGAACGACTCGCCATTCACGGCACGTAATAACCGGACAAACGACACGTACACAACGGCACCGCGCAATTAAAATCCCTAATCTAGCCGAAAATCGCATGGAGCACGGACGGCCGGCTCGTTACGGAACTATCATCGCCCGTCACGCGCGCGCCCCTCAGCCCGATATCGCCGTGCGGCTCCGGGATTCCGAATCCGTCGTTCATCAAAGGCGTCGCGGCTCCGATTATATGGGGAGAAGGCGGAGGAGAGGAGAAAGGGGGGAGGGGGGGGCTTAATTATGACGAAGCGGCCGTTTGATATCTAAATGCGCCATCGGCGCAGGGCCAATGGCCCGGCCCCCTGGCGACGGGTAAAACGCGCGAGGAGGCTAATTATTCTTGAGAAATGTTCCGGGCGCGGCCGAAGCGGGAGATCCAATCCGCGGCCGGGTAAGAGGAGCCTGACAAGTCGCGCGCCCGCGCGGAGACAATGGCCCGGGCCCTCGAATCCGGGGGAGGGGGAGGCGAGCTTGCAGATGACGTGGAATTGGGGAGTCGTGGAGCGACGGGGGAAACGGGTTGGAGAGCAACGAGGTACATTAATCTTTGTACTGGCCAGCTGATGAAGTAGCAATTTCCTTTTGATGGTCAACGGAAATAGGATCGATATACCAGTTGACCGATCTCTGTTCTGTCACTCCGCGCCGTCTATCTCTCGCTTCGCGCCGCCGGCCTGCCGCGTGTGGGTGGCTGCGTGTACAGAGCTTGTCCGGGCGAAAGAAGAGGTCATCAATGGAGTTAATTGAATTTCGAGCTGCAGGTGTAAATTTAAAATGGGAAAAGTTGGCCACGCTGCGAGGAAGGCGAGGAGAGCGAGAAAAAACTTTGCCGGCCCTGCAAGTTTCATGAGATTATTCTGGGAAAAAAAGTTTTACGCCTTGTCATAACTGATCGAAAACTGATGACAACTCATTGCCGTCGGTATCATCTCATCCCGAGGAATTTAAATCTTCATTGATTGTTTTAGATTTCTATTTTAACTAATAATTACAAATTTTCAAATAAACAGTGAGCTTTAAAGGAATCCATTTTACAATACAAACTGCGGCAACGTTCATTTTCATCAGCGCGGTTCAATCTGAGAAAAAAAATGCTAAGCATTTTGAAAAGTCGCGCGCAGCTCGGTTTTGCACCTTTTCCTGCGAAAACAAACGGCGGACTCGACATAAATTACTCAATCATTCAATCAATCTCTCAGCCGAGTTTCGCGCCGCGGCCCGGTCGTTGTTCCCACTTGAAATTCCGTCCCTCTCAACTCCTCCCCGCGCCGTGTGTTTCGCGGGCGCGCCGCCGGCCGGCAGGGGGATACGGCAGGCAAGAGGCTCGCTTTATTTACTTACGACTGCCAAGGCAATTCGTTAGCGCGGCCGACGCGGTCGTGCACCATTGCGGCCGATGGACGGGCGAACGTACACCCGGGGCGGCGCGACCGCGCGCGAAAAGCGTATTCTGCGTAAATTTGCATTGCTCGCTCCCTTGAAGATTAAAGCTCTCCTCGCCCGGCTCGCTCGCGACGTGTTTTTTTCCTTCTCTCGCTTTTGCAGAGCCCGGGCCACGGCGCTACTTATTATTTCAGCATTTTGCGAGAAAGAAAAAAATAAGGTAAGCCGTTTGAAAACACTCAGAAGGTCTTTGCATAGTTAAAAATTAAAGAAGAGCGAATTTAAATGGGGGGAGAGGGCGTTTTGTTTACTCGCCTAAAGACGCTGTCTTTGTTAATTGCTTTTTTGTCGGATAATTGTGTTGTGGTACAAACATTAAAAATTTAAGGCGAGTGGCACGAGGTCCGTAACCCCGAAGAATGGCATTCGTTCTGGAACTTCCGGGAGCACGCGTTAAATGTGTTTTCTACTGCTTACCCTTATGTAAATTCGGAATTCGTGTTTCTTAGTTGAACATGCATTTATTAATAAGAAAAACACAACACCTTATGTCCCCTTGTTTTATTTGTTTCAATTATTAATGAGTTATACAATTTAAATTTTTATTATATTTTGTTTACTAAAGGAGTCAAAAATAAAAGTAATGAGTTATACAATTTAAATTTTTATTATATTTTGTTTACTAAAGGAGTCAAGAATAAAAGTCAGAAACTATTAACATCGATAGACACAATTATTTCTGACGAGCATTATTAATAATTAATTTAAAAAAGGTGAATTTGGGTCGCTGTTGTTAGAATTTTTAAAAAATAAAGTAACTTTCATAACTCAGTTTTTAATGTTTTAATAAGAAATGAAGCGTACACGGAAAAAGTCTACTAAAAATTGCAATATTTTTTTTTATAATTATTAGAATTATAGTAAAATTTGTTATATTTCTAGTAAATTGACGAAGAAACTAATTGAAATTTTTAATTCGCAATTTAAATGTGCTTTTTTAAAAATGGAATTTTTAAATACTATGTATCAAAGTTTTACATTTCAAATTTCCCTAAACTGTCTATTTAAAAACGTACAATTTAGATTTGAAAAAAGGCACGTTATTTCTACAATATTACAATGAAATATTTTAAATGAATTCTCTTTTCAAAATTCATTTTATGTATAAAAACACGTTAATTTCTCGTATAAAAAAAGCGATCTAAAACTGAAAAATAAAGAAGAAGCCCCAAAAGTCAAAGGTGGACTGCGAAACTAGAAGATAAAAAAGAAATTATCTTATTCCCTGAGTCGATAAAGCGCGCGCAAATCCCGCGCTCCGGTATAATAAACGTCGGCGTGCGAGAAAGATAAGCGTCAAAGCTAATGTCGTTAGCCCTCGCAGAGAGCCGGCGGGGGCGCGGCGAGGCCGGCGGGGAGTGGGAAATTCTCATTAAAACTCGAATCAAGGGGACGAAAGAGAAAGAGAGAATGTTTAGCGCGGACTCGTCCAATACAAGTTGAAAACTTCTGTTTCTTGAAATTAAAAAATTCTTGCCTCCTCACCGTAGAGTCCGCCGGCGCCGCGCGCCCGCTGCACACCACGCGGCCTTTCCTCGCGCCTCATCTAAATTGGAGCGTCGGAGTGACACTTGACAGCTCCCCCCGTCCACCCCCGGACCCTCCCTCTCGCACGTTCTTTCTCCAGCTCTCGCTGTCCTTCTCCGACAAAGGGAATACGAATGACACTGCAGGGCACTCGAGTGCAAGAGCGCCGCGGCGCTCTCTCCTCTCTTCTTTTGAAATACGGCGCGCTTAATAATTTCGACGCGCGTTTCAATTACTCAGACTGAGGGCTAATGCGACTCTGCCCCGGCGAGGATGTGCGCGTTAGCATAAAGCCCATCCTACGGATTTCGCGGCGAAATTATACGCGGCTCGTCAGTGGCAATACGAAGTCGAGGAAACGCAATGATCGCGCGCGTGTAATGAAGATTTTTCTAATTCATAATTTATGTTTTTTTTTTAAATAAAGGCTTAGTATTTGAAAACGGCGTTCATTCGCGCAATCCACTTTGAAAGTACGCAACAGCGTTTCGCGTCGAATACATAATTACATTACAGGAACGCATAGGATCTCTGGGGTATGAAGAGGAGGGTGAGGTGGGCACATACTTGAAGCTCCGATCCCGATATCGACTGAAATCGAAGTGAAAAGTTACAGCGCTCAAATTAACGCATTTTCTAACTAGTTAATTGAATGCCATAATTAGACGAATTCCAAATTAATATAACTTTTCTTATCGAGATACTCTGAATTGATTGCTTTAGAGACTGCACGTGGTGTATATTAAGTCTTTAAAATATTTAAATAATTTTTCTTTCAAACAGAGAACGGGTGCATTACTACTTTTTTTAATTGATAAATATCATAATTGATTAAATACTAAATTTTGAATACTAAATTTCTATATGTACAGCTAATTTTTTTACAAGTTTAACATTAACTTAATATGTTATTTATTAATAAATTAAATTGAAATAATCTATATGATAATGAAGTAATAAGTTAAATGTCAAACAACCCTTCATGAATCATTTTATTGTATCATGTTCTTATATCCTCGCAACATATTAGGGGAGAAATCACATAATAAACGTACGCTCAGATTTTAACAGTAATAACAATTATGTACAAGACGAATCAACGATTATGTTCAAGGCTCTTCCTGTCACATCTTGTGCTTGAATTATTCAGATTTTGTCTATTCTAATTAAAATTAAAACTATAAAAGTTGATTACTAATTATTATTCTTTCACCCCTTTCTATGGTACATTCGATTAAAATAAATGGTTTCTTAATTTTAATCCAGCTTATGCAATAAAATAATACACCATTCTAAATTTTCGCTTGAAATATATAAAGACGTATACACTTTAGTTCCTCCTGTATAAGTATTAGATGCATCTAGATATGGCTGTGCATAATCGTTACATATTTCCATGCAATGAGAACTTTGGTAGACGGATTCACGAAGACCTCAGACATCTAGACTTCATTGTTAAGACCGTCGAAAAACGTCGTTTATTTAATTCTGAAAAAAAAATTTTTAATTAACAGACGATCTTTAAGTTTGATTGTTTTTAAAGATAGTTTATGATAACAATAATGGAATTAAAGTCAATACATTCTAACTAATTTAAAACGATTACTTTTGCTATTTTTTTCTATTATCGTTTTTATTAATTGTAATAAATCAAAATCTAAGGCAGATTGAAATTGCAAAAATAATTATATTATGTATAAATAAAACGTTATATGATTTAAATTTCGAGTTTTAATATAAGGGTTTTAATCGATTTGCACACGCCCCCGGGGGTGCGCGGTTTATCTCAAGATGTGTGTACCGACTGGGCTGCACTTGCTTACTATAATGGTAAGCATAAGTAGTCGGATGGTAAAAATTTTTTTGCGTTTTCTTCTTTTCTAGCAAACG
This sequence comes from Eurytoma californica, assembly GCA_035586675.1. Classification (NCBI taxonomy): domain Eukaryota; kingdom Metazoa; phylum Arthropoda; class Insecta; order Hymenoptera; family Eurytomidae; genus Eurytoma; species Eurytoma californica. The sequence continues at coordinate 1,939,256 of JAXIUT010000037.1, read as the reverse complement.
AGTATTTTGCGCAGCTGGATAAATTAAGATAAAATACTCTGATTAGCAAAACTTTGTTTTATCCTTATCAATAAATACTGCACGTTGAAGGAACAAATAAGTTTTGACTTGAGCGTAAGAAACTGGCGCTGTTGTGCTTATCATCAACATCTGTAAAATGTATATTAATTAGTACTTCGGTCAAGCAAACCAGAGATGAATGGTTACTATATTTGACTCTACGTTTACATTTAAGATATTCAGATTCTTGCAGAAAAATCTTTTCATAGGTACTTATTTTATTAAAAGGGTAATTTGCATAATTTTAAAACCGGTATGCAGTTCTTTAAATAAAATTAAAAAATTTGTATAATTTGCTCTCCGTAAATAATCATAAAAGCTCGTTTACGTTATTCAAACAAACATAAAGAACATCAATTACATACTCCCATACTGCTGCACTGTTAATCAAACAAAATAGTATTCTACCGAATGAACAAATATCGCATTGTATTTTTGTAAAAAAAATGTACACCTATACAGACTAGGCTGCAGAGTAAAGTTTAATTCCCTTAGCAATAAAAACACATACTCTATTGATAACCTGCAAGCTACAAAAAGTATTGCAGTAACCGAATATTTCGTGTGCACGAAAAAAAAACGTACTACCAAAAAAAAATCAGGAAAAGGCAAAAAAAATTTTTCAAAAAAAAGCATGTCGAAAAACCCGCGAGCTTTCGAAGGGGATAGAGAGGCGCGCCGCCCCCGCGCGAAATCGGGGGATGGCGCTTGGGTCGCGTATCGATCGGGGGCCGCAGCAGCCCTAGGGATGCTGGGGTGGTCTGGGCGGGCTGCAGTCGCACGGCCTCGCGCGCAAGAGCGACCCCGCGCCTCGGCAACGTCCCGCGCTCCCAGCGTCCAGCCTCGCCCTCTCTGCCCGCCCCCTCGGGAGCGCCAGGCCTAGGGGGGACAGCGGCCGGAGATGCGCCGGCTCCTCGCCATCCTCGTCTACGTCGTCGTCGCCGCTCTTGCCGACGGTGAGTCTGCGTGACACGCCAGGAACCCTCGCGCTCTCATCTCGCAACGCCTTGTAAACACACACGCCCGATGCGCGCGCCGGGCCCGCTCTCCCGACACCGGATCCACTATTATTCTTGTGCAGCTATGTTTCTTCGACGAGGAATGATTAGCGATCGCTTTCTCGCAGTTTTTTTTACGTTTTTCCGGGATTTTTAAACTTTGATTGGTGGGTCGAGTAAGCGGGAGGCTGGCGATGGGTACGGTGGTGGATGTTTCTCAGAGCCTCGCCCCTTTTCAACAGTCACATCGGTTTGTTATGGTTCGTACGCTGGTGGGGGTGGGTGTGAACGATCCAGCTATAGTATTCGCGACGAGCTTCAATTTTTTGTTGGATTTCAATTAGTCGCATTTTTGTTGGAGATTCAATGTTTCCTGAATAATTATAGGTCTTGAATGTCTTCATTAATATAAATTTACGATAATTTTCGCTCGCAAGTGTAGAAAATTACTATAATAAAGAAAGTAAATTCTTTTTCGTTTCATGTCTGAAGAAGTACTCGTAATGAGCATGTTTGACGATTTAGTGAAATTAATGTAATAATAATTGAACAAAATTACGCATAAGTTCACATTAAAACATATATGTAAAATTTTTCAGGTTTTCATCCCGAAGCAAAAAGTTTCGAGGCCAATCCCGACACAAAACGGCTATATGATGATTTATTATCCAATTACAACAGGCTCATCCGGCCTGTTATTAACAATACCGAAACTCTCACAGTATGGCTGAGGCTGAAGTTATCCCAGCTAATTGAAATGGTAATTACCCCGCTGATATATGTTTTAAAACAAACATCGCATGCTGTTTCAATTGCTACATAGCTGCACGTATTTGTAAATCAAAACGCTCCGGTGATATATTTTAATTTCTTGTAATCGTTTTACAGAATTTGAAGAATCAAGTGATGACAACGAATGTTTGGGTCGAGCAGGTAAAGCGCTAATTAAATTCTGTACACTTCAACAACATCATTAAAATCGTGACGCCGCAAATAATTTGCATAATTTAAAGCGATTTCGCAAAAAAGAAAATGATTGAATTCCCTCCAAATATTCGCATCGGTTAATGATGTTATTAGCCATATCGACCACCATCAATTAGACGAAACGATTTCGCCAACGCTAC
>JAXIUT010000037.1:1858340-1936971 GCA_035586675.1 Eurytoma californica | reverse complement strand
TCAGAATTCACTATGTAGGAAACATAAATTCGAAAAAAACACAGTCGCATCCGATAAGCTCGTATAAGTATAAAGGGAGCGCGCGAGTTACACGTGAATCGCGCCAACCTTTTGCCAAACGATACACTATGCGCCAAACTGGTTTGCCCGCTCGATTCGAACCCATTTCCTTTTGCTCGTCGCTCCTGCCGCGTACGCAAGCGCGCGCGCGCGATTCGGGCCGAATTCCGCGCAAACGAGATTTTCTCGCTCAAATGCAAATAATAATTAACCGAGCCTCCCTTCCTCTTTCTCCGCTGCGCTCGCGGCGCTACCCGGCAGAAATGGTACGATTACAAGCTGCGCTGGGATCCGGAGGAGTACGGCGGCGTCGAGATGCTGTACGTGCCCTCGGAAAATATATGGCTGCCAGACATCGTCATGTATAATAAGTGAGTATATCGCTTTCGCTCCTTCCGCTCCTTGTACACCGCTTGCTCAGCTCTAATTGCTCGTTTTTTTCGCTCATCTTCATTTCTCTCCTGTACGTTTTGCACATTTTCTTCGATTGCTTTTTTTAGCAAGTCACTCGGAGACGTTGTTTATAAGTGGCGGAGTTTATTTGAATATTTAATAGAATTTTTTTTCACTTTGACGCGTTTTTAATTCGACCAATTACGATGTAAACGTCAAAGTTAACGAATTTCACTTTCCGTATATTTTACATATTTATATCATAAATAAGTTGTGAATATTCGACGGTGGAAATTGCGAATGAGTTATGAAAAAGTTTAATTATTTTATAGACATGGTACTGACCGGGTATCAATCGAAATTGATTACCGATTGTGAAAGTTACTATTGTAGACTGCACTGATAATAAATACAAAATAGATTCGCTTTTTATATAACTTTAATTGAAGCAATCAGTTTTAGCAACTTTCAATTAAGTCTATATAAAGTGGAGCTCAATTAAGCGAATATAATTTACTCTGACCTGACAGTACATCAAATAACTTTTTATTTGAATGTCACAGTTTACTCTCATCAGAAATAATTACATGCTCCATCAATGTAAAAAAAGAAAACATTAAAATACGCCTTTCATTAATATTCAATAAAAACACGTATACAATATCCTCTAAACGTAACAACCACGCCCGAACATTTATAATTCTTCATAATTAAGGAAGATTTCTACGTTTTTTTTTCAACTCTCAATCACTACGCCATCTCAATTTCTCTCGCACGACGCACTCTCTCGGTGCCGGAAGGCCTGAATCTCATACGCTTACGCTCGCGCTGCGATGAAAAATGAGACCCCCGGTGCCTGTGGCCGATTCAGTTTAATGCACGCCAATGTCGAATCTTTTTTCTCTCCCATCCTCTTCTGTTCGCTCACACCATTGGATATATGTTCAGCGCGGACGGCAACTACGAGGTGACGCTGATGACGAAGGCCACGCTGAAGTACACGGGCGAGGTCTACTGGAAGCCGCCAGCCATTTATAAGTCCTCCTGCGAGATTAACGTCGAGTACTTTCCCTTCGACGAGCAGTCCTGCAATATGAAGTTCGGCTCGTGGACCTACAACGGCGCGCAGGTAACGATATTTATCCGCGTAAATTGATCTTTAAGGCGAGCCGCGCTGATCGTGGCCCGCGGCGTGACGAAGACGAATGTCTTCCTGTCTCGGATCTGCGCTGCGCTCGTTTTTTTTCCTCTTTCTTTTTACGCCAGGCACCAAGGTTGATCTCTTCCTCTCTTGTGCTTGGCAGGTGGATTTGAAGCACATGGAGCAAGTGCCTGGGAGTAATTTGGTGACCATGGGAATTGATTTGAGCGACTTTTATCTGTCCGTCGAATGGGACATCCTCGAGGTACCGGCATCGAGGAACGAGGAGTATTATCCTTGCTGCAAGGAACCTTATGCTGGTGCGTATTATCACCTTGAATGAAGTTATTTCATCCTACAAAGAAAATCGTAAATTTATACTTTGCATTATTTTGCAGATATCACTTTTAATATTAAAATGAGAAGGAAGACACTGTTTTATACCGTCAATCTTATAATACCGTGCGTAGGTATTACTTTCCTAACAGTTTTAGTATTCTATTTGCCAAGCGACTCCGGTGAAAAGGTAAGCAGCAATTTGCACCATCGAACGGCTCGATCGTCGCAATAACTTTTTAACAGGAAATTATACGTCTCAACAGGTCTCGCTGTGTTCCTCAATTCTTCTGTCGCTGACTGTGTTTTTCTTATTGCTGGCAGAAATCATCCCGCCGACTTCGCTGGCCATCCCGTTACTTGGCAAATACCTCATATTTACCATGATTCTAGTCTCCCTGTCCATATGGATAACCGTGTGTGTTCTCAACGTTCACTTCCGGTCAGCACTTATCTCCTTATTGCTGTTCCAATCTTTCTAGGAATCCCATTAATATTTCTTGTGCTACAATTACGACAAATACATGTCTTAAAAGAAAATTTTTACAAGCATTTTGATCATAAATATCTTACACTTTGCTAGATTGACGGTAATTAACTTACAGTCAAGAATCAAACGCGCGATTGGCTTTTCTCTATTAAGACATTAAATCTATTAGCTCAACGTAAAATGGATTACCTTTAGCTCACACGTAATAGTATAATTTAATTTTCTTGCAGTTCTTCAGCCACGCACAATATGTCGCCCTGGGTGCAACAAGTGTTTTTAAATTGGATGCCGCGGATGCTCATGATGCGTCGAACACCTTATTCGACGCCAGACTACGACGACACGTACTTAGACAGCGGATACACTAATGAAATGGATTTCAGGTAACTAATATACTTGCTCTCTTGAATCATTTCAATTAACTTTTTCTTTAACAAAAATAATACTCATGATGACTTAATTAAAGCGGATTCAAAATTATTTCTTACCATTAAGATATTCACTCATCGGCGATACTAATCAAAAGTATGAACTCTGGAAATGAATTTCTTGATCTGTAATGGTTATACTGAATGTTAATATAAAACTACTTCAATAGTTTTATATATCGCATCAATTCTTTTTAATAGCCAAGAAACTGGATATGACATAACTACCGAGCAACTATTCATGCGATATATTAGAGTTTTCTTGTAAACATTAATTATTTACATATTTCAACCAATTGGCAATGCTGTACTTATCAGAATTCCATCAGCGATCAATCGCTGTAAAAATCTAATTGCCGCACGTCGCAAATAAGTCTTATCAAGAAACGGCTAATGCAACCAGCGCGAGTCTCTTAATTATCAAAAATGAAACCGGGAACCGCGGCGACAGCACTTTTTACTTGCGTCCGGTCCGCTCGATCGGGCGCCGCTAATCTGGCGAGCGCCGATTTAATTAACTCCCTTAACTTTTTTATCCTCTCTGGCGCAGTTTCCGCGACAGCATAAGCGACTACCCGTCCGAGTCCAAGGGCAGCCCAGATGGCTTCGAGAGCGTCACCTCGGCGTACAAAAACATACGGGACGACGAGACGCGTCACGTACCCCACGCCTCGGGTGAGTATATACGAGAACCGCGCTCTTATTGCCCATCCCCGAGCGAATGGAAGATAGCAAGAACCGGATCCCGGCAACCGACGCACACACCCTGTCGCGTGCCACTTTTTTTTCGTACGTGCATGAGCAGTGCGGCTACATGCTATCCCTGCCTGCAGTTTTTGCGACTTTAAGTCGATTTTCTCCAAGACTTCGTTCCCTTAATTAACTTGGTGTGCGTGTGTTCTGCGCAGTGACTGACAGCGAAAATACGATTCCGAGACATCTGACGCCGGATATCATAACGGCCCTCCAAGGAGTGCGATTTATCGCGCAACACATCAAAGATGCGGACAAGGACAACGAGGTTCGAATAATTTCCTAAGCTTGCTTTTTTCCTATGTGAAATTACTTTTTTCCACTGAAAGAAGAAAATCTGAAAGAGTAAAATATACAAAGAGAAAATCCAGAAGATTTACTTAAACCATTTATTTACATTTGTTACTTTAAAATAATCATTTTCAAACTTCGAAAATTAGTCTATTCTAAAAAATAAATGAATTTAATATCCATTCATAATGGTCGATTAGTTTACATGTAAAGACATCTAAATCTAATTTGTTTATAAAAATGTTATTTACATCTGTGCAGATTATGGAGGACTGGAAATTCGTAGCCATGGTATTAGACAGATTATTCCTGTGGATTTTCACGCTGGCGTGTATTGTTGGAACAGCAGGAATAATTTGTCAAGCGCCAAGTCTCTACGACACACGCGAGCCACTGGATCGACAAATTTCAAGCATCCCCCTTCGAAAGAGCAACTACATGGTTCCACCCCAGCCTTTCTTCGATTACGACTAAAACGAATATAAGCGACCAAACTAACATGAACAAAGACGCACAAAAACGAATTCATGGTACGATTTCATGTACGTTAACTTCTTATTAAAAAAAAATTATTGATGAATAATAATTATAATAAATGATTTGGATTAACTCTACAAAATGTTGAACTTTTCAAAATCCTATAATAATAGTAGTGTAGTTTTTTAATCCAAAAAAGCCATTTTTTATTTAAAAAATTTATATTTTTTAGTCTGTTCTTAATGTACTCACAGATATTTAAAAAATTACTTAACTTCTATATATACCAAATTTAATAATTATTACTCTAAAATTAAATTAATATGAAAATTAAAAAAAAAAATGAATTTCTTCCATGAAGTACAAATATAATCGAATTTCGTATCGTTTTTACATGAACTGTACAAAATGATACACTCACAGTTTGTACTGTCTCTATGATTCTTGAACACGCACAATGACCGTTTGATCCAGTCAAAAAGTTAGACCTATCGAAAATATTAATTATTTAAATTCTTATTCTAAATCGAAAATTATTCCAAATCAATGATCATCAACTCGGGAGAATCGCTTGTACTGCTTATAACACTATTAGTACTAGTTTGTGGTTTAAGCCTCCTTTCTGGTACAGACAGAGCCTGTTTTTTACTAGAACTCTGAGTTATACCATCTTCTTCATCACTACTATCAGATATTAGATCGATGACCAAAGCACGTTTTTTCTCTTTTGGAGCTGAAGGTGTTGAAGGATTGTGATTAGATTCATCTGGAAATAAAATTAACTTGATAACTACAAGGACACTTCATCTAAAATATATGAGCCAAAAAACTTAGAGGATCCATTGGAAGAAGCAGAAATTGTTGAATGAGGCAAAAATGAAGCAGTAGTGAAGAATGCTTGAGGAATAATTATATGAATATGGAAACAACCTCTTAAAATAGAAGATTTATAAAAATAATACAGATGATCAAAAAATGCAGTTTAATTGAGTAGAATATTATAAGCATACCGATTTACTGTTATAAAAATTTTAGTACGGATTTGATAGATCATGTTAGTAAAGTTAATAAAAATAAGTTTCTTACCCAGATCAAGAGTGACATCAATATCTGGCTTTGAGCGACTTGGACTAATTTCAATTTTGTCATTTTTCTCTTTATCTTTCTCTTTCTTGAGTACTAAATTCTCCCAAGAACCATCTTGGAGTAATTGTATTTCATTTACATCTGGTAATAACTTGTTTGAATTTAAAACTTCTTGAAAATATCCATCAATTGTCAAATTATCATAAAGTGCTGGTTTGTCACAAACTGGACAATTCCATGTTGGTTTCCTTTCGTTCATTTGCAAAAATAAGGAAGCGTCAAAACATTGTAAATGTGCGCATGTTGATGCTCGACATGGTGTACTCATTCGCATTTTTCCCAATGGGCATGCTAATGATACTCTGAGTGACGTAGTAGCAATCTCACTATCTGCATCTTCATTCAATTTTTCTTTAACTGAAAAAGAAAGGAAAATATGTAGTCATACCTATTAAATTTGTATATTATTTTATTGCAATTTTATACTTACTTAGTCCTCTAGTGTAGTCAGAATGCTTAACTCCTCTGTTTTTGAGTCTGGTTAAAAGTTCTGAGCTTGTCAATTTCCTTACAAGGTAAACTGCACAAGCATATCTTCTGCCATAATCAGCAGACCACGATACTGTTATTTGATTTGCTACTGTAGGAGATAACTTAACTAATGGACTAATATTAACCGGCCTTGGTGGCCTCTTTGGTTCAACTCCTGGTTTATTTGTAGGAATTGGATTCTAAAATATAAATTAAATAAATCAGTGAAAAACAAGATTTTTGTCAAAATATTTCAAATTAAAAAGTTACTTTTTACAACTTACTGGCAGTGGACACAATTTTCCGTTAATTTTGAGATTTAAATTAGGAGGAAAATAATCTTCTTGCTCACAAGAAGTTTCTTGTAAACAAAACCTCATTTGTACCTTAATAAATAAAACAATTATATTTTATAGTTTAAAAATAAAAATATTAAAATATAAACAGTATTGAAAACAAACCTGCACTGTGTAATCCAGTTTGCTGCCCTGTCGACAGTCTCGAGAACTGGCAATATCTGTGGATTGTTGAGGTGTCAAATGAAATACATAAGCGTTTTCCTGAAGCCTCATTGTTCCCTGAGGCATTAAACTTGAAGGTCTCAATAATTCTCCAAGCATATCAAAAAATGGTAGTTTCTTGAATTTGACATCTGGATGGACAGGATACTGATTAGTAGGTTGTATTTGTAAGGGACTTGGTATTGGCATGACTTTTTGTTGAGCATATGCAGTGTATGCTGGATAAACTGCATTTGTAGATCGCGACTGAAAAAAAAAAAGAATTGGGAATAGTAAGAAACATGTGTGACATGCATTATTATTATATTACATTTAAAATTTTTGAAAAGTACCTGTGGTGTCACACTTGTATAACCAGGAGTATAAAGTGGTGCAGATCTTTGTGCTACCTGAGATTGGGGAATGGATGCTTGATGAGCAGGTGGTAAATCTTTTGCAGCAGGCACAGCTTGCTGCGATTGTTGTTGTTGGCTCAAAGTCTGAGCATGGCCTTGCCTACAATTTTGATCATTTTAGCATGAGAGACAATGCAATATAACAAAAAATATAACTTTTAAAGAGCACCATTTTAAAATATAAAGAACTTTTTTAAAATTCCAGTTAATTTATTAATTTATTAATTAATATATGAAAATTGTTAGTACCCAAAATTGTATTATAATAACATTTTGTAAATTGATAATGTTACTCTGATTAATTCTAATATTTAATCAGTGGAAAATATCAAATTTGTCCATAAAAATCTCTTAACTAACCTTGTGAAGTAACTTCTGGAATGCATTGTTTGTTCGATCTGTGGCTCAGCTGCACCACCACTTTGACCATACATTTGGTGGGCAGCAAGTTGATCTGCCCTATAAGAGCAAACTTTTATTGTTATCCTTTATGCACTTTATTATTTAATAAAAGTACCAATTCTTACTGAATAGTTTTGTATAGCTCTCGAATCTTCAGCTGAACAGGATGTGACCTAAGGCGCAGAAGTTCCAAGGCACGTGTTTGAAGTTCGTTTTTTCTTCCAGATTTATTTCGACCAGCGAAGCCCAATAACATCTGCAGTTCGGATACCCGGAAACTCAATACCATATTCTGTATAATAAAAAAATATAATCAACTCAAATCTCTATAGACTTAAATAAAGATTTTTAAATAACACTTTCAGCTGTTGAAAATCTCATTAGTATATGTTTCATATAAGAATTAACAACTAATGTGAATCAGACACATTCTAACAATGAGACTACATAGAGTATTTAAAGAATGCGTTTATTTATCAATAATGTTATTCAAAAATTGATTTAATAAAACGAAAAATCGTTATTATTAGTAACTGTGTATAAGGAGCAAAAGTAATACATCCCCTAAAATCTATAAAAATCAGTTAAAAGTTTCAGAACTAAAATATCAAGATATATTGGATGAAAAACTACAGAAACTTTTTCAAAAATACAATAAATTGAAAAAATTCACCTTACCCATTAACAATCCATGTACAAAGACACTTCAAAAACGAATTGCGTTGCATTTTTCGGTTAAGCAACTTCTCGGAAATATACAGTATTACAAGAAATGAACGATCGCAAGGAAGGAAATCGTTATAGGTTACTACCTAACTGCCAAGTTATTATCACACCAGCTCACACCAGCCCGCGCCAATCGCTATCTTCTCCGCTCACGCTCCGATTTCTTTCTGTGAACCCGGTTTCATGCTTCGCGAGCTTTCCAAAACAAAAAAAGACAAAACCGAAAGGTAAAAACACAAAGGAAGGACAAGACGGATCACTTGCGTTCACACGTATATGATAAGCGCAAGTATACGTGAGGCACTGGTGTAAATAAACGCTGACTGGAAAAAAATTTGTCGAGAGTGCGCGCCACAACGCGTGAAAAAAAGAAAGTCAAAGCTGCAGCCCCTCGAGTTCTCTGTCGCTGGCCCGTACTGTGCAACTGTGGCGCTCTTTTTTCCGGCTAGTTATTGCTACTCACATGTTGCACACATATCGAGGAGACCGCTGAGGCGTTCGGTGTCCCGCCTTCTCGCGGAGCCGGAAACGGGTCGCGCGGGACTGCGTACACTGTCGGCGGCACGCGACTAATTGGTCCGCGCCACCGCGATTCCCCTACTTATACACCCCCCCAAGATGCTGCACTCACCTCCAGTTCTTCCGTTTCCGACATCTTCCTGGCAGATAGTCAACAGCAGCAAGACTCCTGCACTCGGTCTGGTCTATCCTTGCCGACCTGCACTGCCGAGGCGCTCAGCGCTCGCAGTCGCCGGGCCCCGTACCGTCGTCCAACTGCCAGCCGCCCGCGTGCGAACTGCGTGAAGCTCCGTTGGCGGGCTCACCGCTTTCCGCGTACTCTTTCTGCCTTACGCTGCATGCGCGTGCGGTACTTTCTCTCCTCTCCCCGACTCCTCGACGCGCGCCCTTCGCAAAGCGGCAACTCCCTTTTGCCGCTCAATTTTCAATGTCGGTTATGATGACTTTGGTTATGTCCGGTTTACCTCTTTCGAATTTCTTCCGAAGAAAGTTCTAAGAAATTCGCGGTGGTTTTTAATGCAACGTGTTTGAGATAAGCCTTTAATAATGGGTTGTCCGTCCTCGGGTCGCGGAATAACCCGGGTCCTCGCCGGGTCGCGACCAACCACCGAATGAAGGAGAACCGCCAGTCCTAAGTGTTTTAGTCCAAAATCCACACGGGGGTAAATGGGAAAAAGGGATTTTCCAATATGGCCGCCAATCCGTTGAAGTCCTATAACCAGTCCCAGCTAGGTTTTGGGTCTCGGTAAATTAATTAATCTAAACAACCGACGCTTTTCGAAATCACTTTACCGAGTGAAATAGTGTTTTAAAATTGTATATAATATTGCCTTTTGCGAGTAAGGTATATTTAAAGAAACGTATCATCACTTCCCTTGCTGTATGAGTGAAGTACAAACTAGTTGGGAAACGTATTCATACGTTTTTTAATGTTTAGTCGACTTAATAGACTACCAAGCATTATCAGGAACTTCTTCTTTCTGAAAAAATGATTGTTTAAACTAAACTAAGTAAGAATCCAGGATTTTCTAATAAATTTTCTACTTTTCATTAGAAAATATTTTCATGTGAGAGACGTAAAAACGTTACGACTTGTCCAGATCTCAATTGGACAAATACGCAAAATCGCAGAAAGATTTTCACAGAAAATTCTACATAGTTATATAGATCCTTATTTACAGTTGTAAAAATTCTAATATTAGCCGTTTTAATCAAATCTATCTCAAGTAAACAAAATGAACATTTCTTTAGTTTTCCTAATAAATTGCCTAGCACCTCTAATCAGTTTTTATGGAGATATGTGGACAAAATAAACGTATTTGGATTTGGACAAGAATTGAGATATGAAGTAGGAATATTACGAGAGCGGAACTGCGAAATGTAGAACGTAGAACAAGATTACTATATAGAACATACGATCTCGATGAAAATGTTGGTAGATGGCAGTAAAACAACCTTCTTATAGATGAAATAATAGATACTTATTTGAATTTGAAAAAAATCAACTTTTTTATTGAAATCTTTATTTTATTTATATTTTTTAAAAACGAGCAATAGCATTCTACCTATGATCAGATAACGAGTTTATTTTATAATAACTCAATCGCAAACTTTATGAATAAAGAAACCAGTAAAAGTCTGACAGATATCAATAAATATCAAACGATTAGACAAAATAAAAAACTTTAAAAATGCTTAAACAACAAATCTGCCTTACAATACTTGTTTTGATACCTTTATCAAATTACTTAATTATAAATATTATACACATAGTGTTAGAGATATAACAGCAAAATCACAATTTCCATTTCATAACTGAAATATTGATGTATGAAATACCTATGGAAGTTTGATCTTTTAGCAAAAAAAAATCGCCTTTTTTGTATTTTCAGTCTTTTTAACATTTTCAGTATGAAATGCTTACTGAATGTTTGTGGTTTGATCACCAAACTGATGATACTTTTTCTGCTTCTAGCAAATAAATAAAAGTACTAATAGTTACTCTAATAATCTTCTTCGTCATATCCATATCCATAATCACCACCATCATCTTCTTGACCCAGTTGACCAAGTAACTGGCCGACAGACATTTCAGATGGATCTTGTTCTGGTTCTGCTTCCTCGTCTACGTAGTCATCAGCATCGTCTATTTAAAATTAAAATTTTATTTTATAATAAACAATGTTCAATAAAATTTTATATTCAATATTACAAGAAGACTTACCCATATCATTATTTGCATCATGTTCCATAACAGGTACAGGTACTGGTACAGGTATAGGTTCGGGCTCTTCCAAAACATTTGTTGTTGATTCTGTGTCCGATTGTGACACTTTTCTTTTTCTACTTACATTTACCTTTATATTCGGTGTTTTCCTTATTTCAATTATTTTTGGCATTGCCTTCTTCGGTCTTTAAAACAATTTAAAAGATTATTAATGAAATTTGTAAAATTTTAGAAAAATGTTGATTTTATTCCAACTTACGATGGAGTGTCAGTTGTAGCGCTTTCCTTACTATCCACTTTCTTCGGTGAAACAAAGGATATATCATCAGGTATTTGCTGTGATGTCTGATTATTGGAACTACTTCCTACATTCAAACTCTTTAATACTTCATAATTAATTTTAGAAGATATTCGTTTTTCTTGCAACATTTTTTCTATTGCTTCTCCTAAAGAAATTAAGATAAATTTTAATACTGAAAGTGTAAATTTACATTGTTAATTGAAAAACTTATTATTAACCTGCACTATTTGCTGGACCCTGATTTTTATTCTTTTTGGCTGTTGTTCTTCTTCTTTTCTTCTCAGGTTTACCTTCTTCTTTTTCTTTTTGTCTTTTCTCTTCTTTTTCTACATTAGTAAATGCATATAATTAAGTTAAATGTATAAATGCCGTATGTTTGCAAAAATAAGTGTGAATATTAGAAAATTATACCTTTCTGTTCTTGTAAATATTTTTCATTTACTTTGTTCCACAGAGTACTCTTGAATGCAGCTTCTTTTTCAGACATTATATAACCATCTAACTCTTCATCATCTAAGTCTGTAATATCTACTTCTCCTGTTAACTGTAAATATGAATTAAAACTTGTAGAATTAGTATATATTTTTTTTTATATTAAGTAACATAGGAACGTATAATCTTACGTTTTCAAATGACAATGTATTCGTGTCCTTTTTTGAATTATCATTACTACTATGAAAAGACGTCGTCAAACCCATAGAGGCGATGTCAGGCCCTAATTTTTATTTAAAAAAACATCTAATTATTAAATATTAATCATAATTAATTTATTTAAAAACAAATAAAAATGTATTTACCAAGTCCAGTGGCAAGGGTATTTTCTTTGCGTTTTCTGCTTTCAGCAGATACGTCGTCAGGATCATCTGGATCTCTTCCAACACACTCTTCAATGACAGTTAAATTCGATTCTCTAATAAATCGCTCGGCATCTGACTCTTCTACTGTTACAGCTGCAAAATTTCACGCAATATTAGGTAATAATTTTCCATTAAATATTGTAAAAATATAACATGATAAAAAAATTTACTACTTTTCGTTTTTCCTTTTGCCGATTTCTGCTCTTCTAACTGTCGATCTATTTCTGACTGAAGTTCACTGAATTCGCTGTCTATATTTTCCAACTGAAAAAAAAAGAATAGTGGAAATCAGAAATGAGGTAATTTCTTTCAATATTCATTAAATAAACGTAATTATAAAACCATTACCCTTTGCAATCTTTCTCTATCTTTTTTTCGAGCTGCTTTAAATGCTGGCGGATCTTGTTCCTCTTCCAAATCCACCGTCATAAATTCATCCAAAGTTAGAGCACTGGACGGTGTGTCGCCGAATTCTATCAATCTGAAAAAAGAATCGACGTTTAATTGAATTATTCTTAAATCATTTACTCGTTAAGCAAGCATGTATATAAATTACACACCTTTTGCGTAAGGTCGACTCGTGAACTTTTACAATTTTAATAATGTCGTTCGGGGACCTATTGAATTCGTGTAGTCTAGCGGCCATCAACAGTGCTGAAAATAAAATTGAACAGTTGCATTATTGTTTTTTTATTTTATACCCAAGTATAGTATGCATCCTTTTTATCGTTCCGGTAATTTACCTGCACCGCACAAGCCGGATGGTCGGCGCCCACTGTGAATGCTGTCCCTTTTCATTCTCTGCACGACGCGCAGTGCAGTCATGGATACTTCGTGAGTTTTCTCGCCAAATTCCAGCTTGTTTGCGAAGCGCATTATGTACAGACATGGATCTGTAGTAAATAAAAAAAGATTTCAATAATTAATTTTTTAAAAGGAAACTGCGATTACTTGCTAATTATTTAGTATCAATATCCATATAATATTAATCGAAATTGAATTAAACCTTTTAATTCATTAAAAAATAATCAAATTTAGTTTCGGTACAGAGTTTATTCTGATAAATAATTCGTTCTTTCATTACAGGGTCAATTAAGTGCGGAACTTTTTCTTGAATTACCTACAAAAGCCTCATTAAACGCGACAAAGTGCATTATTTATCGCGCGTGAAGAAAAAAAATGCTGGATCCGCGAGAATAACGGAGTCGCGGATGCGCGCGCTCACGCCAATCCGGACGGGCGCGATCGAGCGAGCCAAGGCAAGGAGAAAACTCGCTTATATATACCTACCCGTGCATTTTGCCGTTGCAACATCCGCACTCTGTTATATATTGCGAGCGTTTTGCTCTTCGGGGCCAGACAGCGCGACTCGTTTGAATACGCTAAAACGATCGATTTAGAATTCAGAAGTTTTGCATCGCAACGTACAATTTTAAACTTTGCCAAATTACTTTCTGGGATTCGGCTGCTTTTGTCTCTCATCAGCAATTAAAAACACTTCGAATTATTCAATTGAATGAGAAATAAAATGTTTCTGCATTAAATGGGATTTAAATAAATATTCGGTCAAAAAGTAAAAAATAACAGCTAAAGAAAAAAACAATAAGATCTATAAATAAATGTAATCTACGTAACTTGATTAGCCGACTAACTTCCTTAAAAAGAGGATGAATATTAAAATGACAAGAGCTAACAGACTGGGACTGCAGTTAATGTGCGCTGAAACGACTCGCTTATAACAGGCTTATTTCAGCGCGAAGCCCCGTGCAAGTTTCGCCTTTATTTTCGAGCCTACATGGTCGCACATGCAAAATTCAGAGAGCCGAGACTATTATTTCGGCGGTGCTGGTGCCCCCACCCCCTCCGGCAGAGACCCGTGCGGTGATAGGACGTCGCGGCGGCCGCTGTCTCTATCGCTATCGACCGACGTATATAAATACGCGAGAGGCCCCTTCGCACCAAGCCCATGCGGGGGAGAAAAAGTGCGAGAGGGGCACGCGGAGAGGGCGGAAGGAGAGGCGAGGACGCCGGGTTCGGCGGGAAGACCGCCCGACTGGATAAGTCACCGTGAGCAAAGGGGATTCACTCTTGACGGGCTTTTTGTTAAGCCTTTCTTCCTGTTCATGGATTTTTCGCTCGAGCCTTTGTCACGGGGGCAGAAAAAAAGTGTTCGATGTTCTGACGAATTAATTATAGAGCTGAATTGAGCCGTGTCGAAGTATAAGATTAATTTAGCAATTTTAATAGGTAAAACTGAAAATTTTTTTCAGAAAATGAAGTATAGTTGTCGATTAATTACTGCTCAAATGTTTGTTATTAATAACGATAGCTCTGCAAATTTCTTTAAAAGATAAATAAGATACTAATTTTTAAGCTTCAGAATAATTATGAATAGCGAAACTTACTTTTCAATAAAATTATTCAATGATTAATAAAAAATATTAATCATTCAATATTGCGTTAATAATAAAAGAGTAGCGTTAAATTTCAATCATTCAATATCAATCGATTTCACCTTTTCAATTCTGTATGATCGCAGGATTATTAAACAATTGATGAATTGTTATTTAATGAAACTGAATATCTAGAAGCAGACACCTAATCGCTGGATGTCCATACTACCGTCAATCTGTATTAGTCTGTATGAATCAATAAATTGAACAAAGGTAACATGGTAAATGCTTTATCATTCAGAAAGTACCAATGAACCATATACAAACGTTAACGAGAAATCACGCGACTATTGCTATCCTAAATTACATCAGCTCTAAAATCCATGATAAACAAATAAACTGCAAATTAAAAATAATTATTATAATACATCCGCATCAATAAAAGGTATTACCTCAACGTTAAATTAATCAAACCATTAAATCTTAATAACCATAAAACTTCATTTAGGTACATTAAAATTACAAAAAGGTAATCCGACGATAGATTTTAATCCAAGCTTCTTATGCCGAATAAACGAAAAAAAAGAAGTGGCGACATTGCTGAAAGAAGATACCCGAGGCTGTCGCGATCGTCGCGATGTAATCCAGGCGCGGAACCTCAACCAGCGATAAGAGAGCGAGCGAGAGAGCCGACGGAGGAGGACTCGGGCGCAGAATCAGCGCGTCGGCCGGTCGGCGGCGGCGCACGCAGCCGCTGAAAATGGCGAGCGGGCGGGCCTAGACGTCGCGGCGCTCGCGGGACGCACACTCGCCCGGCCGATCACTGCTCCGTGGCGGCAAGAGGAGGCGCGCGCGCAGGAACGACGCTTATAACCCGCGAGCTGCTCCTCGACGAGGAGAGCGGCGCCATGGCGATGTCGAACCTCTACTCGAAGATCGCCACCAAACCGGTGAAACGCTTCCAGGACAACATCGCTGTCACCCAGACGAACGCCTGGGTCAACGGTAAGCAGAGACGCCCCCGCTTCCGAGCATTACCCTCTGTTTGTATACCCTTTCCCCTCGCGCCTCCCCCTTGGGCGGAGGCGTCTCGCGTCCTCTTTTCTCTCGTTTTTTGCTACCTCTTTTTTTTTCGAGCGGGCAGGACGTACCTTTCGCTTTGTTTAGCTCGCGAGCTCACGGAAATTCCGGATGGCCGCTGATGAGGAAGTCGGAAATTTCCGCGGGGTTCGCATGAAGTGGCGGCGGGAGCGCCGAGGGGTTCTTGCACTTGTGGGGTGGCGGTGGGCGAAGTTCGTTCACTCCTGAGGTAGACGCGGGTCGAGCCGCGCGGACATAAATAAGCTATTACCGCGGATGCTTTGTAAATGTAAGCAATCATTATTAGTTGAATCTATATAGAAAATTAATTTTTGAAAGGAAAGTTATTAGTTTTTTAAAAGAATAAAACGGGAATTATAATTTTGCATCCTTTACAAAAGTGAATAATATTTAATGAATGAGTTCACTTTGTAAACAGAGCATTCAAAATATTGAGTTAACTGGATCAAATATATTTTTCAATGGTTCATTGATTAAACATTTTTGAATATTAAACTTTATCTTTTATTAAATAATATTTAACGATGTTGACTTAGTAAATACTCTCTCATATATGTATTAAAAAAAAGAAAATCCATTTAAAAAAAAATATTAGAATCAATAAAATCAATGAAATTTTAGAGTGATCAATATTAAAACACAAAGCACACGACTTTGCCTCTAGAAACGGTAAAAACCGAATGTCTCGTTTACCGAACTCTCACAACGATTCACGTAGAATATCAAGACTGGGACAACTCGGCTGAAATCGCGACTCCGGCTCGAGCGAGTAAAAAAATCTTTAGCACCGCGTCAACCGCAGGATTTCGGATACTCGTGTGCGTGCAGCTCGTCTCGGTTACCCGCGCATGCGCGCGCACTTGCATCCAAGTCAGACTGCACCGGAGGTGGGGTGGGGGGGGAAGTATGGAGTGCAGCGGCGGCGGCTCTCGACGCAGGCGCGGAGTGGGCCGACGACTTTCCTCGCAGGGGCGCGCGCAGATACCAGGAACTCATGTGCACGAGCAGCACGCCTGTGTGAAAGAAACCTCGCGTCGCGTTGTACACGGCCCCGAGCACGCACACATCGCTCGGGAGAAAGGGAGCGACTAGAGCACGGAGGGGAGGTCGCACAGTCGCGGCGGCAGCAGCGCCAGGATGTGGTGACGGCGAGACGGGCGCCCGTTGCTCCAGCCCCGCGCCCGCGAGGATGTCGACGAGCGACCTGTCGTCCTCGTCCTCGTCCTCCTCCTCGGCCTCGACGTCGTCGCAGCAGCCCGCCGCGCGCAAAGGAGGCGCTACGGCGCAGGCTGCGCCGCGGCCAGCCGAGAGGAAGCGCGAGGCATGCGCCAGCCAGCAGCTCGCTGCTACACTGTACACCGACGGTATAAACGTTTGAATTAACCTACATTGCCGTAATTGGCCCCACTTGTGCGCGCTCGGCTTGCCTCGCGCGGGGCTCAAGCGTTTTGCGCGCTTCGCCAGTCTTTCGTGCTGGGCTCGGGCGGCTGCACGCACCGTCACGGCTCGAGTCGCGACGGAGTGGGATTGCACTTGTAATACCCGAGTCGGAGGACCTCTTTTTTTTCTTTTTCGTTTCGCGAGAGCCGCCGCGCGAACACGTCATGCGTCGCGACCTTTTTTTCTCGAGCTCGTTATATCGTCCTTGCTCGTGCGCTCTTGCTAAGCTCAGTCGCGCGAGACTTTGAGATCGAGTCTTGGCTTGGCTCTTCTGTGCGTTTAGGTTGAGGCTGCAAGGGGATGAGCGCGATAAGAGAGGGTACTCCTCGCTTTATTGTGTAATGTGGAGAATGGGATCTTGCCATCGAAATAACAAGCGTTCTGTAGCACCCGGTAATAATTAGTGAATTTGTCTTGGAGTGAACCAAAGCTTTTTTCCTATAATTTCCCATCAAAGTTTATGTGCTTGATTTTCTGATTAAAGTTGCCTTGTTTAATGATTTATTTGCTATTATTTTAGCGGAGTCACCGAGTACTGTGTCAGGGTCACCACTGTCAGTCAGTCCTGTATCATCCTCAATTGTGCTACAGCGAGAAGGGGTCATAAATCAACCTTTGAGCACACCAGCCTCTCCATTGTCTAATGTATCTTCACCAATAACCCAAACTTTCAACTTATTATCATTAGAAGATTGCACGCAAGATCCTAATTGGCAGGCTACGAAGCCTACAATAAGGGAGCGGAATGCAGCAATGTTCAATAATCCTCTTATGGCTGATATTCAGTTCATTGTTGGAAGTCCAGGTAATTTGCTTAAAGCCAATGAAAAATACAATTCACATATTGTAATAAACAAAAATGTAACTTAATGGTAATGTGTAAAATTTTTAGGGCACACGCAGACTATACCAGCTCATAAGTATGTGTTAGCAACTGGTAGCTCTGTATTTTATGCTATGTTTTACGGAGGCTTAGCAGAAAACAAAAATGAAATAGAAGTTCCGGATGTAGAACCAGCTGCATTTTTAGCATTACTAAGGTACTTTTTAGTAGAAAAGCATAAAACAGAAATAAAATGAAACCTTTTGATAATGATTGCCTGTGGTTTTCCAGATATATGTACTGCGATGACGTGAACCTTGAAGCGGATACCGTGCTAGCAACACTGTACGTCGCGAAGAAGTACATTGTCCCACATTTAGCCCGCGCCTGCGTTACTTTTTTAGAAACGAGTCTGAAAGCCAAAAATGCGTGTCTGCTACTGAGCCAATCCCGACTGTTTGAAGAGCCTGATCTCATGCGACGGTGCTGGGAAGTAATTGACGCCCAAGTAAGTCCGAACCTAAAATCAATTTCCTACGGCAAGCGAGAAACTCCGTGCTTCGAGAATCAATGTATATATCGCGCTCTGAGCTGGAACTCCGAAGAGGACTCATTGTCCGAAAATCAGTTGCAAAGATGGCAGGGCCAACGGATTGACGAGGAGGTCCTGGGTTCGAGCTGCGGCGACTTGCGCTGCAACAAGCTCCTCTTTGCCTCCTACCCCCTGAGTCTTTCCGACAGCAGTTGCTTTCTCTTCGACGTTAAATTGAACAACCCGCCGAGACAGTTCGCGCTCAGCCGCACGAGGAGCGAGCCGTACTTCCTAGACGGCAGGCTCGACGTCGAAGTTATACAGAATATCACGTATAAAGATAGCTTCACGGAGGATTGCAAAGATAGCGAGAACAACTTTGATCTCGATATTTACTGCGACAATTGCGAAGAGCTAAGATGCAGGTCGCCAGGCATTAATAGTAATGATAACCGCTAGGCTTTAGATCGGATCGGTTCAGAGTTACGCTCAACTTTTATGACATTCGGTGCGATTGAATTGTCATATGAATATACATATTGAAAGCAGAGGCAGTTCGAGTTAGGAAACGTTTATGAGTCACCGCTTTAATTGCTGTAGTTGAATTGTTCATTCGTTTCACGAATAATTTTAAGACTGAAAACGCGTGCTAGCATCACGGAATTTGCTTCATCAACTTCACATTGGAATTACGCTACAATAATAATTTTAAGATGTTGATCATTACTTTTACTCATTTCAATGAATGCTCAGTATTCTTACATCCGATGAAATATCTCGTTTAGACTTCAAATTCTGTAAATTAAACTTTGTTTACTTTTAAGAGACTCTGATCAGTGGATATCTTTATCCATGTCTATAATGTATATGACTACTTATAAAGTGTATATAAGATATTTCTCGACGAAAAATTAGCAAGAGAATAATTTCAAATTATTGTGATTTACATTATAAGGCTGTGTTCATTTAATGGAATACTAAAATTGCAATTATATGGTGAAGTGTTATTAAGATGTTAAAAATCAAAATATTAAAATATAGTAATTTTTTTTAAACAAAATACCTCTCTATATCATTCTTATTCCTAGGAAACTTTTCTTAATTAAAACATTTATTTTTTCTCAACAATATTGTGATATTGAAATTTTGATTTTTTCACAAAATTTTCTTTCATGAATCTATTTTACATTTTTCTTATTTAACATTCGACTTTGAATTCTAAATCGAGGCATTCGGAAACTTTAACAAAAGATTTTCTTAATTTTTAACGAGATCTGCATTGAAGAAAAGCTCTCGCAAGAAACATAATTATAAACTTAAAAATCTTCCGCAGGCAGAGATGGCTTTACGATCGGAGGGTTTTGTCGAAATTGATATTCACACACTCGAGTCGGTGCTATCTCGGGAAACTCTGACCTGTAAGGAGATCCACCTATGGAACGCGGCCCTGAGGTGGGCGCACGCCGAATGCCTAAGACAGGACCTCGATCCGACCCCGTGCAATCAGAGACGATTGCTAGGTAAGCGTCGAGCACTAAAAGCAGGAAACGCTTTCAGCAACTACAAACGCGACAACACTAAAAATGAATGACGTCGATTTAATTGCAGGATCTGCTTTGAATTTGATTAGACTTCCTGCTATGAGCTTGGAAGAGTTCGCAAACAGCGCCGCCCAGACCGGAATACTCACGCAGCAGGAGACCATCGACATATTTCTGCACTTCATCGCCAGTACAAAGCCTCAACTCTGCTTCCCCATCAAGCCCCGACAGGGACTGAAGACTCAGGTGGAGCATTATTGAAGTTTCGCTATCTTTCGTTAGTAATCGAATAAAAAGAAGTAACTAAAAAACTGTTCGTGTTTCAGGTCTGCCACCGATTTCAATCGTGCGCCTACAGGTCGAATCAGTGGCGCTATCGGGGCCGTTGCGACTCAATACTGTTCAGCGTCGACAAGCGCATCTTCGTCGTCGGCTTCGGGCTTTACGGCAGCTCCTCCGGTGCCGCTGACTATAATGTGCGCATCGAGCTCAAGAGGCTTGGCCGCGTGCTATCCGAGAACAACACCAAGTTCTTCTCCGACGGCTCGAGCAACACTTTCCACGTCTACTTCGAGCACCCGATTCAGATCGAACCGGAAAACTTTTACACTGCGAGCGCGATCCTTGACGGAGGCGAGCTGAGCTACTTCGGCCAGGAGGGGATGTCCGAGGCGACGGTTGGCAGTGTCACCTTCCAATTTCAATGTAGCTCCGAGAGCACGAATGGCACGGGGGTGCAGGGGGGCCAGATCCCCGAGCTGATATTTTACGGACCGCCCTCCGACGAATGACGCCATTTCAATACGGAGATCATGGTCTGAGTGTGACGACGATTTGAGCAGACTGTTTAAATTCTATTTTTGAGGCGATTACTGTACATTGATAGAGGAAGAACGAACACGTATGCATCGAATCCCAAGTAAAAAAAATTGCTTCAACGATCGAGCTTGATTTTGCTTTAATTCAATTATGTAAAATCCGCTTTACTGTATAAGCACACTATTTATGCTTGAAAGCCGTTACTTTCTTTATTATTATTTTTTTTTTTAAGTTTGTTTTTCAAAGGAGTATTTAATTTTTGGAAATTTTTTACTTGGGATTTATTTTTGGACACTCTAAATCGTGTACACACTCGCGGTATTTGTGAAGAATTCTTTGAGAAATGGCAAAGTCAATTGGCCACTAATAGCAATTGTTATATATACTAGCTGTTGTTTGAATCTTAATACTATTACACAGTTTTAACCAACGTCGCGTTACTATTTATCACTCTTGCAAGTGCTATATTTTGTTCATCTTAGTTTTTCTGTTATTATTTTGCAAGTGTAATGAATGTTCTCTGATAAATAATACATTTTCGATATAAACCTCAAAAGCACTCAGTGGAATCATTGCAATGAGAATACGCTATATGCGGTATTAAAGGTAACTGTATGACGATTGTAAATTAACGTAATAAGCGACTTTTATAAAAAAAAAATGGTAATAAAACGAAACGTAAGAATGCACATTATGTAAAATAGATGTGCACTTGTGTACTGAAAGAGAAGTGGGAATTTGAAAATAGATGATAGAGAGCACGTTATACTGCCTAATTTCAATTTAAGTCTTTTATGGTGTTCTATGAAAAAGTGTGCAACAAAAGTACTACAAACTGCCGAGTCACTGCGGTTTTTTCTGAACTTTTAGTCTTAATTTTTTTACTGTTTTATATTTGTTATTAAATAATTCTATTAAATTATAATACATTGCCATTATTAATGAGTATGAAACTAATTAATAAGTTTTGTTGAACCTGTAGTACTTTAAAAACTCAACAATCAACGACACCAATAATCTTATTGTATTATTCTGTACTTAAAAAAATTGTTCAACAAGTTTCAAGGTCTTACCAAATTTCACTATTTATATAACAAACATCTTTAAGTTAAATAAATGATACTTTAAGCAATGACTGTTATGAAATTTGCCAGATTAAGTTTATAATTATAAGGTTAATTAAAATCTTGTTATCTTAGGATCCAAAGTGACTTTGCCACATACAGAAAATTTTGTGCCAAAAATTATATGTGAAGACTATTTAACTATTTTATCGTTTTGGTTTTCTGTATGTATATTTTTACATTGTAAACAATTGTACTTTTTATGAAGTTATGTATATTATATGTTTTTGTTGAAACATAAAAAATACGTCATAGTCTTCTAATGTAGGCTCTCACTATTGTAGAATTTATAAATACTATACTATTATATTTGCAACTTATTCTTAAAAAAACTACCTACTTTTGGAAAATATCTAATATTTTTTACAAGAAGATTATTTAACCTAAAAATTGCATTATAAAAAATTTAAATTGAAGTAGAGATCTTAAAACTTTTAAAAATATGTACTATAGTACAAAAGTGCTTTTAGATGTATAAAAGTTATCTGTAAGTGCTAAAAAATACATGAACAATTATATTATTTGAACTAGCTTTTTTATTTATACTAATATTTTAGTCACTTTGAAACACCAACATCAAACAATAAATATTTCCTTCCTATATATTTCTAATCCTTAAGCTAATTATCATATCAGTCATTTATGTAGCATTTTATAATCAATAATTTATAAAATCTTGTAGATTTTAATAATTTTACTTAATCAAAAATAGAAGAATTGTTAGGTTGATTTTATCTATCTTGATTGTATCTATCTTGCTGATTTTATTATTTGCTTATAGAAATTACACCAATCTGTTAAATAAATGCATGTAAATGAATATTTAAATTCATAAAGAAATAAAATTGCAGTAATTTAAAAAACGTAAATAAAAATGTGAACTGTGATTTAGTAAAATCTTGATAATCATTGGCATTCTATCAATTAAGAAATTAAAAAAGGAAATTAATTTTTTATATAATATATATCTTACCCATTGAAGGTATATTAATGCATAAAGCTTGTGTGAATCTTAAGTATGTCCTTCCTAATTCGTGAACACAAATTTGAAGTACATCACTGATATCAATGAGCATATCTAAAAATTCATGATAATTGAAATATTTAAATAACTTCAGTCATTTTATTAAAACCACTATAGTGTACTTACGAGCTGTTCCTTCAGTTCGACAGGTAATATAAACACATGCAGCATGATTGTGAGCCTGTTTCCTTCCTCTTGTTAAATGACGATTTAGAGCCATCTTATAAAAATTTACTGAGGTATCAATACAGTGTTGATTTAATCTGTTGAAGATTCAAAAAAGTTAACATTCATATAAATTAATTTGTTACGTATAATATAAAAATGCCAAATAACTTACTGCAGTTGTCTGCACAAATGTGTAATACCCTTTCTTGCATTTTGCAGTGTAATTTCTCTAGACTCTTTACCACTAACAAGATATCCTAAAGTAAAAAAGAACTGTGGTTTGTAAAAATATAAAATTTTTAAACTCTGAAGGAATAATTTCTACCTGCTCCAAATCCTGTTGCTCCTCCAGAACTTTCATTGGATACAAATTGACCAAGCATCATCATGTTACCCGATGGTGCTTCTTCAAATGTTGTTTCACTGACAATGATTTGGTCCTCCAGGACAAAACCACATTCTGTACAAACTGCATCTCCTCTTGCAGGATCTGTCTCTATATTGGTTGAACCACAGTTTTTACACTTGCCACCCGACATCTGCAAATATTTAATTAATTAAATTTATTAAAAATAAAATATATTTTATTCTACATGAATTGTTATATGTCTTAACAGATGAAAATTCATGTGTGTAATTTATTATAAAATAATTATCTTTTTATTGTAAATATTTTCTATAAAAATCTTAATGTCAATAGATTACAATCATTTTCCTGAACATCATCCATAAAAAAATTAAAACATCAAGTGACATGTGCAAAATTCTACAAACTATACGATAAAGGTTAACATATTTTCCATTAGGCTTTAATTTTAAAAGTTTTTTTAAAAGTCCTAATGATTTTTAATGTGAAAATTCTCGTGAAATTTTTGTTTACACATTCATTCATGTAATTCTAACCCTATCGAATTTAGTCGAAATTCTGTTGTATATCAAACAATTTTAAACTTACCTTGAAATTGTTTTTATAGTATTTCTTTAAGAAGACAGTTAAATTTACAATATCAAAATTAAATATTAAAATGACTTTAAAATGTCACTGATAAAATACACTGAACAGCCCCTCGCGCGCATGACATATACCTGCATATACACAACACAATAGCGTTAGCGTCTGACTGAAGCAGAAAGTACTAAGTAGTACTTTATTCGTGCAATTTTACAACTGACCGCGTTGCGGTCGGTGGCAGTGTAGCACGAATGTACGATGCATACTATATTACTTATAGCTGGTAATATCTCCATCGGCTTTACCAACACGTAATTATATCGAAAATATAATCAATTAAAATATTATCGATCAATGTATACGAATACAAATTAAGTTTTTACAGAGAAGTAATTTATTTACGTAATAAAAAATAAATATCTATAATTCATTAACCACTACTTAATTACATTAAAATATTAAGATCTATAGCATAAGAATTTAACAGTAGTTCTGTCTTTTTTACTTTTTTAACACTAATGAAATAATTATAAATTGTTTTAATTTTAATTAATAAGACATAATAAAATAAATTGAGTTTTCAATATTTGATTGAAGGTTACACTTTCATTAATATTAAAATTTTATTTTACAAATACATTTTTATTGATTAAGATGAAAGATACATCAATAACCATTACTTCCATCACACTTTAAGATGCAATGATAATTACTTTTCAGAATCTTATATCTTGCCATATTATCTAAGAAATTGCAGCTATAACATTGTTAATTACTGATCAGGACTGGGAGGAGAATAGTTGAAATAGATCAATTCAAATCTGTTAATCTGAAAAATTCATAGTTATTTTTAACATTTACTGCTACATATTGTTAATAATAGTACTATCTAAAGAATTATACTCACAGCTATACAAGTAAGAAGGAAAGTTGCTACTCCGGCAACCAAGTGAGTATTGTACCTTCTCTGCTGCTTCTCAAAATTCTCTTTCCATGATCCTTGAGGTACACAAGCCTCATCGAATGTTACATATTTAAAGCCATCTTGATGAGCAAGGCGAGTTTGGGTTCCTAATAAATAAAACACAAATTAATTAAAAAAAAGGCTTGCTTTTGTAAATGATTATTCATGCAATATTCACCAGAACACCTACATGTATATCATACATATTTACATATTTGTGGAGCGTTATGACAAAAATAAGTAATAAATATGACATAACAAAGTAGTTCAAATTGATACATATTTTACAGACTTAAATATCTTTTAGTATAAACAGTGACAATATGAATTACGTTCTTTACAATGTGTTTAGAAGTTGAGGGGAAACGACACGACAAAGGGTGTAGCAGAAGTACAGTGAATTACATAACTTGGATGGAAAATTGGAAAATTCGTTACCTCTTTGGAGCGCACGCCTTGCAATGGGTCGTAAGATTTGATTCAGCATTTTCGAAATAAATTAATGCTGGAACACCTCAGAATTAACGATGCTGCAGCCGAAAAATCTCAAAGTGTAGAACACTTTGCAGGCACACGGAAATCGACAATCCGTGAACAAGGATGGCCGATAGAACGTCTGCTCGCACTGCTAAACCCACGTTCTATCCGAATCCAAGTAGCAATAGAGACGTCTGGTGGTAAAGTTCCTAAACAGTGATAAAAATTCTTAAAACTTTAAAAGTTTAAACATTCTGCTGACAGTGACTGCTGAGTATACCAAAAGATTAATTGTGTAAGTAAAGCTATTTTATAATCGAAGGATGTATACATTTTTTAAATTGTTCTATTTTTCAACAGAATGTTAAAGAAACTGAAGTAATGTAGCCGCAAGAATTCGGGCGCATTGTAAAAGTTGATCGTCCGGTATAAATTTAGCGAGGGAAAATGAAAAGATCAACCGGCGGCTTAGCGATTTGACGATCTAGCGGTAATTCAGCTACTCCGTGGCAGAGAGAAGGTCTACCACACGACACGAGCTGCGCGCACCGCTGTTACACGTTTAAAAATAGTTGAGTACTGCAAGTATACGAACGGTCAGTCAGTGGGATGCGTTACCTTGAATTTCGGTATTCTTTCGAAAGCTGTCCGGTCTTTAGGAAGAATATTTTCATCTGACAAGTGCATCGGTACGGCCTCCACCATTGAGAGAAGATCAGAGCGCGAGCGATGGCATCGAAAGTTAGCATGCAGCAGGCCCTGGGTACCGATGGCAGTGATTTCCAGCACAGGCAGCGAGTCGCCACTCATTATCAAACTAGGTGGGCTATTGACAATTGACAAGAGAAAAGAATTCGTCAGCGCGCAAATGGTTATTCAATGAGCGCTGCATTATAAATGTTTATTAGCGCGCGCGGATATCTGCACGCGCATCGCCTTGGGATCGAACACTCGTTCCCAACATATTTTCACACATAAACGACGATATTTTCGACAATCTGACACTGCTTGTTTACTTTCGATCGCTATGTTGATGATTTATTTTACTTTTCAGTGCCATGAACAAGTCAAGACTGAAATACTGTATATTTTTTCATTACATACTCTTCTTCGTTATGCTGGCCAAATTGTCAGCTGATATTTTAGACCGTTTGAATATATTTATCTTAGAAATAGAAGAGCTCCAAGTACCACAGGTAATACATTGTTTTGTAGACAATCAATTGTAACACTCTGGCCAACCGCTGCAATTTTTATTTGTTCTTTACAGCCCATGTGGTGGGAGTACATATGGTGCATAAGTTTGTTTATATCATTCCTTGGATTATCAGCGATTAGAAAAAACAAAATTAAGACATTACAACAATATATGGTTGGCATCGCAGTCTTAGGTGTGGGACCTATTTTGTATGCTGCGATATATTACTTTAAGGATACCTATCAATTCCTGTCAACTGGACAAAAAGAAAATATTGAACTGTGGCAGGTAAGATAAACTAACTTTTTTTTTAATTCCAAGTTATTTACAATAGAATGACAAAAAATAAACAAATTTATCATTGCAAGGATCTTCCATATGGACTTTTATGGTATATATTTATCTTCCTGGGCTCTCAAGTTCATGGTTTTACTTTATACTTCTCGTACAATCTATTGGTGGCATGGCAAACTAAGAGAATAAATTGAATGGCTTCAAAATGGGTAAATGTGTGACAGCACTTTAAAACGATCTTAAAAAGATGAAACGAGAATGAAACTTATAAATATGCAGGACATGCAAACGATCGACTACTACGAATTTTATTCATAAAATTGTAGCATGTAAGAAATTCTATTTTATAATAAAAAAGAAAATGACTTCCACAACAATGTAAAGTTTTGTAAATATATATTGTATAAAAGCATGAACAAGCGAAGGTATGGGCTTCAATAATACAATAAAAAGATAAAGCAAATTTTGAAGAAAGAGTAGCCTATAGAGCATTCTGATACTCGAGACTTAACTTACAATTACAAAATCTACAAAATTTGAAAAAAAAAGTGTAATCTTACATAATAGCTAGTATTCTTATGGAAATCTACTGTACCTATAAAAGTGAAAAAAGTCGAGACCGGGTCTCGGCGTGGAGCATTCGTAAAGTCCCGCGTCGACGACGCCAACGACGCCTGGCGTTTCCCACGCGGTGTCAAGGTTTCCGCGTTCGCGCTCTCCTCATCCTACTCGAAGTGTTTCAAGGCTCAGGCGGCTCGGCCAGTCTTTGCCTTTGCGGCTTGCGCTCTGCGCCACATAATACATCATCCGTCCTCGTCTGTCCCGCGCACTCGTCCCATTGTATTTTTCTCCTAGCACCCCACCTCCACCTCCTTCGTCTGGCGCGCCTCGTGCATGTGCGTGTGTGCGTGCGGTGTCGAGCTGCGTGCGCAACGCTGTGCTTGCGTCGCTGTGAAAACAATTGTTTTTTCGTTGCATCTCCCTCGTCAGCCGCAGGCGCGCGCATGCAGGTAGACGTACAAGTGCCCCGACAACAAAGTGAATAGAGCGCGCCGCGGAACTCCTCGGCGCAGTGAAACGCGAGGAAAGTGCGCGTCGTCGTCGCCGTCCTCGCCACCCCAGCAACGTCTTTTCGCCTCTCCTCCATTCGCCTTTCTCTCTCTCTCCCTCTCTCTCTCCCCCTCGCTCTCCCCCTCGCTCCCCCATCGCCGCCGCGCTACGACGATTCTTCTCTCGGAGCGGTATAAAGAAGCGAAACGAGGCGCGCGCGGGAGAAGGAAAAAAAGGAGGACGCTCGCTCGCGGAAGAGCGGAGGAGGCGGACAGTCCAAGAGAGAGCGAGCGAGGGGAAGAAGGAACGCCGTGAGTGCGCGTAGAAACCGATCGCACAACCCCGACGTAGGAGTGGAGTGTACGAGCCCGACGACGTCGTCCCACCAGCGGTCGTGATCATGGATATCGGCTGCGCCGCCGCTGCCTGTCGGCCGCTGCGTCCCTATCGGCCGTACTTATGAGGGAAGACCCCGAGTTCATTGGTGCCGTCGAGGAACCGCCGCTGCGCCGCCTGAGTGCGACGACGAGCGAGACGCCGTGTCTGCAGCGTCGACGAAGACGACGACGACGACGACGACGACAGCAGCAGCAGCAGCAGCCACCGCGGCGAATTCACTGAGCGGTCTCTCGCGCGAGCGGGGGAGGGCGCCGACGACGAGCGCCGAGGATCAACACCGCCGAGCGCCGCCGACGATCAAAGTGCCTCCCGCGGAGTGCGTCGATCGCCGCACAGGCAAAATTGCCTCTAACACGGATCCCGCAATGGTCATACGGTGAGCTGCACCCGAGTATAACGTCCTCTGACGCTCTCTCTGTTTTGCTCTTGTTCGCTTCTATTTTCGGCCCTTCCGCCTCAGCTTCGTCCCTATAGCCATCGCTTCTCTCTCTCTTTCGCTCTCTTGTAGTCTCCCCTCCCCCCCATTTTTTTAAGCCCTCACGCTCCCCCGCATCGATGACTTTTTCGTTTTCCGCTTTCGTTTCGGAGCAGCGGCCGCGACCGCTGCTCCGAAATCCTATATCTACGCTTGCCGTCTACGTGCCTAAGCGCTGGCTGCCCGTATTACTCGGTAGTGCCTCTTTTTGCTGCGGGCCCCCGATGTTTCCTGCCGCTGGCCTGTGGTTTTGTTACTAGGCGATTGAAAAAGCTGCGTGCGCCCAAGCGGCAACGAGTTTTTTTTTCGTTAAAGGATAGGATGCTCCGATAGCTATCCTATCCTACGCTCGGTGAATTTGCTGCGACTAGTTCCTCCTGCACGCGCCTTGAAGGAGTTTCTTTCTCACGGGATATTATGCAATGCTCCAAGAAATTGATTATTTATTCACTCTTTTACGAACAATGCGTTAAAGGCCGCTCGATAGTATAACAGGTGTAAATATGCCGCAATAACGTAAATCATTGCTAACAATTGCACTTTATTGAACTGATAAGTGCGACGGGTAATTAGCAGAGGCTAATACATATCAAGTCGCAAATCAATATTTACGTCGTCTTTTTTAGTGAATATTTATGTTACTTTCTGCAAAGCCATTTTAGTACAGTATTCTAATCATGACCTACTTCTGTTTCTATAAATTTTAATAGTAAGGAGCACCATAAATCCTGTCAAGGTCTAGTAACTCTAAATTGGATGTATTTTTGCCTGAGAAATTTCTTGTTCATAAAATTGCCTTATTGTTTGAAATGGAGTGAAATTTGAGGAGATAATTTTGTCTTACTACATTGTAAAAATTTATTGCATTTGGTATTGTTATTTATTACAATTTACTTTTATTTATATTGGGCTAAATATTTTTAGTAAATTTTATGTTGTAAATATATATATCTTTATTTGATGATGTTCTAAAATAGTTCCCTTTTAACTGTAAACTTTTTTTACAAGTGTAATAATGTCATTTATGGTACTCACTGGTGCATAACAGTGAGCCTCTAGCCACAATGACAGAAGCTTAGTTTTTTTTTACCAAGGCTGCACACCACTGTCTAAAGTCATTGTCTTGTAGTTTCTAACGGAACATTAATACTTTGACTTCTGAAGAAATATAATTTATGAAAATAAGTGCCATGCCAGTATATACGTAATGCTAAAAACATTCAGCTGATTTGATAAGTAAGAAATACATGTGTTATCAGAAAAATACTACGTATTAACTGTTGAAAATATTTTAAAAATAAAAACGTTTATACTGTTTTAATTTACACACTATCAGCAGTAATAAAATTGTTTTTGCTTATTGGCCTTTGTGATAGAGTTCTTGTTTAATTGTTAAATATTTTTCAGATAATTATAAATATAAGTATTGTAATACTTTATCTGTATCTATATGAGATGAGGAACTTGTTTTTATATTTTATGTTTTATTTACATTTTATTTTAAATACAAAAATATTTTAATTTTAAAATTGCTTCTCTAACCAGTTTTCAAATAGAATACAGTGATATAATATAAAAACCCGGATTTGTAATAATATTTAAAAACATTTACATTACAAGTAGCCAATAAATCACTAGTGATTTATGTTTTGTACATTTTATAGTTAATTAGTGTGCTTTGCTTTAAATCGTAATTTATGTATGTATTGTATCATTGGTCAATATCTGTCTCTTTTTAATAACAGTTTTCATTTTACCAGAGTTCATTTTTTACACACATTCATATTTTTATTGATTGATGTATTTCTCTTCAACTCGAGTAAATCACCAAAAAATCCCTTTAAATAATTAAAATTTCTAATGAAAAAATCATCCTCATTTTTAAAAACATGCTTCTTCCTAATTAATATGTTCAAGCATAACAGATCAGTTTAAAATATATTAAATAAAATCTCTTACAATGAGTTAATACTTCTTTTCCCACAATTCTAGGTCAGACGGCAGCAGCGAAAGCCCCCTTCTCGTAGAAGAGGGCGAGGCTGTTGGCCAACCACACAGTCCTCACAATAAACACAGTCATAGTCACAGTCATGTTCATCCCCATGGAGCACAGAGTCATCACCATGATAAGCCCAAACAGGCAGTAAAATATGGAGAACTAGTCATTCTTGGGTAAGAGACTAAAATGAGAATGTAAAGCAAAAGTTAATGGTTTTACAATCCCATTGTCATTTCTGGCAAAAAGGTCATTGGTTTCTTATCTCAAAGAGAAGTAGATAATCAAGAGTACTGTTATCATTAACAACTCTTATATATCTTGAGCAAAGCTTTATAAATTTGTATTTCGTCATTTTTCAAGGATATTGAATTAAACAACTTTTACATTACTTTTTCTTTTACTCTAACTAAGTAAACAAAGAAAAATAGGGACAACGTGACTTGATTAAAAGAAAAGTGTTTCAAAGATAGTTACTAAATAAAAATAAAATTTAAATAACCTTTTTTACTGTGTGTTATTTGTTTAACGAAAGTCTATTAAAAAATCATTATTATTTGTTCATTTTTATTTAAGTTTATTTTTTCTGTGCCACTCATGCTCAATTACATAAATCAACACCTACATTTTCTTTACTTGTGGTCAATGGCTTCTTAAGAAAAATTTACCTAGTAGGGATTAAATGGCCGACTAGTTAGTAATTGGATCACAAATCCAATTTGGAGTACTGTAAAATGATTACGCAGAATGGTGTGAAATATGCTGAATTCATATAATAAGAAGCCAGACTACCTCCTAAATATTCAAATACAGGATTGCTTTTTTTTATCTGCATCATTAGATTCAAAGTAGTAAAGTAGTCAAATGTAGTAAATTAAGTCTAAATTATTAATTAAGAAGAAAGAAACAAAGTGATAAATTGAAAATAAGTTAATATTAACAATGAATGATTAGTAATCATTTAATGGGTCATGAAAGAAGTTTCATTGTAAATAAAATGTACTTTAAAGCGGGTCATTGCATTTTATTCAATGCAATAAAATTAATATTTTTTTTATAAAAAATAAAGTAGTATTTAAATCTAAGAGTCTTTGAAAAATAGTTTCCACATTTTTTTTACACAGATACAATGGATATCTACCACCTGGTGACCGTGGGAGAAGAAGAAGTAAATTTGTTTTATACAAGAGACCAATTGCTAATGGTGTTAAACGTAGCAAGCATTATGTTGTCAAAACACCTCACTGCTCCCAAGCCATTTTAAATACGAAACAACATTCAATCTCGTACACACTATCCAGAACGCAAGCTGTGATAGTAGAATATACAGAAGATGAAGATACAGATATGTTTCAGGCAAGATGCAATTGAAGATGATTTTATTTCCTTGAAATAGCCAATGAATAATTATAATTGCGTATAAAATTATTTCGTAGTTTTTATAGTTTGTGGATATTATTGCACATTTTTCGTTGTCTATTTCGAAATTAAAAAAAAAAGCGCGATAAACTAATCAATAAACTTTGCGCTAATTGAGAGTATTTGTAAATACAGATTGGCAGATCATCAGAGTCTCCAATTGATTTCGTCGTAATGGACACTTATCCCGGTGGCAGCGAAGTAGCCGCTGCAAGTGAAGGACGAGTAGCTCAAAGTACCATCAGTAGGTTTGCGTGTCGGATTCTCGCTGATCGCTCCGACCCGAAAATAGCTAGGATTTATGCCGCTGGTTTTGATAGCTCGAGAAATATTTTCTTAGGGGTAAGATCACTCTTATCGTTACTAAGTCGCTCCTTTCCTTTATTTACAAAAAATTATTGTCGACTATTTATTATAGTTTTATTTGGATGAAATAAATATACATTATCCTATAAAACATGACGTTTGATCTTGAAGATAAATAACATAAAATAATCATATAGGAAAAGGCTACAAAGTGGCAAGAAAACAGAGAGATAGATGGACTGACAACAAACGGCGTTTTGATTATGCATCCAAGAGGGCAATTCTGTGGGGGAGAGGCTCAGTGCGGTTACTGGCGCGAGGTCAGCGTGGGTGGCGGCGTTTTTTCGCTACGGGAGAGTCGAAGTGCCCAGCAGAAGGGCAATGTCGTTGAGGATGAGAATAATATCCTTCAGGACGGTACCCTTATAGATCTCTGCGGGGCCACACTCTTGTGGAGGTCAGCCGAGGGACTTGCGAAATCGCCTGTGAGTATAATCTCGCTAATCGAATAAGCAATATGTATTCATGAAGAGCGACTACTCTTTGAAAATATGTCAAATTTATACGACGACTGAATTCACAATCGAAGCAGTCCTATTTTAAAAATACAACCTCGATATGAAAATTACATTGATTATTTAGTTAATTGGTGATTTTCTAAAAATAGTAAATCTACTGCAATTTTGAAATTACGATAAATTTTATTCATTTTGTTAAGATTAAATTTTTTTTATTAAAAAGCAACAAACTTTAATAAAAGTTTTTATTTCGAAAATTTAAGACGAAGCACGACTTAGAAGAGCTAGTGGATGCAATAAATGCTGGACGACCACAATGTCCCGTCGGCCTCAACACACTCGTCATACCGCGAAAAGCTGCTTCAGAGTCCGCCCAGCAGCAGCCCTACGTTTATCTTAAATGCGGCCATGTACAAGGTCACCACGACTGGGGCCAGGAGAAGGACAAGGCGACGCGAAGGTGCCCAATGTGCTTAGTCGCCGGTCCAATTGTTAAATTGTGCATGGGAATTGAACCTGCATTTTACGTTGACAGTGGTCCACCGACATATGCATTTAGTCCGTGCGGGCACATGGCTACCGAGAAAACTGTAAAGTGCGTGCAGATTTGAGCTTATGAAAGATTTTTAATAATAACGCAATAGATCAAAATAATTTGTTTTTCCTTTTGCAGATATTGGGAAAAAGTTGCAATACCACATGGTACAAACGGCTACATTGCAATTTGTCCTTTCTGTGCAGTACCACTGGAAGGGTCACCTGGATATGTGAAACTTATATTCCAAGATCACGTAGATTAAAAATTTATACGTGCCGTGAGCTCGTAAAAGAGCTCTGTACAGAAGTCATTATTTTTTACCTTGACTAAGCTTTTTTTAGACAAGGTAATAATAGAGCCTTATCGTGCGTAAGTTATTAAAACAAATTTTTTCGAATTTTACCGTTTAATATAGTGCCACAGATCATTAAAACGCTTAGTTTTTTCACCTGGCATATGCAGATTAATTTCTAAGGCTACTGTCAAGTTACACCTGCCATAAAACGATTTTTCAGCTGAAATTTCGCTTGGTTTAAGCCGAAGAATTTTTTTATTGAAATATAAATGCAACTATAATTGTAAAAGTAAAGAAGGAAAAAATTTTTTTAACAAATGTGTCGTTACAATAATTATATCTTTTTATATAAAAATCGTGTTAGGATAATTTACTTATAGATGAAATTAATTTTTAACGATAGTAATATTTATGATTTTTATTTCTACTTATATTAAATGAATATTATATAAGACTTTTATCTAAACGTAAATTTTTCAGTTAATTATTTTTAGTAACGATTAATTTTGTTAGGAAAATTTTTGTTGCTGACTAGGTAGAAGCCTTAATTTTTAGATTCATTTAAAAAAAAATGATCAATATATGTACAAAGAAGCTGTGTTCTTACAATAACCTGATGGGCTTCGAATAATCTTAGCCAAAGACTCCATCAATTCTTTATAACTTCCAGGGTACACTTTGCAAATTTGCATTCCACTAAAACTACATATAATATATTATGAATGATTTTACTGCAAATTACGAAATGGTGTCGCGAGAAAAATAATAAATTGTTTGTTTTTAAAAAAGTCCTTTATTTGGTACCACGTTTGTCCTCAGCAACGTCTTCAATTTTGAAGTAATTACTTAATGTACATTAATATTAAGAATACCATTATTTTATATTCAGTTATAAATTTTAAAATTGATATTTTGCAGTATTATTTTGTATTTTTATTGTACAAACTTATGTATGATATAGATATACATTATTAATAAATTGATAGCAAATATTATATCATGTAATGAAAAATGAACAAAGCTGGAAGTAATATCAATCATCAGGGAATTGTACATTATAACACGTAGAGACTGAAGATTACAATAATGAAATAAGTAGTAAAATTCATATTTTTTTTTGTACAATAGCTATGATGCTTTAAAAAAGACGAAAAATACATATTAGCATTACGCTTCAGACTGGCTATTTTTCGTCTTTCATTCTTTTGTCATAAAGTATTTTCCCATCCATCTATTTTTAGATTTATGGTTACATTTAATGACTATATGTTTTGGTGGCATGCTGATATCAGTAGCATAATTCTAGAGTATCACAGGGAATCCACTTTGAGCTCTCCAAAGCATCCCACATGTTGTAATCTTGTTCAATAATTTCTCTGTTTAACTTGTCAACGTCTACTGGAATTGAGTGTTCTAGAAAAAAAAAAAAAAATTATAATTAGTAAGTAATTATTTGAACTGATTTTTATAATTTTTTAAAATCGATAATTAAATGTATATTTAAGTAAAGCAAGATTTACATTAAGGATAATGATTTTACAATGAATTTAGAAATAGCGTGACTTTGCGATTTGCATTATTTTTTATTAAGCATTTAAAAATCGTATTATAATTAAGAAACAGAAAAATATCTGAAATATCATTGTCGCAAAAAAATCTGTACAGTTTAATAATAAATATTCGGTACATACCGATAAGTTCTAGTTCATCTTCTTCAGGCTTACGATCAGATGCATAATTACTATATCCGTCTGAAGTTGGTTCGCTTTCGTAATAACCTTGTTGCCAAGCACTATAACTGTTCCAATAAGAAGATGTGTCATAGTAGTTATAAGAGTCCGAATTCATACCTGATGAATAGTCAGAGGATGATGCAACAGGATTGGAGCTGTAAATTTATCATAATTGTAAAAAAAGTTATGTAATAGGGAATTGTATCAATTTCAGAATATTTCAAATTTAAAGGTGCTACAATTTAAAATTCAAATAACAAAAATTAGATAAGCACATCTTTTTTTTTTTTTTTTTTTTTTTGTTTTATCCAATTAATTTTATAAATAAAATAGAATCAAAGAGAAATTTAAGTTTCAATTAAATAATATTCAGCATGTTCTTTCAATACCATGTAGAAACTATGTACTATATCAAAATAAAATGAATGATTTTAAATTTTAACAATTTTGAATATTAAATATTCTGAAATAAGCTTTTTTCCAAATAAATAACAGCATGTAAAAATGAAAATTGTCTTACTCTGAAACTTTGTTCCAAGGTCGAGGAACAGCATTACAAATTTTCAGTGATCTTGTCCCAAGACCTCTGTATCCATTCATTGTGATCAAACTGTCTTTCTGCTCATCTTCGTTGGCAAATCTAACAAAACCATAACCTTTGCTAAAGCCTGAACCATCCAATATTACCTTAGCTGTCCTAATGGAATTATACTTTGCTGCAAATGTTCTGTACAACGAATAATCATCAACATCAGTAGAAAGATCTCCAACCCAAATACTGTACTCCCTTTCGGCTGCTGGCTTTCCAGTAGTGCTTGCATGATTTAGTCGAAATCTGACTTGCTGCAAAGATAAAAAAATTGAATTGCTATGATTTATTTACCTCTTTTGGTAAAATACATATATCACTCGTATTATATGAATATAATACTATAAACTATTACGAAAACAACAAATAAAATAAGTAAATTAAAAAAAACTAATATATATGGGAAACAATTGTTTAAAAATATAACTGAATTTTTTAAAAACATAAATGAAATGAATCCTTAAAATATTTGCATATAATAAATGATTATTAACTTATTAACATAGTGACAGGAAAATAAATTAGCAAGACAAAATAAATAAAAATACTATAACAGTCCGATAAATATCAAACTTACTGGACTTGATCCTGGAATGATTTTTCCATTTAATTTATGCATTGCATCAAGAGCCATTTCATCTGTTGGAAAGTGAACAAAACAGTAACCAGCTGGTTCTCCTGTATACCTATTTCTCATAACTTTAACTGTTTGCGGCTGTTCGCCCATTTTATGAAATGCATTCATTATAAAACTTTCTGTCATGTACGGCTCAAGCTGAAAATATAAATTTTATAGCTTGCATACATTTTAACAGAAAGCAACTGATACATTTTTACTTTAATATTGAATCACCAAACCATCAAATATTAAGTAAATTTGTATTAGATTTAGGTATATAACAATTACTTAGAAAACAAAACTACAACATTGAATTTGTGGTTATGTTTCTTGTTTATTTTCATTCAATAAGCCCAATATATAGGATTTTTTTACTTAAAATATAGAACATGAGTTTTGATGATTATTAGTGAAAGTTAATAAACTTTGTAAAATATCCACTTACCCCTCCCATCCACAGTTGACACAAAACCATTGGTGCAGACATCCTGGATAACCTTTGTATTTTTACAACTATGCACTAAATAAGTATCTCGTGCTAATTTTTTCTATTACTTAATTTAGTTAAACGTGATTATTTACTTCTGATTCGTACAACAATTTGTACTTTCTTTAGAAAATATATTTGTTACCGGAAGCCGGAACATTTGATTAAAAGATGCACATAAGTAAAAAATAAACTACATCAGCCAGTGACGCCAGTGCAGCGTGTACTGAAGCTTCCTACAAACAGCGCTGCCTACAAAGAACGTGCCGCGCCACCAGTCTACAGCTGTGAACTGGAGGGGTTGAAATTGAAAATTGAACAGGAGCCCCCCGCCCCCCTTCCATCATCACCCACCCCTCCTGCAAGAGGTTTCTTTTTTTTTTTTCTTCCTCTGCAGATATTGATCTTTGGGTCACGTTTGTATCTGCAAGAGGTTAACAACTGCAATTGTATAGTAGTTATATGCAGCTACCTACTTTGTCAGTCAACTTTCAGAGTCGATCGATCGCAGGTGATTTATATACCCTACTTATAGGGCTTTATTTTTTACTTATTTATTTTAAATATTTAAAAATTGACTGTCCCATAACTCGCAATCCGATTTTTGCAAGAATTCTCAATGTAAATGCACAAAGTAGGTCTTCGGTGGTGTAGATAGTATCAAATTTTCTACTTTTAAATAAATATTTGCAACTCATTAACTATCTCTTTGATTAAATATATTATAAAACTTCAATAAACTGCAGTATAATATGATGATATGAGTATGAAATAAATTAATAATTAAAAGTAAAGCTAAATGTACAAGATAAAACATGTATAAATATTTTTTTTGAAGATTTTTTATTGTAATTTGAAAAAAAGTATTTACAAAACTTGTTTAGTTATTTATAACCTTTGATGAATGATTATTGAAAATATTTACAAGGTGATAAAATAAACACATAATTAATTATCAAATGTATCTATATATTTTTTTAAATTTATGTTAGTCTTATAGATGAAACTTACATATTACACAAATTTACAGTTTTTTTTTTTCAATTACAAGAATTTAACTGACTGCTAAAAATTATATTACGTGCTAAGACTCTGATAGAATATCTTCTAATGTCTTGTCATCATGAAGAGGAGAGTGCCCTAACGTTGGATCACTCTCCAGGAACTCACGTAGTTCAGATTCTAAATCGTTTACCCCTGATGTCTCTGTTGTACCAAGTATTGATGCTGTTTGATTTTGCCCAAGAACCATTTGCATTGGTATTTGTCCTTGCCTAACATTGTTCATGTCCAGTGATATTGACATAGGCAACATATTATTTGCTTCTTGATTTGAACTATTTTCTTGAATGATTCCATTTTCTGTGACAATGGAAGGATTATGTGTAATCGGTTCAACTTCCATTGGTTCTGGTCCCCCAAGAGGTGCTATACCCATGGCTTTTCTTAACCCATCCACAGGTGCAATAGCAGAAGGTGGCAGTTTTTTTGCTATGTCAGTTAAGTTTTCAGTTATTTTTTCAGCAAGCGTAACTTCTGATTCTGAAGCTTTTTGTATATTAGCTAAATGAGGCGGTGGAGGTGCTGAAAGGCGATCGTGCTGAGTTTGTCTAAGATTATTTAACATACTAGATGTGTCATCAAGACGATTTTGTAGCATTCCACGATCTAAATCCGATTTCAAATCATCCTCTGTAAAAAATAAAATAAAAATTAGTTCTGTAACAACTTACTTAAATTAAAATTGAAATTTTGTAAATTAAAAAAATATTTACCTAAAGAATCTAAAAAGTTTACGTCGATTCCAATATCTGACAAAGACTTTAGTTGATCAATATCAATCTTGACTTTCTCAACTGCAGGAATGTTTCGATTGACATCTTGAACTGGCTTTTCTAAAAGGTGCTTGATTTTTTCTTCCTCTTCTTTAAGTCTTCGTTTTTCTTCAAGGAATTTCTTTGTTTTCCTATGATCTCCATTTGTCAAGATGTCTAACAAATCATCTACCATAGTTAATGTGTAATCACAGTCTTTGGCAAAGTCAAGAATGGATTCTGCATACTGAACAGATGTCTCATCTCCATATGTTTGGTATACTAAATCTGATTCTTCCTTTGTTAGATTAGCAAAAGTTGAGTCATAACTAGGAGCATAAGATCCAAAAGCCCCATAATACAATGGCTTCACTGGTTTTGACATATTTCTCCTATCTTCTCTAAATCCTGCTAAGGCACCGGTACCATGACTCAACTTTCCTATCAATTGTCCTAAAGAAACAGGCCTTTGATTAGTTCCTGGTATAACTCCATCTCCAGGCACTATAATTTGCAGACTTGTTGTTCCATCTTTCTTTTGCCTTAAAAATCCCATTTTTGATCCAACTCGTTTAAGACTTAATTTTTCAGCTGCTAATTTAGCTGCTCCTCTAGCTTGTTTTAAAATTTCTTCAGGAGTAAGATCGTCTGGAATTGCCTCAAATTTACCTAAATTTGCTAATCTCATTTTCCTTTGGTTCTCTTTTCTTA
Organism: Eurytoma californica; assembly: GCA_035586675.1. Classification (NCBI taxonomy): domain Eukaryota; kingdom Metazoa; phylum Arthropoda; class Insecta; order Hymenoptera; family Eurytomidae; genus Eurytoma; species Eurytoma californica. Next base: position 1,897,238 of record JAXIUT010000037.1, on the reverse strand, counting down.
GTTCTTCAGCTTCTTCTATCTGTTCCTCTTGTTCTCGTTCTTTTTCTATTTGTTCTTCAGTTATATGAATATCAATATTATTTGGATCTTCAGTTCCTAATTCAAAACCAAGTTCTTCTTTAGTTAAATCTTGCATGTATACTAAAACAGATCTTAACTGCTTCAACTTATCTGGTGTGACCATTTTCAAACCAACGTGTAGTAACTTTTTAGCTGCTTTAAAATAAATAGTATCAGGATGATTGTAAGTTGTTGCATTGTCACACATTAACTTAAAATCATCTATAAATTCATTGAGATTTTGATAATTATTATCATCTATTTTTTGTTTAATTGTGCTGAAATCCATGGGATTTGTAATTATTTGAGAATATCCTGGCGCAATATTATCTGTGACAGGCCATGCAAAAAATTGTTGTGGATCTCGTTTTTCCATTGACCTGTGATAGTAAATAAAATATTCTTAAGTTATTTTACAACACAAGAATATATAATAAACAAAAAAATAAAATATAACTGACCTAAGTAAATGCTCCAATAATCGTTGAAGTGGTGTCCTTTCTGCAATTTTTCTAAGAACACAAGTACGAGGTTCTCTGTGAGGAGATAAGCCACTAGCTGCAATAGGATTTGCGCTTCTTTGCTCATTATTGGTAGGAATGATAGGCCTCACAGGCAACTGTTGATGATTGGATATGATTTTTTTTGGTGGCTCCAGTATGCTCTCATCACCATCGCCAACAGATTCTTGACTGGACTCTTCTCTCTTCCTCTTCTTGTCTTTGTGATGATGTTTGTGACGTTTGTCTTTCTTCTTCTTCTTCTTTTTCAGCTTTTTGTGCCCTATGTATCTGTCATATTCCGGTTCACCAGTAGTCACAGAATAATTAAAACCCAGCTGCTGCTGATAGTGCTGTGACAACATTATTGCTTGACTTGGTGATTCACTTCCACCGTGTTCTGGAGTTCCACAATTACCACCAACTTTTAAAATTAACTTCAAAGCTGGGGGCTTTTCTGGAGTTGAGTAAAGGCCTTCAGCTGAAAAATAACAAAATAAATATTAATGCAACCTTAGTAAAATAAAAATAGTAAAAATTTCTATTTTAGTCTACTGATTTTCTTAATTTTTGAAGGCATTTGAATATTTCCCTAATTTTAAATAGAACAATACATCTGAACTAGCCTCACAATTTTAAATGGCTTAAACACATATTCGCATTTTGCTACGAAATATTAAAGAGATATATTAGCTGTCGGCTAAAAATAGCATTTGCAGAAATATTTCTTTGGAATTATTGTAAATTGTGCTACCACAGTCAAAAGAAATATAAATAAAAGTGAGACAACTGAACTGAAGTCAAGTTTTAGTTTAATAAAGACTCATTAAACCAAGCTTAAAAAAAACCGAAAATACCAAGATGAATCTCTGAACAGTATAATAGCCGCGAAAAACCCACGCACTCTCCGTCGCAAAATCTTTTCAGCATCCAATTATATCGTAGCGTTTACGCCGAGTCCCGGAACACCCAATGCTCACCACCAACTGACCGCTATGGGCAACCCAAGCAGGCACTCCGAAAGCGGAGGCAACGCGACTGCGCCGGAGTGACGGATGGGCGGACCGTAAGGAAATAGGAAGGAAGGAAAAACGAGAAGAGAAAACGAGCAAAAAAAGCAGCAGCCTACCAGTGGGTGTAGGTACGTATACGTACGGGGCAAAGACGGTCGGCGGCATCGGGCAGCGCCTACGCGTGCAGACGCGCTCGTACGCGGAGTAGGGACGGAAGCGAGGACGGAGGAACGCGGCGGCGTAGGAAGGAAGGAAGGAAGGAGGGACGGAGAGGAAAACAAGAGGCACCGCACGCATCTCGCAGTCTCTCTCTCGCTCGCCTCCGGGGACCGTGCGGGATAGGATCGCGTGCCTCCGAGAGTGCAGCTGATAACATGCGCGCGCGCGGCAGCTTTCTCTCTGTCTCTGTCTCTCACCTTCGTGCCTCTCGCGCTTGTGCTTCTTGTGCTTCTTGGAGCCCATGCTCCGGACGTGGACGCGTCGGCGACGGCAGCTTCACACACTCTATACACCGACGCGGCGGCGGGCCCCGGGGGACGACGAGTCGCGCGCTCGAGGCGACCCGGGAGCAGCTCTCTCTCTCTCTCTCTCTCTCCCGAGGAGAGAAGCGCGCTACGGGCCAGAGGCCCCTGCCGCCGCTGCTGATGCTGGCTGTGCGCCCGGAGACCCCCCGAGCGCTTCGCTTTATTTTTTTCCCCTCTCGGGTCTCGCGCCGACTGCCTACCGCCTTTTATCTCTCTCTATCCCTCCCTTCGACGGGCGCCCCTCGCACGACACGGCTGCTGCTGGCTGCTGAATTATCGCGCGCGGACAGCGTGTACGACGACGGCCATTGACGACGTCATAAACGCCGCGGACGCATGGAATGAGGAATCTCCAACTCAACCCCCCTCCCTCCCCCGCCCCCTCTCCGCCGCCGCTCGATTCACGCTGTCTCGCTTTCTCCGCGGCTTGTGAAGAGCGCGCGCGGCTTTTTCGACTCTCGCACCGGGATCTGCGAGGCGTCGATGCAATAAGCGTGTATCTGTATGTACGCGAACCCCCGCCACTTCCCGACCCGACGCACACGTGTGCAGGGACTGCAGGGGCACCGATTGCCGTAGGATCCGCGCGATATTACACTTTGCGGATGCGTGAAAGGAGAGCAGTCGCGGGCAGAGTTCCGGAGTCGGGAGAGATAATGAAAACGTATTGTAAACGAACGTGCGTGCGTAAAGTATTTGAGAGTCGGGGAATGACTATACGATTACGGTCACTGACAGTGTTTACAGTCTGCAGAGCAGCAGACCTTAACGTCGATTATATATGCATTAACTGCATTTGCGTTGCAGCTGCAACTATAAGAGTCAAGGATTAGATCATTGGATTCTTTATAATGGTAAAAGGATCTCTTGCATATGAAATTATTGGATTATTTAATAATATAATTAAAGCGATAGAATATTTTGTCGATATTCCAACAAGAGCATGAGAATACAGTACTGCAATGTATGTACATATTACTTGCATTATCTCTCTTAAATTCAGAAAAATGTAAACTACAAAGATTCTGCTATATTCGTCTCAAATAGTGCATTATATTTATAAGTTTATGTTTTATGCGAATACATCATCGAACTGTATGGTATACTATCTCCCTTAATATTTTACTATGAGTATAGTAAATATCATTGATAATTAAAGTAAATGCTGTAGTAATTATATTAGAATGAAAAATATAAAAGTGACTGACAGTAATACAGAGTATTACTCGTGTCAATTCGTGAACTGCACAGATTTGCTCCGAATTTTTCAATATGGAGTCACGACCTTGGATAAAAAGCGCGAAACTTTAAAAATTGATTCTACAAATATTTAACGTGTAAGAAGATGATCATTTAAAAAAATTATTAAATAATTCATTAATTTTTTATTTTTATTGAGAAAAATTTTGTAATAATTGACTTTCATAGTACGAGTCCAAACTACAGTACCTCTCGTAAAAAATCAATTTCAAGACTATTGTGAGAACAAGTACATTCTATTATTAAAATAGTTACGTACGCATTAAAATATAAATAGATTTAGCAATATATTGTATTAAATTTCGATTTCGTTACTTCGTATAGTTTAGTACGGCGTCTACCGACCTTGATTCATACTATACTGATATCTTTTCAGCATTGCATTTTACGACCATTGTTTTACGAGAATACCGATAATGAAATCCACGAAAGCATAAGCTTACAGTGCCACACGAAGTTGTAAGAAAAATTACATTTAAAAAATTTAAAGTAAATTTTAAGTTATTTTAAATATCGAAAATATAAAAAAATTACAGTATCAAATGCTTAGGCTTTCCATAGTGTACCCGTAATTAATTTATAACACCAAGAAACCTCCCCGGAACCCAATGAAATGTAATTACACGAAAAAAAAAAAAAATAAATACGAAAATATTTCCAAGAGGTACTACGTCAACCTCACATGCAAGGGCAAAAGGCTGTAAATGTCTTTAAAAGGCATTCCCTCCCATCTCCTCGCGTCCTTCGACCACAGCGTGTACACACTCCTCGCTCCAGTAAAAAAAGGTGAAACTTCTCGACGACCCTCGCAGTCCCCTCCCCCGCGATAATTCCTCGCAAACCGCTGACCCCGCGTCCTAAACGACGGTAAAAAAAAAGAGCAGCCCCCAAGGGCTGACCCGCGGGCTCGGGCTTACCGTGTGGCTTTTCGCAGGGACTCCGGCGTTTTCCTCTCGCTATTCCCAGGCTGGGCTCGGGCCTCGACTCCGCCGCAAATCCGATTTTACCATTGCGGAGGGCCGCGCGCTGCAGGACTCCCTCGCGACTGACGCGCGGCCGATGAAAAATCGAGCGGCCGGCGTGTCGTGTATAACACGCGCTCACACCGCCGCGTCAGTGTGCACGCGCACGTATGCGTGTAACACAGGCGGCTGGTCCTCGTGCGACGCGCTTTAATAAGGCTTCCCTTTGTCTCCCTCTCGCTCGCTCGTTTATTGCACGCCAGCGTATGGCGAGCGGCGGCCCGTTCGTGTGCGTGAGCCGGCTGAGCGCACGAACGAGCTGCACACGGTCGCTGGCGCGCACACACACTCGTACACCCGTCAGGTGCAAGAAAGACGGAGCCGAGGCTCGGGGCTCCCTTTGTGCGCGCGGTCTTAACGTCTCGTCTACACTATATCTGTATATACATATATACCCGCGCAAGTCGTTCGAAATCGGGCGACCGGAGCATGCAATGCTCTTAAGCTTCGTCGGATACAATAGCTGTCGAGGGAGCGTCCTCCTCCCGAAGTGTCCCTGCTCCGAAACGGCGGCCGAGCAATGATCGAACTGGCGCTCCTCGGCCATCGTTGTAGGAGCGCCTTTATTTCTGCACGAAGTATATTTTCCTCTAAAAATATATTTTTTTACGCAGACTTTAAAACGTGCTCTGTCGTAAAAGTATCTCTAAATTTCTTTAAAAAGAATTTCAAAATCGAGGACGAACAATGAATACTATTATGATGCGGCCATGCAAATGATCAGCTCGTTTGCGGATGGTGTCAGCTTCGAAACGTTCACGCTCTAAAAGTGCACTTGCTCCGAAATTCATCCTCGCACAATGCGTCACTGCATAAGACTTAATACCCCCATAATCCGCAAAGTTAACGACTTCCCCCGGCCTCGTCGATACTATCGGAACGTCGAGTCGTCCTTTCTGGAAAAATCGCTCGACGCGCCAGCAGGGACGAGGGGAAGGTATTGAAAATTTAAGCCGACAAAAAAAAAGGCGATGCAAACGGGTGAAAAAAAAATGAAAGGGGCCTTGACGCAAGGACACTATAAGAGCGAGCCGCGCCTAACCTACCTCTGTCTCGCTCGCTTCTTCGCGACTCCTGGTGCGGCCGATGCCTCGGCTCCTCCTGCGGTGACGGCCTTGTCCTCCCGGGGAGCGGCTGCTGCGACTGCTGTGGCTGCACGGGAGCTCGACTGCTGCACGGCGTTGGCGCGCGGCTGGATCGTGGCTCCGAGCGCACTGCAGGACGAGGGAGAGAGGAGCGGCACTCGAAGGGCCCTTGGCTCGCTCCTCGGCAGAGCCAGTGGCCGCGCGCTCGATCGAAGGTGCAGGAGAGGAGGCGAGCGAGGCGCGAGTGAGACGGAGCGAGAGCAGCGGCCCGCCGGCGAGAAAGGGGTGGTGCGCGCGATCAGCTGGTCAAGCGCGCGGTCTGCATGTGTGCGCGCCGCCGCGCCGAGTGAGGGAATGCGGGGAGCGCGCGCGCGAGAGCGTGCCACAGACTCTCCGCGCCAGCGGGGTGTGCGTAACTATGCTGGGGCATGCGAGGGGTGAGTGGCGCCTCGCCCCTGGCGTTGCGCGCGCGCACCGAGGGTTCGACGAACGAAAAATTTTTCCCGTGCACGTATAGAGAGGTGGATGGGTGTGCGTGCGTATTGCGTGTGCAAACGCGGCATGCCTGTGGAGCGTGGAGTCGGGCTTGCCCGCCGGAATATGGCAGTTGAGTACTTCGGGATGTAAGCAAGAGGGGGAATTCGGTGCCTTTATTAGCCGGAGTTATCGGCTTTGGCAGACAGTCATCTTTATAGCCATATAGAACTTTGTAAGATTTTCCGATGTCCGGGAAACTTAAAAAGCTCCCGATGGAATTAAATGTTTCTCAAGAATTGTTTACTAAGATGATTATTTAATTTTTGTTAATAATGGCTAGCATTGGGAATTCGTATAAAAATCATGAGTGATGTAACGAATCTCAACATGAATGGGCTTATCAAACACAGGCGACCAAGATAGCCTTCCTTGCGCGTATTGATTTCCTATCAAGTCCACGTTTGGAAAAAACTTGAATTTCTAAGATAATAAAACGCTTTTTCAATATATTTATAGAGAAAAACTTGGACAGCATTGTTTGCAATAATTTAATTAAATTATAATTAATATGCATGAGTTGTAAATTCACAATTTATTCGTAAATTATGCGAAACTTTATTAATAAAATAGTCCCTATATAAGTATGTTCATTAACTTTTCAAGTTTAAGAATAAAGAGAAAATGTACATACTTTTAATATTTATTTTTAATTTTACGTTGATTTACAATAAGTCCTATGTTATGCATGATACCTATATAATAAAATAACTCCCGTGGAAATGGCAAATTTTAAAGAAATCTGAACATTTAAAACTTATATAAATTTAAAAATGCAACAAATTGATATAAAATATCTGTTTTAACAAAAATTTATTATTTTGGTATTTTATACTTTTGCAGAGTAAAAAATATTTGCACCATTGTATGCACTTCATTTTTTACTTCTTTTTTTTATTTCTAATGCAATATAAGCTTACAATTGTGTTCATTTTATAAATACAAGTTCTTTTTAATATTTAATTATTTAAATCAATTTTACGTCAATACTTGCAATCATAATAAATTTTTCATAAACCGCAACATTATGCAACTGTAAACTTTTTAAAATTGTTTTTTATACTATATCACTACTGATGCGATCGCACGAGTACGCGTATGCTGAATTCATGCCGTAACTGTACCGTCAAGCATTTTGCAATATTACTACTTCTTTAAATTTATGAATCAAATTTACGCGCGCTCGCGGAACATCACGTGACGCGACACTATGCCCGGCACGTGCTGCTATCTAGGCCATAACTCCAGAATTTTGGAGCACGCCTGCACGCATAGCGACGTAGCACATATCAATTGCTACCTGATTGCTACAATCGTGGATTGTAGTAAACAGGTACTTTTGGAAAGTGTCCAGTAGTGGATGGTGATCCTGAGGTTAAAATTGTAACATAAATGCAATAATAATGGCTGCGAAGGATAATAATTTGAATAGCCTCTTCGCCGAGCTATACAAGCAGGGCCAAAATGGAGAATACGAAAAAGCCTTAAAAACGGCAAATAGAAGTAAGTAGTACAGCATTCTTTTTCAAAAATTTCCTGCACAGCATATGTTGAGATTACTTGATTTACTCGAGATTACTTGAAAATACCGTTTAGATTCCTAAAAAATGTATCTATTTTAGTTCTTGGATTATCGCAAGATGATGAAGCTGCGCTTCATTGCAAAGTTGTCAGTTTTATACAGCTGTCCAAGTTTAACGATGCCTTACAGATTATTAATAAGTACCCCAAACTGCTTCCGTAAGTTTCTCTTTTTAATTTAACTTTTCGTACAATATAAAAGTGTTTTTATGCTAAGTGTATACTTTTGTATAGAAAGTTGGAGTTTGAAAAAGCATATTGTTATTATCGTTTGCATCAAGTGCTAGAAGCTTTAAAAATGATTGAAAGCATTCAAAATCCTTCATTGAAAGTAAAAGAGCTAAAAGCTCAGATACTTTATCGGTTAGAAAGGTATGAAGATTGTTTCTCAATTTACCGTGATATTATTAAAAATTCAAATGATGACTATGAAGACGAAAGAGAAACAAATCTTGCTGCTGTTCTTGTACACTTAGCATTGGATGGTTCTGTGAGTAACATACCTTTTAATTAATGAGGCTTTTATGATCATTGATGAGGTAATAAAACTACTTAACATTTGAATATTTAAATTTTAGAAAATAGAAGTACCTTCTCTAAGAGAACATTCGTATGAATTAACTTACAATGCTGCATGTAGATTGATTGCAACTGCTACTGAAGGCGACAAATCTAACTTAGCTAAAGCTGAAAAGAAATTGCAAACTGCAGAAAAAATGTGTCGAGAATCTTTGGAAGAAGATGGAATGACTGAAGAAGAAATAGAAGATGAACTTGGTATAATTAGGGTTCAATTAGGTTATTGTTTACAACTTCAAGGCCGTGAAAAAGAAGCACAAGCTTTATACACTGCTGCTCTTAAAAAAAGACCCGATGATATTGCTTTAGTAGCTATAGCCAGTAACAATGTAGCAGCATTAAATAAAGATCAGAATGTATTTGACAGTAAAAAGAGAATGAAGAGTGCTACTCAAGAAGGTCTTGAACATAAACTAACTTCCAAGCAACGAAAGAGCATTGCTTACAATCAATGTTTGTTGGCTCTTTATACAAATCAAGTAAGAAAACAGTATAAAAGTATTTAATGATTAATGATATTACATATTTTATGAAATATAATGTGCAACAATTTATTTTATTTTAGGGAGAACAGTGTCAATCTCTGTGCAAATCATTTATCAAAACATATCCTGAATTAACTGTCGAAACAGCTGTTATACAAGCTGTTCAACTTGCAAAAGAAGGAAAAGCAATTGAAGCTGTTAAATTATTAGATTCACATACCCAAGGTCAAAATTATCTGCCTGTAAAATTAGCTTGCTTACAATTGTTGTTAAGCAATGAAGAAAGAGACGAAGCTATTAACTTATTAGAAAATTTAACTGAAACTGAAAAATCATTACCTGGAATAGTCGGTACTTTAGTAACACTTCTTATGGCTACTGGAAACCGAGATAAGGCTTCTACTGTTCTTAAGAACACTGTCAATTATTATAAGAAAAATAAGGTATTTTTTGTATACTAATAGAATTTATAATTTGAAAAAATATATAATATTTATTCATAAATGTAGGAAAATAACAGTAACCTTGCAAAACTATGGCGTCAAGCAGCCGATTTTCATCTGCGAGGAGGTGAAGTAGCTGTTGCTGCAGCAAGTTTGGAAGAGCTTCTAGCTGCTTCGCCATCTGACACAAAAACTTTAGCTCAGTTAATTGTTGCTTACGCACAATTTGATCCAGCAAAGGCCCAAAGTCTATCTAAAAGATTGCCTTCGTTACGTGACTTAGCAGAATCTATCGATGTCGATGCTTTGGAGAGCAGTAATTGGGTAATTGGCATGAAAGTCGTTAAACGAAAAGTTGAACCGTCACCAGGGTATGTTTTTTCCTTGACATTGTAGCTGAATTAAGTGGAAGAATTTTTACGTTGACTTCATTGTTTTTACAGAAAACCTGAAGTCGCAGAGAAGAAACACAAGAAGCGCAGGCGTAAAGGTAAACTACCCAAAAATTACGATCTAAATGTGGCACCAGATCCAGAAAGGTGGTTACCGAAGCATGAGCGAACTGGATTTAGGAAAAAGAGAGATAGAAGGAATCGCGATGCTGCTATGAAAGGAACTCAAGGGGCCGCAACTGGAGCAAGTGACCAATTGTAAGAAATTAGTGCTCAATTTTTTTAAAAGCAAGTGTAATATTGATTGTTTAACATTTTTAACTGCTACTTTTAGCGACATTACAAAAATGTCAAATGCGAAGCCTTCTCCAAACCCGCGACAAAGTCCAGCGGCTGAATCCTTAGGTCCACGACAACAACAGCGTAAGGTTCAACAAAAAAAGAAAAAGAAAGGAGGAAAATGGTAATTTAAAAAATAAGTGAATAATAAAAGTACGTTTACTGAAAAAACTGCCAATTCGTGCTTTTATAATATTGTTGAATGAAATTTTAAATTCATAAATTCGTATACGCTTATAAATTTCTACGTAGAAAAAAGTGTATCTTCATATTATTGATTTTTAAGTAAAAACTTCAATATATGGTTTCATAAAATATTTTATTGTATTTTCGACCTTAATGTCTCCCTCGAATACATGAAGAAGTAACATCAAATATAGATAACACACTTCTCATACTATGACTAGGTCCTGTGTTGCACGCTTATATTTTCTTACAATATCAACGACGGGCGTGTAAAAAAATACAAGATTTTCAGTGTCATTTTCATTGTCAATTACTAAATACAACAAAAATTACGCGCTTATAGTTTTATTGAGTCTCTATTTTGTTTGTGAGCTTGTGCGTGATGATCACTTATAATATATTGATAAAGATCCCCGGAAATAACAGTATTTTATTGAAATTTATCACTAACGATACAATTGTTGTGAATCTATCAACATTTATTAACAATGCGCAATTTAACTGTCTTTCTTTTATTGTCCATCATGCAAATGAAGTATGATTTTTTATGCCATTAAATCGCAGTTGTACGAAGTTAAAGTATTTTAAATATTACTAAAAAATGATAAAAATAAATGTTTACTTTTATATTGATATGTACTTTCACAGTACAAACACAGTATTATATGCACTTAAAAGTCTCAGGAATCAGTTTAATAATTAAATTAATGTTTATAAAAAGATAAACAGGAAAATATTTGTAAAATCACAAAACCTTATTCACTACTGTTCCTGAGCCCCTGATACAAGGCACGTACACTCGCGTTAAAACACAACGCAATTCGGTATCGTTATAAACTTTGTTGTATAAAATTTTTCTAGGAAGTTGGCTTCGGCGCTATAATTCCTTCCCAAACTTCTTCACGCTGTTTATTTGCAAGCCTCTTTTTTTCTAAAACCAAAAATGTTATATTACATAAATTTCTTAAAAAAAAATTTAAAAATCCATATGTATTTCGATTTGGCTTACCTTTGGCTTCACGCAATAAAATTTTTTCTTGCTCTCGTTCTTGCCTCGCAGTAGCAAGTGTAACACCAAGTGATTTAGTAACTAAGCGTCTAGCAAGCGCGGCGCAAGTTTCAGGGCGAGTTCTGTAAGGCTGAAGGAATTCAGAGCTTCTTCTTGCTTTTGTTTTACTTAATGCAGTAGCTTCGCTCAGTGGTCTTGTTTTTACAAACGGGTGATCCGATGCTAAAACTTCAGCAGCTGAAAGGAGTTGCATGAATAAATTTGACGTAATTGTAAACGAATTATTATTTTGAAATTCTTATAAGATAAGAGAATATAGAACGCATTTAAATTAGTTAGGTATGTACTTCCGAATACCGGCGGGCAAACTCGTTTCAATTCTAGTTTGACAATAAGATTAATGCGTGGTCTTAATTATTAATCTCGAGCGTGGACTAAGTATAAGGTTGCATAATAGTAAACGTGACACTAGAAAGTTAGAAAGCAATGAAATACTTTAGCAGAATTTATGCTAAACAGTTAAGTAATTTTGCTGAGATAAAATGGACAAAAAAGCACAAAAACTAATACTAACATGACATACAGAATCTATAAATTAAAATTTTTGTGTATTCTTTTTAGTATACACATTTTTTTTAGTGTAGATATTTTTTAGTATAGAAGGTTAATTATTCAAAACTTATTTACAACCAGTATTTAAAAAAAATAAATAAATTTTGAAATTATGGACGGGTATAGTACGGGTATAGTATAATGTATAAAATTAAAATACTAACCAACAAGAGGACTACTGAATATTCCAAGGCAGTGAGTATCGTCTACCCATTTGAGTTCGAATCCTTCGCTTTTAAAAGGACTGAATGCAGCAACTAGATCGCTCGATTTAAATTCAGATGGGAAATTGTAAATCTCCAATACGTGAGCGTATTCGTCACTCGATACTTCAATGGGTCGATTATAAGCTTTATAAGTATTCTTTGGTTTCTCTATCATTACTTCGCCTACTGCGGACGTTAACTGAAAATTAAATATTTGGAGTACATTTTGTAAAACTGTTTCCAAAAAATTGAAAAATATATGAAAGATCGTGCTATTTATTTTTTACTTATTCTTTAAGATTGCTTTGTTCTCTAATAAATTAAAGCATTAGAAAGGTAAATTATTCAGTAAATTTTAATTTATTGAAAAAAGAACTTAAAGGTATTGTCTTTTATCGAGCCATTATTCAATCAAGAATATGCAAATGGACTTACTTCCTCCATTAGTGTTGGGTCAAGGCAGTCGCCGTTGTCGTCGAACAAGCTGTCCCAATCACACTCGTCGCGGTTGAGTTTGGAGGGCGGCAAGGGTGGTGGCGCGGGCTTACTCTTCGGCCTCTCGACCTTTTTTACTTTCTTTTCCGGCGGTGTCATCGGTGCCATCGGTGTCATTGGTATAACCGATACTGCTGCTTTCGTTGTTTTCGGTTCTTTCTCATCCTCTTTTGCCGATATTATTAACACTGGAGAAACCAGTGTCTGTTTAACCACATTGTCCCTCTTTTTACTGCGAGGCTCATCATTGGTTCTTCGAGGACTGGAAGGAGCAGTTTCACTGTTACTAATAACTTTTAAATCGCTAGATTCTGGTTCAGTACTCGAGGAGGCAGTTTCAATTTTCACTTCGCTGTTTCCGTTATCGGTAATTATAGGTGATTTTCTCCTATCTCTCTTGTCAGATTCGTCGAGGCAAGTGGGTGATTCTTCGGATTGTTTTTCGCACGCTTTATCTTGCGACTCACATGTTGAGAATTCGGTATCATTAGAAATGTCCAATGTCATTGTTTCCTCTATAACTTCCGATGTAATCATTGCTTCTGCCGCTTCTGTATGTGTAACTCGATCATCCACCGTTTCAACGGCGCACTCAACCGTCATTGGCGTCATCGTTTGGACGTCTGCCTTTGTATCCGAGGAATCGACTGCTATCGTTGGTGACCTTTCAGGAATTGACTGTACCTCCATACTTTCGGTCTGCATAACTGGCGTTTCCTTGAGGGTCGTACGTTCACTCGCGGTCCTGTCGATGACCGGCCTTGCGCTGGCGCGCGGCGACTCTCTCGGAGGTTTGGACTGGACTTCAGGCGTGGAGACATTACTAGCCTCGGTCTCCGCGGCACTGCGCCGGTGTCTTGGTACATAAACTGCGCGATCCGGTCGCTTTTGGCGATTCGTCCTGAAAATAAAGAACAACAAATTTTTATGATATCGAAACCTTGAATGTCTGTGTCCTTCAGTACATGGAAGTGTAAAGTGGTTGATAAAGAGAATATCGATTAAAACCTTTGCACATATTCTTTATGAAGCCTTTTTCAAACAATTTATAAAAATCACAGCGGGCACATTTTTTTTTTTTTAATTTAAACAAATTTTAATCGTTCAAGTTAATTATTTTTAGTTTATCGATTAGTGCGTATAAAAATTACCTTGTGGATGTGTCCGGGGTCGTTTGCTCTGCTAGCTGCGGTCCCGCAGGTGATTTTTCCAGTCTAGCCCTTCTCGCAGCCGGTGGTCGATATATTTCAACCGTCGGAGCAGATTTTACTAAAAATAAAGTTACATCATGATTGTTAAATGAAAAAGATAAAAGGTAACTGGAATAATTAACAATCGTAGTCGTCACGTCGTTACGTTGCTGCGAGATAATGAAGATTTATTGATCGGACAAACAGAATAATAAAACACTAATAAAGATATATTAGTGACTCACCCTGCCTTGGCTTTTGTGCGCCGTGCTCAGGTGACGCGGTAGGCGTGCACTGACTCTCGATCCCCATGGTCCAGAAAGATTTTCCGGTGATAGCGCCACTTGCCTGAGATGAAACACCATTGACTTGCGGTGGTCTAAATAAAAGTTTGACAAAGCTCCATTAAAATAATTTGTCGAATTTTGTATAGAACTAGAAATGGTTAAAATAAGTTTGCGCAATATACTTTTTTTGCAATACTCAGAGAATGCGCGAAAAGATTGATGGATTTCTATCGGCAAGGATTAGAAAGCGCGATAGATTAGTCTACTTGTCGATTAATCGTTCTTACCTTATAAAGTCGGATTTGTAACAGACTACGATCCTTCTGGCGGAACCCTGGCCGATGGAGAATGTCTGCAGCGAGTCACTGTAGTGGTCCTGCACCAGTTGGTGGACGAGAAATCGCCTGTAATTGTTCACAGGCGGAAAAACGAGCACTCTGAAAAAAATACAACGACGCGTTTAAGCCAAACTTTCTTTTATGCTAAATCCATTGTTCGCTTCTCTTTGTGCGTTTTCTTCTTATTTTTCTTTTGTTTATCGCTTCTGTACTGTCTGCAGATAGGAAATATGTGTGGAATTATTTCTGATTTAATGGAGATAACATTTTTCTCGATTGAATGAATTCAAATTGACAGGTAAAGAAATTTCGCTCTGGTATTGGTTAAATTATGATGCAACAATGCTTCCGAAGTTTGAACTTGCAACAAAAAGTTTTCTACTTATGTAATTCAAACTCCAATTAATGTCTTGCGTTCGAAAAGTTCACTTTGTAACTTGTTATGTCTTGTAATCTGATTTAATGTTTCTTAACAAAAAAAAGTTTTTGAAGGGGAAACTTATTACGTGGAGAGGTTACAAATTGCAAAAATTATTACCAAATCTTGGTGTAATAGTAAGTAAGAATAAATAAAGTGCTTCACAATTTCATTAACAGTTTGCGTTACGAAAATTAAAATTTTTTGAAAAATTAAATATATTATTAGTTTTCTTTGCAATTTTTTGTTAGAGTTGACAAAGTATTACTTACACTATGAAAAAGGGTTTGAATTTAAAATTAAGTAGTATCAAAAGCAACTGGATATTTAACTGGACATTGATTTTATCAAACAGTATACTTAACAAAATGGTGATCCAAAAATAATAAATTTATGAAAATAAAGAAATGTTACCTCCGCGAAATCCGCACACCACAGTATTCCCGCAACCGTGTAACAAATGAAAACCTCCCACACCCATGAAAAATCTATAATGACTCCCCGTACAAGCCTTGATCGAACAACCGCGAAAAATCAAGCGCATCTCACTCGAGCAACAAAAGCACCAGTCCAGCCGAGCGATGCACAGCGCGCGACTGGCGTAAAACTAATGGGAACTTTTCCCCGGCATCATCTAATCCCAAGCTGCAACGTAACACTATGCACTTCCTCGAAGAAAGTTTTCCGGCGTACGGCGCTTCAGGTGCAGGTGAAAAAGTTATCGCGGGCGAGCGGTGCACGCACTCCGGTGCGGTGCGCGCGGAAGCGACGTGCGCAAGGCCGGCCGAGAGCGAAGTGACACCCGCCTGCGGCGTACACCGCACGGCAGCCGGGCGCGACGGCGACGGCCTTCGGAAGGTGAATGCAATAGCGCGGATTCCCGCGCGGGCCGCGTTCGTCTATAACTTTTACATAAGACACATATCGAGGCCCCTGCCCCGCGCACTTTCTCTTTCGGCGAGCCCGCTGATGTGCTCTGCGCAACCGGCGCTCTTTGCTTGCACAATAGCGAGCGGCGCGCGTGGATTACCCGGCTAGCTGTTGATTCAACTCCCCTTTCTTCTCGTTCGCGAATGCGAGCGGCGATTTCCAATCGTGCTAATTCGAGCTCGCGCGGCCGTCGATAAGCTCGCTTAGGAACCAGTGATAAGACGGTATCGCGGCGAAGACGTTGAATTGTCAGTTTTTTTCTGTTTTGAATTGGTGTTTAATGCGTGGCTTTGATTAGTTGTGTTTATGAGATTGCGATCGTGACAGATTGAGAAAAATTAATTATATCTACGTTGAGTTTACATTTCAATTTTCAAAAATTAATGCTTAATCGAAATCATTCTAACGATAATGAAGTATTGGATCATTGGCGCAGCTCGTATAGAATGAAGGTATTCAGCGATTTTAAACTGACGCGGAAAGGCTTCAATCAACAAGGACGCCTCAGGCTTTCTTTTTGCACTCGCTGTAAATTCCATTAAATCGGAAAGAAGCCTTAGAATCGTTAAAGTACAAAGGTGCTAAAATAACACTCACGAGGTAGAGCTTACACTCTTAGAGTATATTTACAGAAAATAATGCGCGGTAAAGAGATAGATAAAAAATGATTCGTTTATCCGTTTAAAAAAAGTTCAATAAGATATATCACCTCGAAAATTTATTTTTAAATAATTTTGCCGAATTATAAATCAATTTGTATATCACTCCTACAATTGTAATAAATTAAAAAATTATTCATCCATTTTTTTAATTAAAAATTTGCAGTAATCACGTGAAAATAATTCTATACTGGGAACAAAGAGCTTTTATACCATTTTATATTTAAATTGAAGAGGAGAATATCGTACGCGTACCATTAAATTTTACGTGTAATAACTTGAACACTCTACGAGTATCATCTTCAATAAAGCACGTTTTTCGCGTCAGAATCCGGATGCTGCTCTGAAGCACGCCAAATTTAATCGAGCGTAACCGTATACTCCCGTGGAATGACAAAAGGTCGCAATTTGGAATCGGCGCGGGTGCGCACGAGCTAAACGAAAAAAAAAGAGTCGGTGAGCATGTACGACCGATTGGGCAATTTACACGAAAGGCTCCGCGAATGACGAAAAAAAAACATTGCGAAAGCCGCGCGAGATACGTGACCGCGTCGATGCAAACAATGTGTCGAGGTTATGTGCGCCCGAGAGGAGACGTTCTTCCTATTGTGCTGGGTCGCAAGGCGAAGGAATCCACCATCGCCGCCTCTTACCTCTTGCGCGTCTCGTTCGTCAGGAACTGCTTGACGTCCTCCTCGGCGTCTTCGCAAAACACGCTGTCCTGCAGGCTCATCTATCTGCGATTGGCCGTGCGAGCTCGTCGGGTGTCAGCAAGGCTCGAGCTGTATTGTCGCAGACTACGTGAGGTGTTGCTCCGGCGGAGATAAGGGCCATTCCAAGTGCTCTCCTCCTCTTGCCCTACTCCCCCGCGTTTCCCCTCTTATACGGGATTCCGATGGAACGGCAGGGACGCGGGGTTTTTCAGTGAATTGCACTTGCATTGACGGTCGCGATCGACTCCGGATTCGAGGTACGGTGGGTCGAAGCGCCGCTACAAATCACGAATGCACGCCGCGCGCGTCTTCGCATTAGCGAAGACCCCTCGACTCTGGTGTAACGCGACGCGTAATACCCACATAACACCGCCTTCGTCCACCACAATGTCGTGCCCGCCGCCGCACCAACCAACCAATACCGGAGTCGAATGCTTAGTCGAATCGGAAAGTAAAGTGGGGAGGTTCACGCGCGCGGGACCGTTCGAAACGCGCTGCGCATGCGCGGTATTGTTCTGAAATGAACCTCTCGGGCTTTAATAGATCTTCGATGTGAAATTAATGTTTTTAATGAGTTATGCGCTTGTTTTAATGTTGTTTTGTTTTCCACTTGTTTGCTTATGTACGCTATCGTTTAGAAGGGGTTGCTCCAAAATCTCTTTGTTTACTTGTTTCTCGAATGATTTCTGCGAACAGTTCCGAAACTATTTTTACCGTGGTATGCTCCAAAAAGAATCTTTTTATAGAAATTTATTCCGAAGGTATTACTTTATTGTAAAATGTTTATTGTTGTTCGCTGAACGAAAATATTACAATAAGACAATGCTTACATACAAGTTACGTTAATGGACATTCTCTTGCGTTTGTGTAATTTATACCTTATTGTAATAATGAACATGACATTTTCTGTTTGTTTCCCTATAAAAACGACTTCTATTATCTCTACAGCTAATACTTACGAAGCCGTTTACGCACCACCGAAAATTTTGGAGCAGCATCCAATAAGTAGGTCAGGAGAGTTTTCGCGGAATGCAGGTGCAACATAATAAACAAAAGGGTACTGGATCCAGACAAAACACGTGTGTAGAAAAGCGGCAACGTCGCGGCGCAGCTGGATTGGCCGGGAGAGCTCAAGAGCGCGTGCGCGGCCCAGCTGAGCCGAGAAATACGGGAGAGCCGATATTACCTATGGGACAAGCAGCAGCTCTGCATCGACGATGTAAATGCGCAAAGATACGTAATTCTTTTTCGATTTAAATACGACGACGCGAGTAACAGTTCCAAGTGAGCAGTTAGCATCTTTCCGGAGCGAAGAGGATACGAGGTGGACTGAAGTTTCAAGCTAACGAATTCGCCTCTTACGGCCTATCGCACTTGGTCCTTGGGTCTTTGCAACGTGGAATCGTCGGCGGCAACATGCGCTGGCTGTTCGCGGTTTTTCTCGCGGTTTCCAGTATCGCGACGATTGAGATCGCCGCCGGTTTAAAGAAAAATGACAGCGTTTTCGTGCCTACGAAAGAGTGGAAGAGAGTGGAGAAAGGTAAGCAGTCAGCCCGAGTAAGAACGAATGGCTGTGCGTTAAATGGTCTGTGTGTGTGGTCAGCGCTCGCAAGACCACGTCAGTTGTATCCATCAGCAAAGCTAAATAAGGCACTGAATGCAAAATTTAGAAATTTTTGTTTTTTTTTTTTATTTCATTTGGTTGTTATTTGTAACTTACACCACGAGATTTTTTCATTGCCTATAATAAAATTTCATTACATTTTAATAAAAGCTGAATAAATTATTTTTTTACAGGAACTCCCCTCCCTCCTGGTCTTCATGTAAGACTCAATTTGCAAACTGGAGTTACCGAGGCTAAATTAGTGGATGATGAAGATAAAGAAAACACAGAGTTAGAAAAATCTTTGACTGATGAAGAAAGTAGTTTACCAAAGAAGAATGAGCCAATGGATCTAGTACCAATACCTTTTGACGAATTAAAAGCTATGCTAAAGAAAATTAAATCTGACGAATTAAAAACTATGCTAAAGAAAATTAAATCTGATGATTCAGATACTTTATTGCCAACAAAAGTAAGATTTTTTATATAAAATATAAATTTGTGATAGTCAATTATTAATGTATTAAAAATTTTAGAGTGCTGAATCAGTTCAACCAGAAAGGAGGAAAAAGTTTAGGAGCTACTTGGAGCTGAAAGAAGAACTGGAAGCTTTAAATATGAATGTATCTACTGATTCTGAAGTACTTACCAGTTTATTTAATCAATTTCAACCTCATAAAGAAGTAATGTCCATGGAAAATATTGATGCATCTATAGTTGAAGATATCTTAGGAATCCTTAACAATATGGAATATCTTATCCATCAAATAGATAATGCGGAAATGTTTACTGACATGGGAGGGTATGTATATGTTATATACAAATTTTACATAAATATTTTTATTTAAATCAAAATTAAAAAATATTGATACATTTTTTAATATGAATATAATACTTCTAGAATGACAAAAATTATTTCTCCTTCCTTAAATTCAACAAATCATGAAGTAAAAGCAGAGGCTTTAAGACTATTGGGTGCTGCTGTTCAGTCTAATCCTAAAGTTCAGTTAAAAGCATTAGAAAATGATTATGTTCAAAAAATTTTACATATGCTAACTATAAATAATAAAATAGAAGTAAAATCTAGATGTCTATTTGCTCTTGGAGCTCTTGTGCGCCATTTTCCAGCTGCGCAAAAAACTCTTGTTAGTAATGGTGGTATAGAAATATTTGGAAAATTTTTAGTAGACGGACATTTTCAAGTTCAAACAAGAATTATGAATTTGGTTAATGACTTAGCCATTGAACGACAAAATCTGAAAGAAATTCAAGATGAGCAAGTGAAACAGCGAAGACTTAAAGAATATGATTTGACGAATTTTGAAGAAAAACTGGCGACGCAAAAATATTGCCATAATTTAGCCGATTTAATGATAAGAAGTATAAGGTTGGATTCTGAAATTGACGATTTTCATGAAGTTATATATGAAAGTATGGTCACTGTTAGTTCTATTTGTATAGATGTTTATAAAGAAAAGAAAACAGAAATTATACCAAAAATTCATAGAATGCTAAAGAAATATGAAGAGTCTCCAAAAATGAGTGAAGAAGGTGAAAATTTAAACACTCATCATGAAGAATTACTTAAAAAGCTTTTATCTCTCGTTAATAGTGACGAATATCATGATGAGTTATAGCAGTTGTATGTGTTGTGCTTGTTGTTGTTCATATCCATTGTACATATTATCATCGATACGCACCCTGCAATTAAGTGATTTTTGTTAGCAGATGCATTTATTCTGTACTCCTAGTCCAATAGACTGAATATGCTCTAAAATTTGCAAAATATTTAGAACATACGTTTATAAAATTGTTGTATATGAAAATTGTAATAAATTATTTTTTAAAAAAATTAATGTTAATTGTAAAAATTAATGTTAAATGTAAAATAACTGTAACTAAAACTTTTAATGTAGTTGTATATGTTGTATTATATAATGTCATTTATCTTATAATGTAATTAAATAACAATTGTATAGTACTCTTTTAAAATTATATTACAAATAGAAAGGTTTAACAAACTAAAGCTATATTTATTCACGAAATACCATAATTTATTTACAAAATCGTGGTGGTCACACGTTACGCCAAAAATTTTTACTCACTTTCATCACTGAAAAACATGAGACCTTGTTCTCTGTTAGTTAAGTACAAGGATCGATTATGTAAGCATGGATACGAAGCCACCAATTTTTTGTCTTCAATTACAGCACATTTTTTTACAAAATAGATTTTTTATTTTATTCTGGAGTCTGTTAAAAACAAATAATACCTTTTATTCTTTATCAAAACAACGAAACCCATAAGTAACGCAGTTAATTTTTTTACCCACGATTCCACTTCCAGCAGGAATCTTTGACAACAGAATATTTTTCAACGCAGAAGGCTTCACAAGCCTAGAGTCTTATATACAACGCTTCTAGGAACTTGACGTATAAAGACTTTCTGTTCCTTCTATTTTGTCGCAGCTCGTGGAAAATCACGAACTAAAAATATTACAAATATTTCGTCAAATACCATGCTGACTAAAAAAAATATTAATAAAAAAATATTACTTTTTTGTGTTAGTTTCTTCGAATGACAGTACATAAATACTGATTTAAATTGATCGTTCCTTTTTATTTTTGAACGATCAAAATTTTGAGCTTCTGAAAAGGAAGCAACGTAATTCCATTGTCGAATGACGCTTTGGTCAAACGCATCTGCGTAAAAAAATAAAGTTACTTCACAAAATCTTTTTTTTTCTTTTTCTTTCTTTCTTTTTTGAAAAAAAGTGAAACGTATTTACTCTAATTAACCGTATCGTATCTATAATATCTTTCAAATGTACGCTTATATACATGATATTAAAATTTGTTGCTGATTGATCACAGGGAAGAAATACTTTGTTGAAAGCGAAAAGAGTATATCATAAAAGTTATTCTCTTTGTTATAGAAAAGAACATTTGCGAGGTTAAAAAAATATATTACAAACTGGTTAATGCTTCATCATGCTTTCTAACAAAAATTTTCTTCCATCGTGTCATTAGAGTATCCTCAAATTTCCACCTTAAATTGATTCTCAGTTAAACGCTGAAAGAGTCTTAACCTAATCGCACATAATCGTTAGAACCGCCATGACTACAACGCCAGTAAGTAGGGCGCCCATCTGCTTCAATGACTCCCATGGGTTCGTTTCTTTCAGCAACTCTGGTAGAACTGTGACTAATCCTATGTGTAGAAAACCTCCCGCAGTAAATGGAAGAATCCAACTGGTTTTTGATTCTAAAAAAAAAACAACTTCGTTAATGAAGGACTTTCCTTTTCTTCTACGTGATGCTTTTATCTAAGTGAATAGATTACATACCAACGGCGTCACCGGAAGAAATTACAGCGACGAAAGCACCGAAAACACCGCCCGTAGCGGTCATCAGTTGCGCCTTCGCCGCATCCCAACGGTTGAATCCACTCCTCAACAGAATCGCAAAGTCTCCGATTTCATGCGGTATCTCGTGTATGAGTATAGCGAAGGTCGTCAGAGCGCCAAGCCGAAACGAAACCAAGAATGATCCTCCCACAGCTAGACCGTGCGTGAAATTGTCCACGCAATTGGCCATAAGGTTCAGGTAACCGCTGATGTGTTTTGGCCTCTCCCTTGTTCGATTTTCGTCAATTGGCTTCTCGTATAGCTCTTTATCTAAAGAAATAAATTACGTCATTTATTTTTGTTGATTGAGATATTCTGATTAATATCATCGCACAAAAATATCAAAAAATCAATAAATAAATAAATAATTATTTTTCGCCCTAGCGGACCGAAAGTACCAACTTCTCTCCCGGTGCCCGATCGGAAGTTTGTAATTTCGGCCTCGCTAAGACGAAAAATAGTATACATACCTAGCCCTGTATAATAAGAAAGCCTCAGATCACATGTTTGTTCGCCTCGGTCGACAATTACATGTGATCTGAGACTTTTCTTATTATACAGGGCTAGGTACGTAATATACTATTGATTAATCCATCATGCGCTATTTTGTAAATTATTAAAACGAAGAAAAAAAAAATAACAATACTGAAAACAGCGCGGACGTACCAAATTGAATTTAATTCAAAATGAATAAACTTTCTAACCGTGAGAATTCGGCAGATCGCGCACACCGCAAAATCCATTGGTCGCCGGCTGTTTAACGCCGTTGATCTTGACAAATCCGTTGACTCCGTTGCACTGCTTCACGCCGTTGGGTTTGATACCGTTCTTGAGTCCATTCTTTTGCAGCTCCTTGCTGAACCCGTTCATCTTCGCCATCTCCTCGAGCGCGCAGCCGTTCTTCAGCTTCTCGCATTCATCTGGCAGCGCGCAATTGTTGTTCTCGTGCTGCTGCAGCTTCTTCGTGGCCTTGGCGGCCCCGTCGTCCTCCGCCTCGTCCTCCTCCTCGTCGTCCTTGGTGAACATCTTCTCGGCGATGACGAATACCAGGAAGCCGCAGAGCACCCAGAGGCCGCAGCCCATCGATGCGTGCTTCGCCTTACCGCTGCCGGTCGTTCCTGAAAGAGAAACCACACGCTGTTAAGAGCGATAAAGAAACGCACTCACGCTGACGGCACGTTTTTCCTCCTCGGATGTTAAAACGCGGAAAGAAGCGCGCACTGATTTTCTGTGAAAAATTTTTGTATCCACTCTTTTTCTTATCGGTGTTTTTCATCGATTTAGAAGAGTTTGATTGACGCGGAGTGTTGTGTCTGGATTTTTTGCTAAATCATCGATACTGTGAAATTTTTGTTTGATAAAAAAAAATTTGGCTTAAAATAGAATATGCATGGCATGCAAATGGAGCGTTCGCCTCGCGTCTATATTTTGTGGGATATGCAAATGAATTGAAATGATGGTACCGAGTGTGAGTAAAACTACTTATGAATATGCATGCGTACATTACTCTTAATTTTTCTTCAGAATAATACAGTGACTAAGGTCGCAATATACAATAATTATTTCGTAATACAAAAGTTCCCTTATGATTATTTTAATTTATTTAGTTTTCCAAGACTTGCGGATTTAAATTATCTCTCGAGGAAACATTTAAATTGCGCAAGAGAGTGCAATTACTCGATTTCTTCAGTATGTAATGCATTAATTCGAATTTTATATATACGAGTTTATGACAGATTTGTTTATTGAACTCTAAGGAAGTAAAAAATTATTCGCACCTGCACTGGCTGCTGCATGATTAGCCCAAGCTTCGGGTAAAAGGTGAAGGAAAACATCCCCTAAAAGGCCGCCTACAGCAAAGCTCAAGAGAATCTTCAGTGTTTTTGAGCTCTCTGTAACAGAAAAATTAAAATGGTTAATGCCTTGTTCGCCTATCTTAATCGAGATTAACGTTTGGCGATCAATACGGCGAATAATTAAGTCGAAATATGCAGATTAGCTGGTCTGCTTCCAAAAAGTGAAATTAATATATTAATTTTAAATAATCTTATCGGTTCATTAACTGATTTACAATTTCTGCTATTATTTGTTTAATCTGAAAAGATCTGCTTCCAGTCCAAAACTTAATAAATTATTCAATATGTCAGTCTTGACAGTGCTGACACGTGATAATCAGTCGTATTTATTTATAGGTACACATTGTATAAACTAATGTTTTTAATTTTCGCCAAATATCTTGTGCGTTATAATTTTTCGTTGACGGATAGGTGTTGATATCTGATTAAAAGAAAATTTGTTTATTCCGATCGAATATCTTGGATTCATAACATTCAAATTTAAAAAAATGTAATCAGATAAAACACCTCAAACGTAATTTATTAGTGAGCGATTTATAACACTGGTATGAATGGTATTGAAGGCAATTTTTTTTCTTTATTTTATTCTGAATTTATGAGTCAATAGATACTGCAACTTTCGTCATTTTATGATAATGCCTTTCTATGAAAAATGCTTTGTTGCAAAATAGTGATTAGCTAGACGAGTGCGAAGTTGTTAAACAATGATTTTTTTATTTGTTGAAATTTAAAGCTGAAAAACTTATTAATCGTCTGCTCTTTACCATATGCATTAAGCTGCAGTCCTTGATCTGCTTATACACTGGCATGCGGAGGAGCGGATGATGTGATTGGTAGAATCTAATTGTACATTTCTTTCGTCGATATTTGCGAATTAAGTATATTTTTCAAAAATTGTGTTATTTACTTGCTCAACAATTAAAATTCTTTTGCTGTAAAGTTAAATTGCGGGAATTGTTATTTCTCATCGCCGAGAGTGCAATACAAATTTGTCATTTGAAACAAAAAAATTTATACTTAGTGGAGAAAATAATAATTATAAATGCATAAAACCAGAATTCGCGTAAGCAGTTCTAAGAACTGACTGTAAATTACTTTAAAATACAAAAGTTTACTTGAAAACCTGCATTTTAGTTAAAGTTTGTAAGGAAAAAATGATATACTAATATCTCAAGCGGGAAGTCAAATAAAATAAAGATACAATCATTTAGCGATAAATGCCGTTAATTATTATTTACTACGTGTTTAACGTTTTTCTTATCGAAAAGACGCAATATTATTGAATGTTTTTGCAAAATTTACTGTACATTGTGGTGAAATACATTGTCGACGAAAGATAGGGATATGATGCATTGATACACATTATTTGTATATTATACCAAAACAATTTTTTTTTTTTTTTGCAATACTTCATTGTATTTATTTAATGAAAACGTAAATAACGAAAATAATTAATCAATAAAATAAACCTTCGCAATAAAAAATAATTTTTTAATTCCTCGCTCCCCTTCCGAGTCCAATAACCGCTACAAATAAACCACAAAAAAAACAGCAAACCACGATGATTCTCATCGCATTTGGGTTAATAATAAGTCGCACAAAGAGCTCCGAAAATAAATACCGAAGCATCAATTCGTCGCGTTCACTTGTACATTAGGCCAGCGACGTTGTACCTCTGGCTATTGTTTTCAAGACGCGTACGGCCGCGTGAGAGTCCGGCGCACAAAGGAAATCGCGAGGTTGACTTGCATCGATATGCCGCTTCCTCCACGCGCCGACGCGTCACCTCCGTTTTTGCATAAGCGGTCGCCGCCTCCGCGGACGCACAATGCAATCGCCGTCTTTTTTTCCACTTTTTTTAACGTACCCCCAGCGTCCAGCTCCGGCGAGAGTCATTCTCGCTGTCCAGAGGAAATAATGAAGTAGTGCATCGGAGTGTGTATATATTATACATGCAGACTGCCCGGCGGCGATAGTCTCGGAGTGAATCATTGCACCGGTTTTCTGTTGATATACGCCTTGTCTTATCTCGCGCGCTACCCATGCATTCGCAGTCCATCTCCGTTTTTTTGTGACTGAGGCAATTGTTATTTGCGAGGGACAAATGTTGACTTTTACTGCTTTATCGCTAATCTGTAGTATGTAATTATTTGAACCGTATTTCTTTATTAATTTTTGTTTACTCGGTTGTATAAAGGATTTCTTTATTAATTTTTGTTTACTCGGTTGTATAAAGGAGTCGTGCAGCAGCAGGGGTCTTTTGCTTTAAAAATCTCATTAAGTTTCTTATTTTTTACTTTAAGACGCGAATTCGCTGGCAACATTTTATGTGTTGATATTCATATGCAAGATGTTTAAAAAAATAATAAAATTGAAGTCAATATTACGTGGCCAAAATTAGAATGTTAACGTTGTAAATATTAGAATTCTCTGTTAATAATTACATTACGTATCTTTTAAATGTGCTATTATAATAATTCTTAATTTTTTATGCCTTTATTAAGTCGATTATATCTGGGCATATTGTATTTAGGAAAGTTACATTGAAATGTGCAATGGATAATGAGAGAGCGATTCATGAATTGAATAATCTGAGCTACCATCATTTAACCCTGTGACTACGCAAACGAATAACAGAGTGACTTGCTCTATTGCCATTGCGAACTTTGACAATGAAAAAGTAAATTCGTGTATATATTCTTCGCTACATTATGTATCTCATTTTTCTTTTCACTTTTTTCAAAGCATTTCAATTATGCGGCAACCCAACAAAAAAATTGCAACGAGTCTAGTGCACTAGTCCGCGCATACAACGATCGAGCGAAAGCCGAAGCTACCTACACGGCAACTGCACTCGGTCTGCGACGAAGTTGCGGTTTTTCCCGATGCGTAATTGACGGCGAAGTCACGCGAGACGCGGTGCCGCGCCAAGTTCGCACGCGACACCCCGCAGCACGCGAAATTCGCCGTCGTCGCCGCGAGAGGAATCTTCGCGCGGGCGCCAATTCGCGACGGATTTCGTTCCCAGAAAAAATATGAAGGAGGCATCGAGATTGCGTTGCCGAGGGCGGGCTCGTGTATGTTGAGCGGCCCGCGGGAGGCGAGCAGCGTGCGAGCGGCCGCTCGCACAAAGCTGTCGGCCAAGTGAGCGACAAAGCTTCCTTCTTTTCATTGCGCGCCGAGTGTTCGCCGTTCTCTTGTCCTCGTGCTTGATTGACGCAAATGATCGTGCCGCCGGTGGGACATCCACGAGCTTCGGTCCGTTGACTCACGTTCCGACTTCGCAGCCGCGGCTGTTCCGCGCGGATTTTTTCTTTTACGTAATGAGCCACGCTGTATACTGCCCCTTTTACTATTGAATAATCGAATTTTTTGTTCGGTTTTTTGGAGAGTTTTTTGTTTGTTCAATTTTTAGAATTTCTCTTCTATATTAGAAGGGGGTTTCAATATATTTATGTAATTGTATTTTTAATACAGTACGATGTCATTATAATTTTCAAAAATTATTACGTGCGATAACTATTCTGTAAATTAATCGGTGTAATTAATGAATAACACCGGAACTTTTTATTAATGATTGTATATTAGTTTCAATCGAGGTTTTAATGCATACATTTAAAAAAATCTATAACGAATCACGTGAATATTCTGTTGATAGACAGCTGCGTTATCAAAAATCGGACAGTAATTATTAACCGCGTCATTTATAAAAAGCTTGTCACTATTACGATATCAGGCTAATCAGGTAAATTGGTTTTATAAAGTAAATAAAAATGTACAAGATTAGAAAAATATTAACGTTTTTTATCCTTTGCTGACTTTGAATATAAGTTTTTTCGTGATGTACTGATAGCAAATTAATCGTTTAAAATAGGCTTGATAACTAAAGGGAAAAATTTTATTGTGTTCTGGATCTATACCAGTTTTACATTGTTAAATTATTTTCAAGATTGCATTTAAAAAAGAAAATTAAAAGTTAAAAAAATAAAACAAGTAGTCGCTATACATCGTGACAATTAGCAAAAATGCAATAAAAGATAAATTCCACAATCAGCTGACCGATTGACTTGGAGTGTATCTATGAAGCGTACATTGCCGCGCGTGCGGGTTACGACAATGATGCTACCCGTACTATCGCCTCTCTCTTTCTCTCTCTCTCTCTCTCTCTCTCTCTCTATCGCGATTGTAGTTCAATTTATCTTAGCGAAACCCGCGCACGGAGCAAGGAGGAAAAATCTTCACGTGTCGCGCGCTCCCTCGCTGGTTTTCATCGTGCTGGAGTGAGCGCCTGATTCGTTTCGCAAATTCGCAAGGGAACGCCGTGCCTTCTCTTATTTATTATGGGCAAATTCGTATTCCGCGTTAGTCACCAGAGATGCCGCAGATGTTGTTTTTGTAGAAACTTGCCTTTCCACCGAATTCAATTATCCTCTTTCGTAGCAAAACAAAATTATCGCGGTGGAGTAAAGGTGAAAGCCCTAACAGCACAAGGTTGTTGATAGGGAGGGAACATTTGACTGAGCGTCAAATGTGCAGTAATAAAGCTATAAAAATCTATAAGGCTCAGGAACTGACAGGGCGCATTTTACGATCGGGGGATAGGAGTTCCTATCTTTTATATTTTACACAGTAGCGGGCAGATACAGTAAATAAAGATGAATTATCAATTGCTATTCTCGAATTCAATAGCAGCAGTATATTGCAATCTATATTTAAACAATTTTATTTACCACAATAGACTTAAATTAATTTCCGTACAATTTAATATTAATTAAGAAGCGACAATCAAGTTTCGTGTTATACACGCGTGCTCATTAACGACAGCACGCATGCACATATGTAACTTAACTATGTAGACCAGCGTAGAAAATACCGATTTTCCTCGCATTTATTAATTTCACCTTGTAATTACAAATATGCGGCGCTGTCACTTACGGAATACGCCCGGAAAACAATTACGGTATCCAAGCCCACTTTCATTATTGAAATTTCTCTATTTTTTCCATGAAAATTTGATATCTACAAAAATGTTTTAACTGCGCCGCTATCGCTCTCGACCCGTCATTATACAAATGACTAAATAGAAAAAAGGCCCCCCTCCCTCTCCTTTCGACGATCAGAAAGTAAAATTCCAGATTGTCTCGTGACCGGCGCCGCATCTCCCGAGAGATCGGTCGATCGTCCCGCATGTGCAGCGCGCTCGGCTGACTTTCGCTCGCCGGCGGCTGTGAGTCCTCGTGGGCTGCACAGCCTGCAAGCGCGGCGCATCACGCATGTGCACAGCGAGGCCGCGCGACGCTCCGATTCAGGGACCGATAGAGCGCCGTCGGGATCGCCGCCGCTATATACCAGCCCTTTCTCGAACGTTCCGCGCGCCGCCGCGTTTTCGCCTCTTTTTATAGCACCCACGATTACCACATCCGCGCCTCGCACGCTGTAACGCGCCGATTGCTTCCCGTTGCAAAATCACAAGAGACCGGCGCTGTTTTCTAGCCGGGATTCTTTTTTCTGCGATTTTTCAGGCTGTCGCAACGGGGAACGTGCGCAGGGGACGCAGTGACGAATCAATGCTTTGCTGATGCGAAATTTATTTCGACGAGTGGCGAAACGGGAAAGGGAATATTGTTTTACTTTGTTTTCTAATTGCGATCTCGTCATTGAGCGGTAGGATGTTTATAGGTCAATTTAATCAGCTTTGATACTTTTGTTTTTAAATCGCGGAACTAAAGTGTACAATTCGAGTTTAATGTTGTTCGAAGAATTACAAAGCGATTAAAGTTTACAGTGGGAAAATTTATTCACGATATTTAGTGTGAAATATAAAAAATTGATTGGTAATCTATCAATTTATTCGGAAGCGTGGAAAAAAGTGTACTTTATAAAGCTTTAAAATGAGCCATACAATTTATAATGTGAGGTCCAGATATAAAATCGTGCAGTTATTCGAGAAGCTCCAAATCCGAATTATCGAACTGTAAACAAAAATTTATGTGGACCGCTGAAGCGAAAAAAGTTGGGTTATCAGCAGCCGACAGACCGTTCGCACCAGATTTATCCCGAAGGGATCGATCGTTCCTGACGTCATGTGACTCACGCTCAGTGATTGGCCGTGGCCGTGATGATCGTTGCTCTCCTACATCCGCGCCACAACAAACGTGAAACGTCAAAAAACCGGCCGCAAGAACAAAAAAAGCAAGCCGGCGCTTATGTAACGCAGTACGAGGCCGGCCGGTCCTCCCCAAGAAACCGAATGTAACATCGGCGATGTACGAATCTGCGCGGCCACGATAATTTCTGTTTTTTTTTAATCGTATGCAATACGAGCATCCGGAGGCTCGAGCCCGGTGTGATGTAACGCGCAATCGACAAAAAATAATTCATTGCGAGTCTGTTGCGTATAATAAGCGGCGGTTTGACAGTATACCGGTAACATTTTTCAGTTCTCTCAAATCTCGCCTTGGAGTTTTGTTTTGTGAATATTGATCGAAGTCGGTCGAGCGCATTCAATGACCCGACATATATACCAATTTCGATCGTTTTACGGAATTAAACAGGCGCGAGTTTTCAGCTTTTATTAACGCGCAACTTCTAGAAAGGAATAACAAGAAATACGGTCGTCCGATGTCGGCGTTAGCGCAGTTTTTAAGAAAAGTTCAGTTTGCAAAACTGCACACGAGGTGTAAAGGATAAAGCGCGCTGAGTTGATGTAATTATATACGCTTTAGGGTATATATTTGTGCAGGTGCTTCCTTCGATTGTTAAAAGCTAAACAATAATTGCATATCTTTTGTTGATGTAGGAAAATTTGCGAGACGCAGTTCGAATGATGTTTCTTTTAAATGCTAGGGGAGAATTAATTCGAACTTCGATTTACGAAGAAATTGACAATTATTCTAAATTGACAAAGGAAAATTCTGAATCACGCTGTTTATCTAGCTTAGTTATTATGCAGTCGTTACGCAAAATAAAAAAATTGTTTGGTATTTGGAATATAATGCTTTTCTATTATTGGAATCTTATTAAATTTAATGGTTTTTGATGAGATTTCTCCGATAAAAGTATAAGAAATTATGAATCTGTGTTCATATTTTGTTAAATAACTATATTCCTTCTAAATGAAGTCGTCTTTAGTCAAACTGCTAACAATTTTATACTAACACTGCGGCGAAATTAACAACTTCATTATTTTTGTTGCACTTTCACAAACAGCAGCAGTGTACATAGTTAATTCTTAAACTTAACTTTACAAAGAAAAATTTCTCAAAGCTTTTTTATCACTAACTACTAATAGATATCATCTTGGAGTACATTAATTTCAGAAAGATAAAGATAAGAATGTTTATGCGATTCTTATTATTCGGTATGATTTTAATACCAAGAACCAAAGTTGCAAATTAGTAATATTAAATTATCAATTTATTGAACAACTACAATTTTAATTATATGCGTAAAGTGCAGTTTAATTTACTATTATTTATGAGCAGCGATTGCAATAGTTATCAAAAGATATAAAAGCTTTTTTGGATCAACTAAACCAATGCCAATATAGAACAGAAACTAGGTCCGCAGTAGCAGTATACCCAAATGAATCAGTGTCATCATCGGCTGACCGGGTTGAGGTTCGATGATCAACAAATCGTAAATTACTCGATACCGATCGCCAGTAGGTGTTATGTAGTGCTTACCTCCGTGCTTGAGATCGGCAGCCTCGTCAATAGGTATGACCAGCAGTGGTAAAACACCGGACAGCCCAATCATGGTGCTGCCCAAGAGCGAGAAGAACCATGGCTGGTACTCGAAGTAATCCCCGATCACTTGCCAGGGTGCCCACAGCTCCTCGGCCGTCCACTCGTGCTCGAGGATACTCGATCTTGTGCAGTTGCTCATGCAGCCGCTTATCGACGCCATCTCTTCTCTCTTTTTCTCCGACAGTCCTTGTCTCCGTGTACCCGCGACTGTGTATATTATCTGCACTGACTGAGGACTGCGTTCGGCGCGTTCCTCGCGCTAACGAACGGCGATCGCTCGAGGGCGATTCGCTTTTTCTACCCGAGATTGGCGTCGGACGCTTTATAACCTCGGCTTATCGCTGCGGGAATAGTTCGCTCGCGAAGACGCTCTTATCTCGCGGGCGGCAAGCCACGGACACTTCGTGCCACTGTGTCTTGATGGCGGTGACGGCGACTGCGATTCTACCTCAGATGCAGCAGTCCAACATCGGCTTCCTGGCTGGTGGCGAGTAACGATGCGGCGACGTTCATTGAGCCTCTCATAGATAAAGCAGGCACTGCGAGCCTTTGTCTCGTCCCTCTCTCGCTCTCCTCACCCTCGTCGACTTGCAGAACGTTGACACCCGCTTAATGGCAGCGACAGCGACGGCAACGACAACGACGACGAAGAAGATGCTCTAGTGTTGAACCTGCAGTGGAAGCCCAGACGTAGTGTGCCGTTGCCGAGGCGAGAAATGTAGGTAAGTGGACTTACTGCGAGTGCGAGGTTATGAAGCGCGACGAGCCGACGACCGACTAGCCTACACTGAGGACTGAGTACGGACGCCCGAAATTGAATCGTCGACGGCTTTTGTCGGAGAGGTGTGCGATTCGCCGCCTCGCTTATTATTTCATCCCGTAGCTGGCCAGTCTTCTGGCCGCGAGGCCGAGCTACCTCCCACCCTCTTCCTCCTCATGCGACTCCGGGCCGAGATAGCGGGCCACCTCCAGCGCGGGGAGCCGCCTATCTTGCTCGCTCGGCAGTGCCCTCGGTGACAGCAGAAGGGAGCCACGAAATCCTCGGGTACGGTACGGGGCGCGCACCTTCCGCGCCGATGCTTCACTCGTCCGTGCTCCGCGGGTCTGCGAACGTCGTTTGCCCAGCTGACTCGGGAACTTAACCTCACTTTCGCCGGAGCGGCGCAATAACAGAACAGCGCGCGCGCGCACACCGGAGTATACTGGCCTGGCTCTTTCTCTCTCTCTACTGCGCCTCAACTGCGCGCTCTGCTCCCGCCTGTATCGGCCCACGAGCTACAGGGTAATAATAAGTGCGCCGCCGGAGCGTCGGCCTTTTATAATCGCCGACTGCGCTGGCGCAAACGAGACGGACGCTACAGGCAGATCGCGAGTACGACGAGGCTGGACGACGATTTTCCGCGCAGTTTCGAGGAGAGTACCGGGGGGGTTATATGCCCACCAGCGAGTCATCGCACGAGTGTGTGCAGCCGAGACCAGCGTGCTACATGCGCAATTCCGCGCGCCGACGAATCGATAGTCGCGCCGACGCACGACCGGATCGTTTTCTGCGTGCAGGAGGTTCTCGCACCTTTGCTGAATGGTCACCGCGAGCATAGGTGCTAGTGCACTCGCAGAGCGCGTCGGGACGGTTGGGTTGCATCTGGTGGGTGCTTCTGTTGGAGGAGTGATTGCGGAATGCCGTCTTGACTGGAAGCGATAAGGAAATTTATTAATTGGGTACCTGAGCGTTGCTACGTTGATGAATAAATGATTACGTTGACGCGACAATCGGCGGCATAATTACGCTTCCATGATTACATTAATATTGTATTCTGTGATGAACTGGAGAGGCACAGTTGTTTGTAGATAGCACTGCGAAAGAATTTGGATAAGATATTGCAGGAAACTCGAGCAGTCTGATATTATCAACTTTAGAACGCATGAAAATTCTACAATTACAATTGTATAATTGTTCGAATAAAAAGTATTGAAAGTGCCTTTTATTATTCTGGAAAAGGTTGTTTTGGAAAAAGCAAAGGATCTTTTAAAAACAATATTTTTATTTTCTCGTCATTGACCTTATAAGGCTTTAAGTAATAAATATAGAGAGGACGACTTTTGAGGAACAGGTAGTAAGATTTAGCTTGTATAAATTGGAAATCAAAAATTAATTTAACAATAATGGGGTATTAATGAATTAATTTGAAAAACTTTTAAATATAAAATTTAGAAATGCGGAAAAGCATTGTTTCTGAACTATTGGAAAATCAAATAATTATGTTAAAAAAAATTAATTTAAAATAATAAATTATAAATATTATTATTATTTATTTTATTATTTTTAAATATTCGTCATCATTCGTCATCATGTAAATAAATTCATACTGCATTTTTGAAATATAGATTTCTCATCCCTAAATAAGTTCAGCATTTAGTTGGTGAATAAATATTGAAAATATTTAAAAATTTAAAAAAGTATGAATTTATTTGTAAAGTGTTTGTTAGTTGTTTTGTAATATTTAGGTATATTTCAAAAACCAATAAGTTTACTTATATTGATCTATGAAATTGAGAGTCAGTTTTAAATTATCAAGGCCTTAAATGACCAATACGCTATCGCCTAAAAATTTATGATTTCCGATCAGAAGTATTGATTATGATACAATGTATGCTTTTGAATAAAAATACGCAATTATTTCCATTTCATCGAATAAATTTTTAATAAATTAGCTAATGTTTTCCATTTGTGCATTAATTTTAAGATCATTTAATGAAGCATGATGTTTAATAATTATTAAGTATTAGTTTACCTGAAAAGTTACATTACGTTATATGAAAATTTTTAGCGTATTATTTTCTCTTATAAGCAGTTCGCGACTTATTGGGTAAAACGTACAGACCGGATATCTTATCAAATTTTAATTTATCATATAGATTATAATTTTAATTTAGAATCTAGATTGTATCATTATAATATTACTGATATTTGTCGACCGATCACTTATAATTATTAGAATTACAAATTTGCTACAGTTCAAGATTAATGCTGTTTAAATTGTATCTATAAGAAAGTAAAATGTTTATTCGATTAATTGAATTTTGTGAATATTTTTAGAGGCCTTATTGACTATCGACGGTGTAGTCATATAATTATTAATAAGATAAGCTATAACTTATCTCTTAATAATTTATTGCAATTTATATTCAGTTCATCATTACAAAAATATTAACTTCAAAGCATATTATTGGTTTCGCTAGAATTTCCCACTGACTGTATCAATTATCGCATTAATTAAAAAAAAAGTATATTATCAATACTGCGAAGTCTGCAAAGACTTCTTAATACGGAACAGTTATACAACTGTACCTACGATAGTTATAAATATTTTTGTAAATGTATAATAATCTTTTAATTATTCTTTTCGAAGAATGACGCGAATAGTATAACCGGTTTTTTCCACCTCTAAGTGTTATTGTTTATAATTTTGTTATTTTTTTGCGATTAAAAGTGCAGACTTGTAAATTCCATACAAATAACGTGACTTTAACTAAAATTACGCGAACCTTATTTTTTATTGCAGGATAACTAATTTTCTTGTTTATATATTTTAATGTATAAGGTAGATGCTGTGCAATTTTTAAAAGCATTCATTATAGTTATCTTCGTCTTAATAGAAACCGCTATTGCATGATTGCAGGCTCCAGTGACGTCACTTCTATTCAGATTAATCTCGCTCTACTAAAGTTCATTCTGATAAAATGACAGAAATGTAAAAATTCCCTACGAAAATTTATATTTCATAACATGGCGACATAACAGAACATAACAGTATCTTAATAGTTTCATTAAATATTTCCTGTATATACGAAATAATTATAGTTACAACTAAATTATAGTTTAGTAGCGAGCTTACATTCAATAGAGTAATTTGTATTTACAAGGATTTTTACGTACACCTTGCCTACTTTATAAACTTTATTATGAAATAACCGAACTACTGTTTAAACTTTCGCGAAGACACAGAGCTTTTTGAATCTCTAACATTTCTTAACCGCGGTGCAGTCAGGACCGAGAAAAAAAGTTGCAGTCGTGCGCAATCTTAGAAAATCAAGGGCCATTTGGTCAGCTGTCAAAATGCGGAACTGCGACGCAGCAGATGCTCCGTGGGCGCGTTGTAACAAAAAAAATAAAGAAAAGAAAGGAAGAAACGAGCCCGACGACGAACGAGTCTCCATCTCTGCGAAGCTGCGCGAACGATGCGCCGTCGGCGCGATGCGCGCGGTCAGAGACACCCGCTCTGCGGTTAAGCGGCGCGTTGCGCAACTTTAATTAATCGAGTTAGCGCGTGGCCGCTTGCCAATTCCGCGCTCCTCGCAGCAGACCCCCGGCGTCTGGACAGAGAGCTACCCTCGCTCAATTACACCCGATTTTTTTTGCTATCGCTCCCTCGCGCGAGGCCCGCCTAATTGGCCGGAGAGGGACAACGCGCGCATCGCCGTCGGTGCGGTAAGCTTTAATTCGACGTTGCGCTTACACCTGGCGTCGCGGTATGACTCTTGACTAATGATAATTGGGCGCACCGGGATTTTCTTAGTCACAAGTGTTGTGGTTACAAGTTTTGAATTGATTTTTATTTTATCGTTAAATTTTACGTTGTAGTTAAAATTTCTTTGTCATTACTCGATATTTATTTGTTATCTTCGAACACAATCTTTTAGTTTGCGAACGCGTTATTGCGTTAAAAACAGA
Source organism: Eurytoma californica (assembly GCA_035586675.1). Lineage (NCBI taxonomy): Eukaryota > Metazoa > Arthropoda > Insecta > Hymenoptera > Eurytomidae > Eurytoma > Eurytoma californica. Next base: position 1,861,033 of record JAXIUT010000037.1, on the reverse strand, counting down.
GGATTCCGTTTGTCTAACATAAGAAAAGGCCTAAGCTTGAAATTCTACCTCCTAATAAATTACTCCGACGGACGAAGCGAAAGCACACTATCGGCAATAATAGCTGTGTTTCTCAGCCCGGTGAAATATGCATTTCCTCGTCAGACACTCGACAATACATAATTTTTTATACATACTTTTAAGAATTTCTTTTATGGGGGGATTAGCGTCGTCGAGCATTGGCAGAATTTTTACGCCAACACGTCCCACTCCTACAGAACGATGTTATTTATTTGTTCATGTACAACAGGTATAGTTATTGATAATTCAAATAAAAGTCTGATTCATCATTTATGATGTGCTCAAAATTTATCCGATCTTTTTTACGTTTGCTTCTCTGGGTGAAATTTATGAGAAGAACATGGAGAACTGGAGAATGTTTTTTTTTTAAATACTCGTTATATAAATAAAAGATCTTAATAAAGATCCGAAAAGCAGTGTATTTTCTGTTTGTCTTTTATAACTTGTTAAAATATTAAACAGTTTTACTGATGACTGGTTCCATTTTGAATCTATTCGAGTAAATATTCGTCGAAACGAAATAATTTTGGACTCACTCAACAATGGAACAAACTGAAAGTGAAATATTTGTATCTATATTACCGTGCTGCAACTATTTTTCACCGACGTTACTCACCGTCTAAAATTAAGTAAAAATCAAAGAGCCGCCGCGGGGGGTACATGCATTGCCCAAGGAAAGCCGGGACTTTAAGAAGCCTCTGTTTATATTTACGCCACCCGCAACAAGCGGCCATTATCTCACCTCCTCTCCACCCACTCGGGCAATTCCCCGCCGCGGCGCGGACAACAGAGGATTCGTTCCGATCTAGTTGTAAGTGTCCGGCGGCGCGGGTTTTTGATCGGCTATTAAAGACTCTTGCGCCGGGGACACCGTCGCGGGGGGCTCCCCGTCAAGGCCCGCCCCCGCAGATCTTCCAGACATTGCGGACCGCTCTATTTTGGGCGTCGCTCGAGCGCGGAGAATGTTACGCGCTCACCTCTCCCGCGAGTTTTTTCGAGCCTACACGCGACTGCGGGTGAGCAGTGAGGCAGCCGAGCCGGGTACGAGCGCCACGAACCACCACCGACGGAACGATGACCGAGTAGGCAGTGATCATCATCTCTGCGAAGCTTTCGCCGCCTCTTCCTCCCTTTCTCCTTTCGGAAAAAAAGCAGCGCTTAGTCGTCGGTGGTGCGCGAGCGACCGCGGATGTTCCTAACAAACACCGCGCCGCGCGAGTGAGAGTGAAAGTGCTCGAGCGGCGACGTCGAGATGAGCCACTGCGTCCCTGCCTACGCGTGACAAAATTTCGCGGACGAAAATTGGGCCGAGGAGAGGACGGACGGGGGAAGTCGATTTTTCCAGCGACGTTCGTCGATCGCCGCGGCCTCGTCCGAAATAACCACCGAGAGTGTGAAACTTTTGAAAAAAGAAAAGTCGCTTCGGCGGAAGTCATCGTCGCTTTTGTCGCTGACGCTTCTTTTCGTGCCCTTTGACTAATCAGTCCACTGACAGCTTGTTGCAACTTCAGTCAGCTAGAGACAACCACCACCGGCGGCTACCCTCTTCTGCCACTGTCGTCTTTCTCTTCTGTTTTTTTTTACTAAAATAACAAAAAATTATATATTCGCATCTGCGCAATATACTGACAAGCGGCATTCTCGCTTTTTCGTTTATTTTTGCGGCGTCAATCAACGGGACGCCCCATCATGGACGTGCGCAGAATGTCAAATTGGAACGTGCTGAGCGTTGAGGCGGCTCTGCAACAGCTCAACGGGCCCCAGGACGAGGCTGAGAAGGTCATCAGGAAATCGAATATCGTAAGTGCGTTATCCTCCCACGCGAGACACTCCGCTCGATGCGATACCTTTTTCCAGGGTACAGCGAATCCCGCCGAGGCACTTTAGACACGGTCGTCGCTTTGTTCAATTTCGAGCGAACCGCTGATTTTATTTTCGTTCGATTTACTCTATACGGATTGAAGGAAATGTGCGATTTAGTACGTAGAAAGATTTTTTAAAGTATCTTCTTTTTTATCGATTTTTGGAAATTTATAATTTAAAGTAAGATGTCTTCATTTACTTTCAAATACGAGAAAGGAGAGCTTTAATCGATTCAACGGAAAGCTTTATTTGTGGTCTCGTAAAATATGATTAAGCAGCGTAGAAGATTGATGATTTGAGTCGATATTGACTTGTAATTGATTTAAAGCTCTTGAATTTGTAACTCCTATGTTCAATTTATAGCTCGAAAGCCATTAGGATAAAAATAGCTTTAGCAAGACTACCAACTAAACTTAAAATGGGATTCTCGAGTTGTTTCAGTGTACAAGAAAGTAACATGGTAACAGCAATACTGAAGTGCAAAATTTTCCATTACTATCACGACTATTTTTCTACACTACTACTGTAAAATTCTTAATTCTTTAACACTATTACAGTTATTTCTATATTACTTTAAATAATTATAACGTATAAGCTTATCAAATACAGATTTTCTATGCTTTACCTAATTAAATACTTACATTGTTGCTTGTTTAACGTAAGTCGAACAATGTTTTTTTTAAATTTGAATGAAAGAGCTTTACTAATTTAAAAATTGTTCATTTAAAAAAGCAGTTACTCATCTCATTCAAAAATTATATTTTTTATAC
>JAXIUT010000037.1:1809965-1851586 GCA_035586675.1 Eurytoma californica | reverse complement strand
ATTGGCTCAGCGTTGGTATACAATACTGGCAAACGTTGCAACGGTATTGGTTAAATACTGGTCCGTATTACCTTTCTCACATGGGGAATTTGACTTGTTAGTCGTTTATGCGGTGGTTATTGGGTTACTGTAGGTAATTTAGAAGCTTCTGGGTAGTATACGTTAATGAAAAGTTGAAAAAAAAAGAGGTACAAAAGTATCAGCTGCTTTAATTAAAAGTTGTCAAACAATGTATGCATAATTGACTTGTCGTAAGATGTAACTGTTTACTTCTCACTGAAAAATGATGTATTTTTTAAGAGAAAAGCAAGAAACTTATTCGCTATCACGAAATTTCGATGTAACAGTTTATCGCGGGTATTTTAAAACCAAAAAAAGTTATCAATGTTTTTAATAGATTCATATAGCCTCGATATCAACTAAACATGATAAATAGTTTATAATCGTCTTCTCGTACAGTAATAATTGAGTGCTAAAGTCTGACAATTCGATTGCATTTAAGTACAGACTTAAATGACGGATGCGTTTGAGTAATAAACTTTTTTTCCCTCCAGAATCGTAGTTATGGGAACCCAGGAGCGCCTCGGCGTGAACATTCACGTTGATCAGCTAATGGACGGGATCGCGAACAATTGTCCAAATCTGGAACGCCTGGAATTGCGTTGGGATCCGGAGAACCTGCGATTCTCCGACAAGAGTCAAAAGGCCATCGATATACTGCGCGTCAAGTGCATCAAGCTCAGGTGTCTGGCTCTCAGGTAAATTTTCATCGCGCGAATTCACCCCTCGATCGATCACACCACTGCATATTAACCGTCTATGTTTAAAAAAACTTTACAGCGACGGCAGGTACTACGAGATCGTGAAGGCGAACTTCGAGAGGGCCGACAGGACCACCGTGGTGCGGACGACGACTTGTTGCCGGGTCTCCAATTACTACCTGTTGCAAAACTACAAAGACCTGATTTTCAACTGATGCGCGCGCGCGGCGCGCGCACCGCGCCCGAAACAAAGTATTTCTCTACGCGGTATTTCTATTGTAAGCGCGAACCACGACGAGGAAAGAGTTTCTTATTTTAGATACGCAGCGACGCGCGCGCGCGCGGGTGCGACGGGCAACGAAGGAAAAAAATGCATTTGCGCAACGCGACCGAGCCCCGGCCAAGAGGCGGCGGCGCGCTTCCTCGATACATATTTGTGTGCGTTCGCCGATAAACAAACGGGGAGCCGCGTGCGCGCCAACGTGACCGCGCCGGGCCGAGGCCGCTGCTGCATGTGAATTATCGCGCCTCCCATCGTTGCAATAACACTTCGGCTTGCGCTTCTTTTTTTTTTTTTTTAATTCGACCCGACGTTGTACTGGCGTATACGCTTTGAGAGACGTCGCCTTCTCAATTATTCTTCCTTCCCCTGCTGCCCGGAGATAGACCCTCCTACTCTTTTATCTCTGTATACCCCGGTATTGTACACGACGGAGTGCCGAAGTTCAATCGGCAGACGATCCCGCATTCCGAGCTCGCGCCGATAGCCTAAATCTCCGAATTGTTTTGATGCATCGCGAGGTTTGTCACAAACGAGTCGAGAGTTGCGCTTTTCGATATGACGTTGAATCTCGAGGAGGTGCAATGTAAGCCGACGATACGTCGTTCGTATGTCTTTGTAAGAAGAATTTCAAATAAAAAAAAGTATTTGTTTTCAGTATACTTTGTTCTTCCGTTTCTTTTGTTACATCATTACGCGAGAGATGAACCAAAGTGTCGCAGGTTTTTCACATAGCCTTAATATACTCTGAAACAGGTTATACAAATTTTTATGTAAATTTTTTAAATGAAAGAGCATTGATGGCTGAGTATGTACATTTTGATATTTATGCAACTATCGCTTTGAATGGACAAGAATAGAAGCCGGTGCATGGGGAGTATTCATAATAGAGCTTTGTATGACTTAACAGGATTATGTCATCGTTATTCAGCGATTTATAGTCCGCTTATGCAGTTCCGCGTCTTCCGCAATTTTAAAATTGAACGACTGTGCTGCAGTGTTACATTGTACAATAGAGTTTAATCTAATTAGCTCTTGAACATAAACATGCATCTTTTCTGTTCAAACGCATCTTTTTGTTCGAATGCTGCATAAAAATTGGAGGCAATTTTCTAAAGTAGCTAATTAGAGCTTAAAGTATAGGGGGAACGCAAGTACCAGTTATCAACTTTAAAAGTGAACAAACAATATTTTTCTGCAAAAGTCAAGTAACTAAGTATATTTATCATTGACCCATTTTATTTAAGTGGCTTTCAATGTGTTTTAAATGATTATATAGTGTGTTTTTACAATTCTTTAATGAAACTTTCGTATTTTAATTATTTCTGGAGCAAAACTCTGCTATGAAGTATGTTAAAAAAAAAAGACTTTTTTAATATCAAAAGAAAATCTTCACTTAAAAAGAATTATATAAATCAATACTTCATTCATTTCGCGTAAAAAGGTAAATATTACATTATCATAAAGTTTGACCAAAGTACCTCCGCGACAAAAGAAATCAATTAAAAAGAAGTAAAGCGACAAGGCGGAAGAGCCACAAGTTTCCAAGGTGAGGCTTTGTTGTGTGGCCGATATCGGTGTGTTTCGTGTCGGCGTCGATGGGGGTCCGCCCCCAGCGAAAAGTGTGTACAAAAGCGCCGGGCGCCCCGACGGCGTCGCGACAGGGCGCGGGTCGCGCGCGCGACCAACCGGTCGTCGCGCCTGCGCTGCCCGCAGGTGCGGACTGGCGGTGAGTGCGTGCGCGCGGCGTCCGGCCCCCCTCGAGCGGTCAGTTCTCGGTGTCGCGCGGGGGGGTGCGCGCTCTCGCTCGGCTAACCTGGAATCCGCGGCACGCGACGGCCCGCTATATCGATTGCCGCCCCGATAATTTATTCAGGCCCGCGTGGGCGAGCGGTCGATCGGCGTGGGGAGCGCGCGGCCCTCGGCCAGCGCGCAGTCCGGCAAAGGGGCGAGCGCGGCCGCCGCATGTCCGAGCCCGAGGACGAGCTCGCCGAGAAGCGGCTCAAGATCGTCCTCGTCGGCGACTCCTCTGCTGGCAAAGTGAGTTCAGTGGGATTTTTTCTCTGGAGAGTATTGAATGTGCGTCGGCATTCTTTTTTTTAGTGAAGATTTAGTGGGGTTTTATGTTAAACATGCGGGTTGGAGCGGTTCCTATACAGTTTTTCATTGATGGCGCAGTCGACGCGATTAAGCTATGAGCTTACTTGCGAACGCAACGTTTACGTTGTGAATTCTATAAATGAGTGATTTTTTAAATTAATTTTACTTAAAATGATTTTCCAATTTTTAATACATGGATTTTGAATTTGTAATGTCGGTATAGATTTTAATGATGTGATAATTGCTAAATGCTATATTACGTTCTTAGACCAGCATTGCGGTGAAGTTTTGCAACGATGAATTTTCACGGCAGTACACACCTACGGCAGGCATTGACTTCTTCTTGAAGAACCTGAGTCTAGGATCGTATAAAAATGTCAATCTTCATCTGTGGGACGTTAGCGGATTGTCGCTTCGAGGCAACATGCTCGACAAGTACATTTACGAGGCAAATGTAAGATTAAATTTTTCAAAGTTTTCTTTTATTCGCTAATGCAAAGTATGGAATCGGTACTACAAGATGTTGGAATTTATTGATTCTTACTTATCATGTTGGTATACTACAGAAATTTAATTGTATATAAAAAGTACAGGAAGTTAATTGTCTTAGAACTTTTTTTCATTAAAAAACGTTGCTATTTTTCTAATTTACTTATACTTCATAGTGTCATTAATTTAATTATAATTATTATTAATTTAAAAATAATTATTTAAATTGAATTAATAAAAAAGTGATAACAATTACTCGTAGACATTGGCGTTGTTATATACAAGGATGTTTTTATTTAAAAAGTCAATTTACTTTTTTAATTAAATTTTTATATAATATAAGACAATGTAATTAGTAAAACTAAATTATATGAATTGCAGATTATATTATTAGTTTACGATGTTACGAACAGCTCGAGTTTTGATATCCTACAAGAATGGATCGCCGAAATTCGAAATCTTAGCGAGAATCTCCTGGCGATGCCGATGATGGCGGTTATTGGTAACAAATGCGACATGGAACACCAGCGAAGTGTAAAAAGGGATAAATCTCATCGATTTGCCGCTGAAAATGGCTTTTATTACCACGACATGTCAGCCAGGACTGGAGAATCGGTAACTTGTTTAAATCTACCTTCGTTGTATCTTTCACTAATTCGGAAAAATAAATGCTTTAAAATTATAAATTTAAATTATGCGAAAACGTCATTACGCTGCAGTCGTTGTTTGCCTTATTCCTCGGTAAATTTAATTAGGCTGAATAAAAAAGGCGATATCGATTTTCTTATCGCGAGCTTTACTTTAGCGTCAGATATCGATCAGCTTCGTAATTTTCAGGTGTCGCTGTGCTTAGTGCAGCTTGCGGCGAAAAGCTTGGGGGTGAAGCTGAGCAAGTCCGATCAAGACTTTCACAAGCCGATCGTCACCGCAGAAATCGGCGACACCGTGGACATGCCGGTGGTGCGCAATCGGAAAATCATAAAGAGGCGACCGAACAAGAAACAATTAACCATCCATCACTTTCATCCGAATCTTCCTATGGCAAAATCAGCAGCGTGTTCTTTACAGTAAAAGTAAAATAAGAGACGCGACATATTTTTTTTTTATATGGGTATAGATACACCGAGTGTACTACAATAGGTCTAATTTAATTAGAAAGAATAACAAGCTGACATTTCCACAAGGTGAACAATTATTAAATATGCAATAATATTGAAAAGGATATTGAAATTTCACAATCGAATAGATTTTTTCAACAACCGGATTTATTTTATGATTCCACCGAAAACACGTTAAACGTTAAATATTCGCGGAATCGTTTACAAAAAGCAGCAGTTTTTTTAAGTGTTTGTTCTTTTACGTAGCTGTTATAATGTACGTAAGAGTTCAAGGAAAAAATTGCATTACGGCCCAATTATCCGGAGTCTATAATAGCGGAATTTCATTGTCATTGCCTGTTGTGCCTTACTATGCGTGAACTTTCGTCGACGAGGAGGGGGGGTGGCCAATGTGATTGTTAAAGGTACAAAAAAGTTTAAATAAAACACAACTTTGTATAGTTTGATAAAAACAACTTTAATATACGTTTTTTAGTTCTTACAATAGATAATCGATCAATTGTTTTTTCGCATTTAAAAGCGATAAAATTAAGTCTGTTAAGAGTATATGCAGTCTTAAATTAAATCTACAACGACGTAATTTAGTTGTACGGTAAACCTCTGAATGGTTACTCGAACAATCAGAAATGTACATAAACAAACCATTTGCTTTTAAAATAAAATATTTTTAAAAAATAATTCGCGAGTTGGAACACCTTTTTTTCTTACACCCAATAAATAAAATAACGAATTTTCTCCTATTTTATTTATAAAATTCGACCAATACTTTAACCCTTTGCGAATCGCGGCTTTTCTCAAAAGTTTGCACGGTGAGAAAATTGTAAAAATTGCAATTTTTTCTTTTCAATGGGTGTACCGGTACTTGCGTGACTTGCAAAGGGTTAAGGTTTTTTAATTGACATTACAAAATGACAATTTTTTGCACATCCAAATGGATAAATATAATTGCTTGTATTTCATTAATAATCAACTCTAGCACTGAATTCTATAAGTAACAGTTGATTATCAAATGTATATATGCGTTAATGTATTATGTACATGATTCATGAATTCTAATTATGTTTATAGTCTTCATTAATTAGTCTTGGCTACTGGACGGTGAAAAACTTTTAATCTCAAACATTTGCACTTGAAAACAAAGTTTAAGCACTACATATGCTTTATGTATTCTAGGAGTATAATTTAGATTTTATGAATAAAAATTATTCATTGCAAGTCCTGTGATCCTTAGACTAAAGGGTAAGAGGTCTTCTAGGCCACGAATCTTTTTCTAGGATTTTTTCCTTGGCATCCCACAAGGCCGTAACTTTGTCATTCAAAGGATACAAATATGTTTCTAACCACTCTTGGACCGTATAGTTGTTGTAGATCCCTTCCATTGCATTTTTCATTTCTTTCTCAATGTAAACAATTTCCATTTTGTACCTATCTAATTCAGTGACTGCTCTTTCGACATGGCTTGGATTAGAAAAACTATATTTTATGTTATATGGCTTTAGCCAACCTTTGAACGTGCTGTCCTGTTCCATTCTAGCAATTTCTTGGCACAGAGAGTGAAGACGAAGGGTAGCGGAATAAATAGATACTCCAAAATAGTTGCATTTCGTCCAGTCGTATTGTGGCTCTGGAAGACTTAAGCTAATGACACCATCACAGTTTAGAGCATTCATTATTTTTCGAGGTACTTCCAAAGGAAAGTTATTGTAGTCTGATGATTGCAAAACTAGTAGATTAATGGCTAGAGATGGCAGTGCTGATGGTAACAACTCACACAAAACGCTGAAATGATCATATCTCTGCCAACCAGTGAGCATTACTCCTTTGAAATTTATATGCTTTGATTGGCGAACAATAATTTCTAGCCAGCGCTGATGATTTTCCATGTGATATGAAATATCTGTGTAATACCTGTCAGGGGCTGTTGCTCCTTTAAAAGCGGTTGCCACCCATACTGATTTCCAAACATTGGCATAATTCTCCCACAATTGATCAGTCAAAGCAGAAACAGGATCTGTTGTGTATTTCCAGACAACTGGTTCCACTAGTTTATTTAATCCTTTATTAATAATTTCTCTTGGTTCAATATCTCGAAATTCGTCATCCCACATGAGAACTGTAAGATGAGGATATTTCTTTTTAATGTATGATGCTATAACATGTACATGATTAAGGAATAGCTGCCTTTTAGTCCATTGATTTTTCATTAATACATCTAAGCATCTATTACACTCTCCTAGATGATAAACTTCATCAGCTCCAATGTGTAAATATTTTATATGAGGATGCAATTCAACAACTTGATCTATCATAGTATAAAGGAGAGTTAGAGTTTTATTGTAAGTAGGACATACAACCTGGGGGTATTTATAAACCTCTCGATACTCTATATATTTTTTTAATTTTAATACAAACTCTAAATGACCAAATGTTTGTATTAAAGGAATAACAATAAGATTGCTTTCTTTAGCAAGTTCTTGAATTGTCGTCACATCATTTTTAGAATAACAATTTTCAGCAGTAACATCCGCAATATCATCTTTGAAAGGAAACATATCTTCATACTCTATCAAAACTCCAGTTGCTCCTAATTTTTTTAATAACGGAAAGAGGTATTTGTAATAACTAACCACTGGTGGAGCACCTTTCAAATCTAAATGCACAATTTTATGCCCCTTATAAAGTGAATCACTTTCATAAGAATGCTTGTCGATATTGTTGCTATCAAAATTTACAGATTTTGCATTGGCCATGATTTGTGCTTCAAACTTTTGTCTTCTCAAAAGATTCTTTGGATTTTCTGTATTATAGGCATCATCCAATTTCAAATGTGGACGAAGTTTGGCAGATGAAACATCCTCCACCTCGCTGCTTAATATGTGGTATACAATTATTAATAATGTAAAAACAATCATTAAAATGATTGTCATAGATGTTCTGCCTTTGAGGCGTGTCATTTTTGCTTCCTAATCACAGCATTTTTATTAGAAAATCATTGTATAACATGTAGGTGTGCACTTAAAATACTTTACCAAAAATAAAGTATGGAAGCTACATTGTAAGTACTGGAAGCGCCTGATACTCCTATGTACAGAATTAGCCTGCAAAATTAATATTGAAATGCGTTTTCCTTTTAATAATATTAATTACATCTAAAACAGTAAAAAAAGTCGCCGTTCTCGTAGTTTACTGAGGATGTTTTTCTCAAACTTGTACTTGTACATAGATTTATAGATCTATCGTGTATCTTACAAACGGTTGATAATCAATGCATAGATCGGGTAAGGTTAGGTCACACCAATTGAATGAGAGAATTTCCCCCTCCATTATAGTAAAATGTACTATACGTCTGCACATACATTTTGGAGTAAATGAGGATAGTAAACAACGGTGAAATCGTTTAAAAATATTTAAATAATTAAAAATCGCACAGTGAATAAGAATCGATTAAGTTTGCATAAACGAATTATGCACCGAAGTAAGTTAATTTGAAAGAATTAAGCGAAATTAATTTTGTTTAATTAAATTACTGTAAACACGCATTCATTATATAGGTTACGAGTACAGCAGTAAGCGGTTCCTGTAACACGTGCTTTTAAGAATGTCATTATAAGTTACTAATATATAAAGTAATTCATTAAATTATTATTATTAAATTATAACTGATTAGCATATTTCAATTTTTTCAGAAAGGAATGCCTAGATATTTTATAAAAAAAAAATAAAAATAATCTTCAAAAAAAATGAAGGAGCAAATAGATGCTGGTACTTTGCTTTGCTATTGGAGCAATTTGAAAGAGCATCCAAAGTGTCCTCATGGTTAGTAAAAAAAAATAAAATTTTACGAATAAAATAAATAAATGAAGTTTTAAATTATCATTTTATGCACAGGACCAACTTTACTTTTTGGTAGAGAAAACAATGGTGAAATACATAAATTTTATGCCTGTTCAGCTTGTAGAGACAGGAAGCTTTGTTCATTTTATATTGAATATGGCAAAGAACAAAGCAAAAGAAATAAGCAAATACAAGAAAAAGAAAAAAAGAATCACTTACCATTCTATCATCATCAGAAGTTGTTTATAAATTTCAATCAGTTGATGGGTGAAAATCCTGCAAAAAGAGTATATTGTCATACATGTGAAAAATTATTTTCAATTTCAGATAAACAAAAGCACAATGATCATGAAATTACAGAAAATATTTCAGACTATCAGATGACACACCCATCAGAATTGTTCAAGCCTTTAGAAAATTCAAAAAAGGAGGCTCAATATTTATTTTCTAAGAAAGCTGTTACTGATATTGTAGATATACTAGTTAGTTTAAATGCTGAAAATGTTTTATGTATTGGAGCACCAAGAATACATGAGTATATAACTAATAATTTCGAAGGAAGAATTTCTAGTCTTTTATTAGACTTTGATGGAAGATTTGTAAGTTTATCATCTACTAAGAAGCCTAAAGCATAATTACGATAATAATTATTATACTAATAATATCTTTTATATATTATATTTTTTACAGCACAATTTTTTTGGACCATTGAATTATTGTTGGTACAATTTATTTAATCATCATTTTTTTCAAGAAAATTCAGAGGATGTTTTTAAAGAATTCCTCACACAGAATCAAGGTAAAAATTTGTACCTGATATGTGATCCACCTTTTGGTGGACGAGTGGAACCAATTTCACAGACTATTAAGACTATTTTTGATCTTCATAAGAAATTAAATAGAATTACTGATAACGAAAATGAATTAAAAATTTTCTTCATTTTTCCTTACTTTATGGAAGCAGTAATGCGGGAAAAATCAAATCCTTCAGACACTAATGGAGGCCTTAAAGATTTGAAAATGTCTGACTATAAAGTAGAGTATGACAATCATCCTTTATTTGTTTCAAGAGTCAACAATCAAAATCAGGGATCACAAGTTCGTCTTTTTACAAATGTTCCATCTAATTTAATTAAATTGCCTGAATCTGATGGGTACAAATACTGTAAGAGATGTCAAAAATGGGTTGCTGCAGAAAACAAACACTGCAAAATTTGCCGTAGTTGTACTTCAAAAGATGGTAGGAGATATAGACATTGTAAAATATGCCAGCGGTGTGTCAAGCCTACGTGGCAGCATTGTAAAACTTGCGACAGATGTTTGTTACCAAGTCATAAATGTGGACAAAAACCAAAAATTGGAAAATGTTTTAAGTGCAATGAAACAGGTAATTTTTTAAAAATTAATCTTTATATTTTTTTGAAAAATAAAAAATTAAATTATTTTATCTTTTCAGGTCACACAGAAAAAGAGTGCAATCTAAAATCTCCTGAAAAATCGAATAATGTAAAACTTAAAAAACGAAAAAATGAATTTGAAGCTAATAAAGCTCCAATAAAAAAACAAAAGCTGGAAAATTCTAAAAGTAGTGTAGATTTAAAGAAAAATAAAAAATCTAAAATATTAGGAATAAAGAATAAGCAATCAAAAATTAAGGATGTAGATGACGTAGAAGATGTATTACCCATTGTTAGGCAAAATAAGAAAAAGAAAAAAGTCCCTAAGATAGAAAGTATAAAAAAGATAATTTCAAAAACTACTGATGTAAATAAGAAAGTAAAATCAATTATTAAAATACAGAAGAAGATGAAAAAAAAATCAAATACATTAACAATTGAAAATGTTAATGTAAAAAATAATGTTAAGAAAAAAGATATTAAAAACTTAAAGAAAAAAATAAAATGATAAGATTTATAAAATGTTGATTTTTGTAAAAAACATTAATAAACAATGTAGATTTTCTATAATCATATATTCTATAATCATATATTTATATATTTATATTTATATATTTATATGTATATTTATTTATTTATTTAATTGATTATGACTGTTATTCCTGGTGGAAAGGTGAATGGATGAATATATCATAAAATTCAATGAATGACTATTTCCATAATCCTGAGAGTGCTCCATTGAGATATGTCTTACTTGAAATACCTTCTGAATTCATAATAATAAGATTTGCTGCGTATAAATAGGTAAGAATCAAGCATACCTTTGGCAGAAGATTTTTTAACACTGAGTGAAGCACATCCTGTAACTCTTGTCAAACTGATCTAAGTTGTAATATAAGTCACAATGACTAAAGTAATCATAGTGCTCATTTCTTTAATTTCACTAACTTGTGGCTGCTTAATCACGAATTGTCCAAGGGGTGGAAAGAGGGGAGATCCTACATTTTTACTAGAAAACATAGCTAGAGAAGTAAGTTCTCTCTAAACAATCACTAAGTTTTTAATTTTGTTAATCTTGAATATTATTTGTAGTGTCCTGCATGTGGCCATGAAGAACAAGGCAGGTGTTTTGGGCCTCATATTTGTTGCAGTCCAAGTATGGGTTGTTTAATAGGAACTGCAGAAACTCTCAGATGTCGAAAAGAGAGTTTGTACTCTAGACCATGTGTAGCAGGATTTGCAATGTGTCAAGGAAATAGTGGGAGATGTGCTGCCAATGGCATTTGCTGTTCTCAAGGTAATTTTCAATTGATACTTAATTAATATTGAAATTGTTCAAAATTTTATATTAATTTTTATATTAATTTTAAATATTCTTAGAATCGTGTGTCATTGATTCTGCATGCAAATTAGTAGAAGAAACAGGAAATGATAGGAAAATTGGCGCAGAATATGGTGCGTTTTTACTGGAAAACACTGGGACAAATGAACACATATTATAATATTTCCTATAATATCTGTGCTCAATCTATGCAGCAAAGCACCTATCTAAAATTCAACTTATACAGAAATTTAATCATGAATAAACAATAATTACATTTGCTATGTATTCTTAGTTGAGATTTTAATCAATTAATTTTCAAGGCCTTATTTGGCTTTCAAAATTTTCATATAAATTTTTGAGTTAGGCAGGAGGAGATTCTAAATATAATAATTCTCTCTTTGTATTTTTAATTATAACTTCACTGGCGTTTTTAAATCTTCCATTAAATCATTTTATATCAATTATTAATTTTTGATTAAGTTAGAAGTTTCTTGTTTAATTTAAATATAAGGACAATCTTGTCCATTTAATATTTTAAATAAATAAATAAAATACGCTTATCTATATTTAAAATAGTAGCCCTTCAGTAATCAATATATTGTCATTATATCTAACAATAATATTGCAGTTATTAATATAGAATAAATAAAAATTAATAAAATGACTCAATAAAACAATTGTATTCAGCAATCAATAAATAAATTTTCTTCTACTTACATAGGCATAACTTGCAGTTTTTATTTTCATCCTTGTGCAATCCAATATTAATTTATAACCTAATCGAGTATTTGAGTATAAATCTAAAAATGAACAAATATGTTAAATGTCTGCACATTATAAAAGGTTATTAATTGTACAATATTAAGAAAAGTATTAGCAGACATTAATTACTTTGCTATTTTTTCAATTAAAAAATCATGCACCAACGCACCTTTACCAATTCTTTTGAACATTTCATTCATAAATAATGAAGTATTATAGTTTTCTATGAAAAAAGTGATGATCAATTCTATATTTGGTAACACTATACTGTATATACGCGGTCTTTTAAATTTCCCGGAAACATGAAAGCGCGTGCGCGAAAATTCAAATGATACATTTTACGTTTTGACAACTTTTGATGAAATTTTGTGAAATTAAAAAAATATGCACTTCGCGCGTGCTTACTTTTACTTTGATTTGCATTAAAATAGAGTACTTTTAACAAAGTTTACATACAAATATTGCAAGCAATGATGAAATCTAGATTATGCAAGTTGTCGAGTATTTCGAGAAAATGCCCGAATTTTGGTTAGGTAGTTGGTAAAAATGGCTACCTCCTTGCTACAAACAGCTCGGAGTATTGCAAGTAATAGAAAATTACCATTCGCACAATTATCGGTGTTAATTTGCTCCGATTCTACGCGCACCTTAAGGCTCTTTACTTCTCAAAAACATAAAAACGGAAATACCGAAAAATCATTTCACCGGTTTCTAACCTCTGCGGCGCTCTTAACGTCTGGAATTGGTTGGATTCTTTACAATTACGACCAAGAGAAGAGGAGTAGTTCCTTCTCCTTGAAAAATGTCGTGTTTCCTACCATATGTGCTAAGAATATTCCAAAGGATGTGGTCAACAGAAACAAATATAATTTTATTGCCGACGTAGTTGAAGTTTCAGCACCATCGGTTGTTTACATTGAAATAAAAGATCAGAAAAGGTATCTTGATAGTATGTTTTATATGAAAATTAATAAAATAATAGTAAGCTATTTTTATTCAAAAAATAGGATAGATCTCTTTACAGGAAAGCCTGTGACTGCAAGTAATGGATCCGGTTTTATTGTCAAAGAAGATGGTCTTATTTTGACAAATGCTCATGTTGTAATTAATAAACCAAATGCAGTCGTCAAGGTAAATGTAAGTTGCCCAACCTATCCTTATTCCTTTCATTTAATCCTATCCATAATCTGTATTATTTTTGTTATTTTATCAAATTATTATTTATAAATAAGTTAATGTTGCTTATTTCAGGTACGATTGCAAGATGGTAGTACATATACAGGAATTGTTGAGGATATCGATTTTCAGAGCGATCTTGCTACTGTTCGTATAAATAAGGTAATATTGTGTAGCTTAATAAATTTCTTTTTGAAAATTTAATTCTTTAAAGATAATTCATTTTAATATTCTTATAGAACAATTTACCTGTGATGAAACTAGGATCTTCATCAAAACTGAGACCAGGAGAATTTGTAGTTGCTATAGGTTCTCCGTTAGCTCTTAGTAACACAATAACAAGTGGTGTAGTTAGCAGTGTTAATAGACAAAGTGAAGAATTGGGTCTCCATCACAAACATATGGAGTACATTCAAACAGATGCTGCTATTACAGTAAAATAATCACATTAAATATTATTTAGGCAAGTAAATAATGTGTAAACTTTATAATGATTAAACTGATTTTTACTTTTTTTAGTTTGGAAATTCAGGAGGGCCATTAGTTAATTTAGATGGAGAAGCAATTGGTATTAATGCTATGAAAGTTACAGCTGGAATTTCATTTGCTATTCCAATAGATTATGCTAAGGAATTTTTGCAAAAAGCAGAGGAACGCAGAAAAGGTTAGATAAATTAATTTCAATTATTTTGTAAAATTATATAAATTCACTTATTTTTCAAATATATTTGCTTCTAAAGTACTTCACTCATCGATAAAAATGTTTTCTTCTATATTGGCACTCCAATGGTTCATAGAAATATTAAAATTTTTTTTTGTAATTTTAAGGAACCTCTCTTACTGGAGGAATAAGAGATGCTATCAGAAGAAGATATCTGGGAATAACAATGTTAACACTAACACCAGATATTGTAAATGATATGCAGCAACAAGGAGGAAATGTTCCTTCACTTATCAGACATGGAGTTTTGATTTGGAGAGTGATGTTTGGATCTCCTGCATATGTGTATGTATCTAAAAACAATATAACTTTGTAAAAATTAAACAAACAAATTCCTAAAGTTTTATCTTTATTTCAGTGGAGGCTTGAAGCCAGGAGACATTATAACGCATATAAACGGCGAAGCAGTGAAATCGTCAACTGATGTTTACAAAGTTTTGGAAAAAGCTGGATCGATAGTTGTTACACTGATAAGAAGCGGTGTTGTTTTGCAATTAGAAGTTCACCCCGAAGATACGTAAATTTGTTAAAGGTTTGCTTTGATCAAATTGTAATTTAAATTATAATTTGTCGAAATGCGTGCAGATATAAAATTTGTTAAAGTTTTAAAAGAGATACTTTAATACTACAAATCATTAATTTAATTGATGGAAATTTTTATATTTTTTTACTATAGAAATGTTTTAACATCTAAAACATTAATCAGACTTCTTTGAATTAATTCTTTTTAATTTAAAAGTTGTAGGAAAAAAACAGTAAATAATATCAGGTATTACGTAAAATAATTTAAATTTACCGACTTTTTAGTTACTATAAGAATCTTTTAAACCTTTGAATAATTCACCCTCTTGTATAATAACACCATTAATAAACGCTTCATTAAAAAAAATAGAAACTTTACTTAGAATTTAATTTAACTTCAAATTTCGCTCAATTTTAGATCAAAATTTCACGTTGATCGCTAAAAATCAAATCGTACCATCCACCCAGCCAACCAGCCGAAAAATCGCCGCCTCGGCTGAACTCAAAACAGCCGCAAATCACCGTCTCTCCGCGCAACCTCTCAACAAATCATCCTCGCGATTCCGAACCTCTGACTTATCGCGCTCGCTCTCTCTCTCTCTCTCGAGTTCGAAATTTTCCCCGGAACAAAGTTTCGCTCGCCTCCGAAGGGAGAAAAAGTCCGCATTCCCGGCGCTCGCGTATACATAGGTGTACCGTGGTCGAAAGGTCCGCGCGGGGCGGGTGTGGTCTCCGCGGCGCGGCATTATGCTTATGATGTTTACGACCGCGCGCGGGGTGAGCCGTGGGTGTTGCGGCCGTTTTACCGTCTCGGAAGAATGCGCGGCCGGAGATCATCCGCCTCCCCCACCGCCGCGAAGGGGGAATGAAACATTTTACGCGGCGCGCGCCGTAAACCGCGAGCGCCTCGGCCGCGATGAGGTAAACAAAGAACGACGTCGCCGAGTGCATCCTGCCTACCGCTCCCGGACGCTGTTCTCGCATCTCTTTCTTTTGCAGTTTTGGAGAGCGAGGAGCGGCGGGTAATTTATCACGTCGTATAAAGGCTGCGTTTGGTTTATCGACGAGGCGCTGCGGCACCGGTGGATTAGGATTCGGATGCCGGCGTTTTGCGCAGGCATCTGCTCGGGCTTTGAGATACTCCGGGAGTTGTAAATTAATTTTGTCGCTCGTAGCTTCTTTTGCTTCGGAAGCTGTGAGTGCTAATATCATGGTCAGTTTGTTAGGGGATTTTGAGATGTTGAGGAAAGTTTCTTTTTACGGAGGGATAGTATACATTCATTGTCTTTTAAATTCTTCGCTAATAACGAGAGTATTTTATCTTTATTTTTCATTTGTTAAACGATGAGGAAAGTCCGAAGACTCGAGGTCCTGTTTTCTCGTTTAATAATCTTTAGATGAGAGATTTTTACGGAATATTGGAACATATTTTCTAATACTAAAGAAAATAAAGACAAACCAGTCTAGTCCTTTTAATTAGCCAAGTTACATAATGCGGAAGCTATAACTTAAATGTTTAGAAATTATTAAAATTCTTTGGTTTATTTATGCGACATCGACGCGTTTTATATTAGTTGAGGTAAAGGTATTATATGCGATGTTCTTATTAATTAAATAAATTTAACGTAAATTAAATTGTCATATATTTTGTAAAATATGTATGTAATGCGATTTGTGATTTTAACTTCAAATGAACGAAGATTTTTAAGTGCGAAAAAAGTAAAAAATTTGTCGACCAGACTCAGTTACTCGGTAGAGGCGAACTTTCGGTCGCCTCTCTGTTGAATTGCATCTGATCTTGAGGAACGTCAAAGACGCAGCCAAAGATATTTTAATGTAGAGTTCAAAGAGAAACTGAAAACTAGTTTTCAAGCGTTTTCAGTACTCGAGATTACCTTCCGGTAATTAGTGCGATTTTTTTAAATTACAAGTTTGAATTAAGTTAACTTGTAATCAAAAGAATAAATTTTCGAAAAGTAAATTTTCTTCAAAAGTGCGGATTTTGCAAAAGTTTAAATAATATTATCGGCTATTGTAATCAATAATTGATAATTTCCGAATGCTTTTTATTTGTTAAATTTGACTAAATAGCATCGTAAATCTTGAAAGTATTGAAAAGTTCTACCCTTGCACTTTACCTATAGTTGAAGTAGCCTCAAGGGGAATCGAGCGAACTAATCGAGCTACACGCTTCTACGACGTCATAAATGCAGCACTTCGCTCGTCTTTATTTTTCTTTTTTCTTAATCCCTTTTTGCACATTACTTTTCGTTCCAGCACAGAAGCGTTGAGATTGTTGCGATCGAATAAAGCGTTAATTTGTTAAATAAAGTTCAAGTTAACACGTCATTTTCTTTCTTTAATATAGGGCGTTTATATAACAAAAAATTTAATAAATGTAATAAAAATTAAAAATTAATTTAATTTAACTTGAAAAAATTCACAAAAACAAATTTTATAAAAGGACAATAATTATTTACAAAAATTTACTTTTGAAATTAAATTAAATTAAAATAATTATTATTTTATTATTAATAATCCCGGTAAATTACTTTTTCTGTGTAATGAAATTAATGCGCGTTTAAATAATGTACTATTCCATACTCAATCACCTGTATTCATTCAGGTATTATTACTCGAACAACAATAAAATGAATGTTTATTGATGGAAATTTGATTGTACACTTTTCATTGCGTGTATACCAGTGTTAAAGCAACATTAAAATGATGATAACGAAGCTGGCTATGGATGCCTATTATTTTATAGTAAATAATAAACACCTCCAGAGCGTAACAGCGCGACGCTTTAATTCATTTCTGATGATGGAAACAGGTCATGTAAATTTACTCGATAGTAAAGTAATTTAAGCTTGTTTATAGTACATCGTAGCGCGCGTGAATTATAGCAGTCTTGTTTCATATTTTGCACACATTAAAAGAATACGGTGCTAAAAGTGATAGACGTTAATTCTAATAAATAATCTTCCTCTCATATGTACACAATTTTATAGTTTGATACGAGTTATTGAAAAGTGTCTGTCATAATATTTTATGTTCTTAATTATCAATCGTACTTCAGTTAAATTTAGATTCATATAACGTTTACAATCTGTGCAATATTCAATTTTTATTTCGTTATTGAGCTTTTCGAAATTTCGATATTTACAGAAACGCACTTGCATAAAGTAAATTCTCATTCATAGATGCATGCACAAAGATAAATCAATTTCAATTGAAAATGGAAAGCTAACCGCAATTCATCAATTTTTTTTTCAGTAAATAAATTAAATTTTTTGCAATTCAATCGGGATACACCTGCAGTCATTAATATCGCAGCGGAAATAAAGCCAAGTCGCTAGCATTACCCTATTAAAAAAAAAAAAAAAAAAAAAAAAAATGAGACAAAAGCCATAGTGAAGTTTGCGCGTATACAGTTCGCTCAAAAATCCGGAGCAAACAAGCTCGTCGTCGGCAAACAGGAGCATTTCGAAATTGCTCGCGTCGAGCGCGACTCTGATTCCGGCGACGGGCTCCCGGTACAAGAACAAACAGCGGGGGAGTTTCCCGGCGCGCTCGCGTCGTTTCGCCTCGAATCTGTCGCCCGGCGCGGTCCGGCCGCGCCCCCGCGGACGACTTCATTGATAATAATTCAAGAGGATTTAGGGCCCAATTACCCCGGCGGGGGATAAGGCCGCGGAAAGTGTCGGCGGATACCGCGCCGCGCGCGGGGCAGTAAAACGCTTCGCCGCGGTTTATTGCCGCGGCGCGCGGTATTGGGATGCGCCGCCGCGATAAGAAGGCAGCCGCCGCCGCCTACGTTTTCGCGCGCGGGACGCGCCGGGTGTGACTGAAGGAGTCGCGCGATTTATGGGGAGGCGCTTGCGTTGCCATCGTGACTATTCGTTCTTTGCAAGCTTTTTTTGTTTCTACTTGTAGGGAAGGTTTTGAATTTTAGCCATGAGACGATCAGAGTTACTCGTAGAGCGCGCTGGTCATACATGCCTAATTTTGTCGAATTTCAGTGTATGGATTCCAAGAAATGTGCTTTTTATAATCAGTATTGGAAAAGTACACCAGCAGAATGGTATTAGTACCATTCAAAAGATAAAATACATGAAACTAAATAAATGAGGGGTAGAATTCCTATATTTTTCTTTACTTATATTCTTAAATTCTTCATTTAGTAGTTCAAACAGAAAACTTAATAGGTATATTTACTCGCTGCTTTAAAGCGTGTTAAATCATAAAGCTTTTGTTAGCAGTAGATAGGGTCGATATTGGTAAGCCCGCAAAGTAAACTTCCGCGTTACTAAATGCTGCTATTTGATAATATTATACAGATTGACTTTATTTTTCAAAGTTTATATCTTCCTAATTTAAAATATTTTCGAATTTTATTACAATAATTATAAAAACTTTTTTTTCGCCATTTATTTTGAATATATATTAAATGAAAATTACTTTCCTACAGAGTTACTTATTTACTTTGAAAAAAGACAGAAAGCATAAACCTCGGAAAATCTCCAATTCCGTGAAATTGAGATGCAGGTCACAAGTCATCCCCGTCGTCTCATAACGCTTAAGCGAGCGAAGCAAAGTAAAGTCGAAGGAAAGCCCGGGGTCTATATCCCCCGCAGCCGGTTCCGATGCGCGCGCGCTCGCCGAGCGGCCGAGAATCAACAAAGGCGAATTAAGCCACGCCGGTGAATTAGAATAAAAGAGGCGCCGGGGATTTTAGACCGAAGGCTCCCCGGGCCGGATAATCCGCGGGACTCCGGCGCGGAGGTGGAGGCGGCGGGAGCGGAGCGAACGTCGATCGATTTTACACATCCGCGCGGACGAAATCCCAACGCGGCCGCACACCGCTCGAAATTGGCCGCCGCGTATTCTTCCGCGTTCGGCCGACGACGGTCCGAGTATCCTTTTCGTCGCGTGGGTGACGTAAATTTCAGCGGAATTTCATTTGTGGAGGTGGCTTCGAGAGGTTATTTTAATTTGAGGCGCGGCTGGGATTTGCCCCGAGCGAGATTGATTAGGCGCATTTGCCGGTTAAGCTACTTTATTATGTTTGATTGTATCGCGCGGTCGATTTGGGCCTGCTGCTTTCTTAATGTAAAATATTGACGCGTTGTTTTTTGTTTACTCGATTCAAGTTGTTTTTGCAAAGAGTGTTTTATATTTGTTCGGTGCACAGCAAACGCGCGTATTCATTTTGCGAGACCAGTTTATTTCATGAAACGCGATGAGTGATTAAAATGAAATTTTACGTGAATTTACGGATATTATTTTAATGGAAAAATATAGTCTGAAATTTTAATTTTATAATTTTAATAAAATTAGTATACACGATTCCTCGCTTATACATTATCACAACAATAAATGATAAAATGAATTTAAAAAGTTTAAAAGCTCCACTCAAAAACATTGGAATTTATAACTTTTATTCAAAACCTCACGGTGGCGGCGTAACTTTTTAACCTGCTTATCAGACCCATCGACGCCTTTTTTTGCCCGGGCAATCGCATAAATTTTGCACTCGATAATTATCTTATCTCCATCCTCGAGGAAGGTAGGGAAAAAAAAAACAGGAGGAAAAAAAGCAGAAATTATGCGAGCGCGTCGTTGGGAAAGGTATTAGCGCGCCACTTAATCCATTCAGGCAATCGGCATGATCTAGTGTATGAAAATAAACGCGACGCGGCCCTCGGCGTCCATCTAATAGCCTTTTCCTGTACATACTCGAAGACAGGAAGAGCCGGGCGCAGGCGGCATACCACTCCAGTTTCCCACTGTGCGGCGCTCCGTCTCGACCGGAGATAGAAGGGCTCGAAAAGTCAAAGACAGAAACCGAGAGCCGCGGCGGACGGACGGAGAAAAAGACGCGGAGGTGGGGGGGCGGACGTGTAGTCCCGCGCTGCCGCCCACGCCGCGGGACTCTCAGGTGCGCGCGAGTCGCATTGTAGCGCAGTGGGCTGAACTCCGCGTCGATGATCCGCGGATTAGTCGCTCGCTCGGACGCGATGTGTCGGATCGACGTTATACCATGCCACTAGCCCCCCACCCCCGCTTCCTCCGGCGGCTCTCCCGCGATCGGCTTTATTGCGCGCGCCTCGTAAGCGTCGGTTACTCGTTCGCTCGTTGTTTGTAATACCCGGCCGCGCGGCCTCGGCCGTGAATTTCAGGCTCGCCGAGCGGCGCGCGTGGCTAACTGCTACGTTATTCTTCGTGTTTACGGCCGCGCGGCTGCATTATTTTTCAGCCGAGGGTTGAAATACAGTCGGCGCTGTGTTTGCTTTCTTAAATAATTTATTTCAATGGGTGACGACGCCGAGTCGCCGGCCACTAGAGAATAACGAGTATCGACAGCCCGAGTAATTTCAAAAGATTATATTTAACTTATAACGAGGCGCGACGACGAGCTAAGGTCAGTGGAAAAAGTCGGCTGTAGCAAGACTAGGAGGAAATAGATCTGTAGGTGTAGTGGGGGCTATTGTTGAGGTATTGTTATCCTTCAAAGGAAGAATCTTCTTTTGATTTAAATAGATTATTGTATATGCGAATTCAATGGTGATTTAATAATAAATTATAAATAACCATATAATTGTTAATGTTCTGGAATCTGCATAACCGTGTTATTTTTATAAATCCTTGTTTTAAGTCTGTATTACCTTAAAACAACTAATACATGAATTTTTTAGTGAGTTTAATAAAAAACAATTTGTTAAATATATGCTGTGCAGACTGGGGAAAATCATATAATTTAATTTAAATATTAGTTTTCGCTTATCACAAAAACAAAAACTTTATATCTATAGAAATAAACTATGCTTGTCGTCTTTCATAGAATTTATTATAATTGGTACCTGTAGAATAACGAATCATAAGTAGTCTCTAGTTCTTTTGCAAATACATTTGTTTCAACATAAATAAATATAATGAATGTATCTAATGTCAATTAATTCGTTACCATTATATTCATTTTCAATTGAAAAACCTATATCGATAAATTAATTAATAATTTAAAATTCACTATTTTTCTGGATGATCAAAGCTCGAAGTATGTCTCGAAATCCGGCCATCACACAAGCGTTCAATTAGGTCATCAAACTCGGCAGGTCCATCGGCAGTTCCGGCAGCGAGCCCACGGTCCGCATCCTCGAGCGCATACATTATCGGCCGCCGACTCCCGGCGGCGTGTTAATAAATTTTCATTCCCGCGGCTCGCGGTGCGTCAGCGCCCGCGCAAATAGTATATATATGTTTTCCGGACGGTTAATTGCGGCATAAGCGCGGCTCCCCCGTGCGCTGCAGCTTACCCCGGGCGGTCGCGCCGCCCCCCCCCCAACAAATGCCGACGAATTTTAATGCCGCTCGTTTGCATTTTCATTGTGTCGCGCGGCGGATAGGATTTTAGGCGCGCGACGCCGACTTTAATTGGGTATTCAGCTGAATTTCATTTTCGCGCGCGCGTTTTTCGAACCCCCTCATAATTCGCGGAATTATGCAAAGTGCGCGCGCAGCGACGGGTTCGACGCTTTTTCGTTCGGCGACGATTTGCACTTTCGAATTTTTCGGCCGCCGATTACGCGGTCGGGGATAGGGGGACCACGCCCGTTTGTATAAACTTCGAGGCTTTTCGATGGCGGTGTAAAGTTTGTTTACGATCCAATTTAAAGTGCCCCGAATTCGGGCGTTTGTCAATGCGCTGATTATATTTTATTCCAGAGATTGCAGCTTTTGATGACGCAAGGTGGTCTCACGATGTGCGTTAATCGTTGGAACACAAGTAATTTACATGCAGAGCTCCTTTAAAGCGAGGCTGTTATTTAATTTTTACTACCCTTCCTAACCTCTGCGTATAATTAAATTGTTTAATTCCATGTAATCTCGTATTACGCTTGTATTTTCGGGTTTAATTGGTTTTCGTAAAAGCAGTAATTCAAGGGTGCCGTAACAGATGTTTTTTTAACATTCAGTAGTTTATGTCGAAAATTTTGTTGGCTTTTCACTGAATTTTATGAACAATTGGAAGTTGAATAATAAATATGATAATGAAGCTAAGGTACAAAATCGTTTAATTTTATTTGCACTTCACGTTAATTCAACTTTCAAGACGGAAGTCTATTCTCAGCGTGACACTTTGAAAATTTGAATATGTGCTCCTGCATATTCATTATTACATCGTGTCTCTGTCGCTCTGTTATCTCTGTTCCGGAAAGCCAAAACAGACATCTGGTATTATATTATAATTCTTCTACGAGTAGCGAAAATATTATTCAGCATTCTGATTATAAGGCTTGCCTAAATTTGCTGAAATATGTTTTTAATTGAAAGGTTATTTTTATTCCTTTCAATTTAAACTATCAATTCAAGCGTTCTGCTTAAAGTAAAGAAAAAAATGCTTATAAATTCAGTAACCAATAATGCATTTAAATTGAACTTATGAAACGATTATCAAATAGATTGGGAAAAAAACTAAAAGAAAAGAATCCTTTTATCTAAAGTGAAAATATATATGCAGAAAAAACTTAATTGAATATCTATGTCTGCCTTTACCCGTCTTTTTCTACTTCTATTATATATTTTGCACAAGATGTTATTGAAACAATCTTTTTTCAAGTATTTTCTTCGACACGTAGGGTTTATTTTTTTTTTTAATGAAATACCTATCTTTTTAAATATGAACTGATACTGTAAATTTCATAAATTAATCTCATAACTGAATTGAAGGTCTACACAAGTATTGTCCTTTAAGCAATTCAACCTTTTTTGTGCAAGTTAATTCTTTGAATGAATGAAATTACACCGAACAATCCCGAAACAATAACATCCCATTCCTTCCAAACAACTACAACAATAAGAAAAAAAAGAGCCACAAAACTATTCCCCCTCAAAGGAACGCCGGTGGAAAATTCGCGGCGTTTCCCCGGTCGATCGTCTGCCTCCGGAGTAATTACGCCGGTCTTTTATATACCCGCGGCGCGGCAAAAAGGTGCAATGAAGAACGACCGGGCAAGTAGCGTGTAGTAGCGGAGGCGCGTGCACGCCCGCCGGGCCTGGAATCCCGAAAGCGCGCGCCGGCACACAGCGCATATATATAGCGCGCGGCGTAGGCGAGCGCAGCGCGTCAGCGGCCCGTAGGGTGGGGGGGAAGAAAGGGGGGAGTTGCGCTCGCGCCCGGCACCTTCACCAATTTCGCTCGTCCGTGCACTTGGCTCTTTCAAGGCGAAGCGCCCGCACAACCGGAGCTAACGATCCGCGCCCGCCGCGCGCGGAGAAAGAGAGCTGCGTGCGCGCACACACGTATATACCTGCGGGAGCATCGAACGACCTTGGTGACGTAAAAATCCGGCGGGAGCGGTGCAGGATGTCGTCGCCAGCCTCGCCCCTTCCACTCTCCCGGGCCACTCTTTTGTCTCTCCGGCGTAACGCGCCCTTCTAATTGACGCGCGAGGGGTGAGCAACGGGGGCGTACCTTTTTTACGATCGCTCCGATCCCTCGGGCGTTTTTGTTTTCGATCTCGTTTTACTTTAATTTTTTTTAATGGAGCGAGAGCCAAGGAAAAGAGGCGCGATCGGAACGGTTTAATTATGCAGCCACGTTGCTTGTTTTTTTTTTTTTTTAAAGCGCAAAATTAATGTTCGCACGACTCACGTGAGCGCGTTTATCAAGGTGATATTGCGCGGTTAATCGTGAAGGAGGCAAGGGCTTTTCGTGGAAAAGGATATATTTAGAACTTTCGAAATGGCTTTTCACTGTGGACTCGTTTGTTAATGGTGGATTTGTAATTCAGAGTGGAGTGCCTTGTGGCGCGCGATAATAACTTAATTATACGGATTAAATAACGCGAAACATCAATAATGTTTAATTATTCGGGGCTTATTATTTGTAATAGCAGAGCATTCGCCTTCGCAATGCCTCGTTATTCACGGCACCTTTTTTAAAAAAAAAGATTTTTGTTCGAACTGTACATATAATTCGTAAAGATGTTACTAGGGATACCATTAATTACGACATAGCGTTTTTGTGCAAACTAGTAATTACAGGATAGCATACTATTTTTTCAGCTTTGTTTATACTTTCCTAATTAATGTAAAGCAGCAAAGAGGGGTTATTAACTAAAGCACCAGTCGGTTTATTATTGTACGCGAAATACACCGAAGGCGCTGTTGTAAAGCCGACATTTGGTTATCCGGTAGCGCTGTCAATTTAGCTTGATGAATCACAAATTTACATATGAAAATGACTCCGAGTGGCTTAAAAAGTGGCGGTGCAAGTGATTTAGTAATATACAAGCATAACGCGTTTACATCACAATGGCGTGCGGAGCCGCTCGACACCGCTTAAGTTACAAAGGACAAGAAACTTCAACACGCAATAGATTTTCCGCCGGGCTCCAAAATTGATCTCAATAATTTAACATATCTTTTATTTTCAGAGCGCGTTGCATAAAAAGGACCATTTTACCAGTTGGCGGTATCGATTACACTGGATAGACGGTCGTCAAGTGGCTCACCTCCTCGCAGCTGAGAAAACTGGTTTTGAAACCCTATTTTGCTCAATACCATCCGCATTGGAAAAACAAATTACTGCAAAGCTATTTTGAGCAAAAATAGCGTTTATTGTTGTAGTGAAGGAGAAATGGGACAATCGAAGAATGAAGGATAAAAACATAAAATGTCAAAAAAAAAAGGGCACAAAAGATCCCATAAAATATTAGAAAAAAGAATTTTTATTAAAAATACATTTTTTGCTTAAGTTTCTTCTTCTGAATAAGTCTAAATTATTTTGCCTTGATGTTTCACTTCACTTCGCCAGCTCTCTCTCTCTCTTTCTCTCATGTATATGGCACGAAAGAATGCCATCCGTCGCGGCACAACTTCCGAAACTCCCGCCTCGTCAGCTTCTTTGACGCGCGCGCACGAGACGTTAATTAATTAGATGGAGGATTCACTCGCGCGCGGCACGCGCTCAAATTCGAATTCAGCGCGAAAAGCTCCCCGGGGCGAGGCGAGCCGGCGCGTCGACTGCACCGGTGCCCGGGCGTTCGATCACGAAAAGTTTGCGTTCCTTCTCGGCATGCCGAGCCGCAGAATCCCGTGGCGTGCCGTGAATATTTAATAATTTCCCCCTCCGTGCCATCCTCGCTCTCCGCGCGCACATCTCTTGAATTTTCCCGCGCGCGATTATTACAAAGGCAAACCTTATTGTTTCGTAATGGGCGAGCGAGCAGCCCGGGAAAGCTGCCTGATCGTTAAGTTGCGAGCTTATTTTTGCTTTTTCTTCTTGATTTTTTTATCTCTTCTTTTCGCTCGTTCGTTCGCGCGGACGGGAGGCCGGCGATCGATAAATATTAGCGGTTTTTATCGGGATTCGCGAGCAGCGTCGAAGGCAAGGACGCGCCAATTATTTAAGCGGGCGCGGATACCTACGGCGCTTCCGGCAGCGCCTTTCGAAAATAACCGGTCGGGATTATCGCTGTCCCGCAGGGTAAGGAAAAAATTGACGGCGCTACTCGCGCACCTACCGAACGGGTTCGCTTGAGCCGTTGTCACTTTTTATCCGGGCTCTTGCACGCGCAAGTGTGACAAAAGAATTGATGACTAACATTGATACTATTTATATTGCGTCAGCCGCGCCATCGTAAAAATTCCCGAGCGTCGTTTGCTTTTATTAAGGACTGAGTGTTTTGTTTCCGAGGTGGGTTTTAATTCGACGCGGATTTATCTTTTCGAGGATTGATTTAAGCGTAAAATGAAAGTAAAAATGGCAAGAGCAGGAAACGTGGACCTTTATGTTGGAGTTCAAAATGATAGGGTTGTCCGAGTTTCGATGAAAACGAGCAGTTTAATTGAATGTCTTTTTTCATCCATATTTTATTCAATCTAATGTTTTTATATTTATAGAAACAATTCGCAATCAATGTTTTCACGTTGGTGCAAATTGTAAATAGAATTTTAATTTAAAATTTTTATAACTGTGAAGAATCATTTTTCACCAACAATTATTTTGACCTTTTATTGCGCTTGGACCCTTGAATTAAGAAAACAATCATTTTTCAATCTACGTTGCATAAAAATCGCAAGTCGCAATCTACAATGTTTTATTTTTTTTTTTTAATTTTATGATGGATAATGGATATTGCTGGTATTATAAGAATATTTTTAACTTTTCCGTACTTTTAGTTTTTGACTTAATTGAATGCGACATCATAAAATTCATCAAGATGCAGTATAAATATATTTACAATAAAAAATTGTAGCATTCTATTCTATATTTAGTAAAGGTTACATCCTACAATGCCTAAATTATTTAAAAGATTTTTTTTAAACGATGACAGTTGATTTTAATTTTAATAATGCACGTTCCGTATATCATTTCGGATCGGATTCGAAAAACATGCAATGTTAAAATCGAATTAACGTACCCATATACCTTTTTAAATATTCGACATTGCATCCCATAAAGAAACATAATTAATTTCACACTGGCGAAGATTTGATTTACGCCTGGCATTCGATTTCTCAATCGGCTGTAATTTACATCAACTGCACAAGGTTGAAAGCCGCACAGAGAAACTTGCGTTAGCAGATCATATTGAAACTGCGCGCGGATGTGACATTCTTCGTTTCCCTGGAAACATCTCAATTTTTCCTCTCTTTTCCAAACGCACATTTTCCACCTCCTGCGGTGAGAGCAAAAAGAAAAAGAAAAAAAAAGCAAACAAGTCGCTCTGGCGCGCATTTCAAAATTGTATCCGTCTCATTAAAGCGCGCATTATGCATCGCGCGCGTCGCAAGACAGTTTCGCCGTCGTAACGGTTACAACCGTCGGCGCGTCTATTGCGCAACGGGCCAAATCCCCGCGCTTCGATTGCTTTTCCCCGGGACGCTCCTACGCGTCTCTCTCTTTCTCCTGGCCTCTCCGCTCCGCGAAAAAGGAGTCGACGTCGCGAGTCCGGGCGCGATAAGCGTCGTAAAAATGTCGCGCGCGAAGGGACTGCAGCGATATAGCGGCGCGCGTTACGTGATGTACACGGCGAGTGCAGGGCGCTCGAGGGAAAGAGGAGCAGAGAGAAAGATAAGCGAGGAGCGCGGCAAAAAGGCCGAGGGGGATATTTACCGGGCGCGTCGAGGCGATCGGGATCCCGAAGAAAGGAAGGGTCGCGGCTCTCCAGTTCCCGCGCGCTCGAACGGTGCTCTCGCCGGCGAGTGAGCGGAATTCGGATGTCCTTCGGCCTGATGAACCTGCGGCCCGGCGCGTTAGGCGGCGCCCGGTTCCTGGTCGCGGCTATTGGCTACCTCCGCCTCCGCGGCAGCCGTGCGAGCGCTTCGCTCGAGCAACGGGCGCCCGCCCGGGTATATAAGTCAAATTCCGAGCCACGGTAAGACGCACTAGTCCCACGGTCCTACAGCCGTAAGCAGCCTCAAGCAACTCTCTCGAGCACAATGCAGCCCCTCGTGAGTATTACGAGCCGAAGCTGAACGCCGGGAGTCGAGCCCTTTCACGCCGAACAAACACAGGGCGCTTTCGCTAGTCATTGCTTTTCTTCGCGATTTTCGAAGCGCGCTGATGTTTGTTCTTTGAGAAGGGAGTTGGTCCTTTGTTTCTTCGACCTAGTCATTCCGAGTAAATAGCGAATGTTATTCGCTATAGTGCTTTGTGACTGATTCAACAATCCTTTTTTCCGAATAAACTTTTGTTCCTTCAATTTTTGGAAAACCTGAACATTATTTAGAATGTTAACTGAATTTTATTTTGAACTTTACAGGTTCTCTTACCCTTCTTGGTCGCCTCGGCCTTCGCCGGTGATTTTATTGGCGCTGGCCCGATCGTCCACTCGGTCGAGCCCCTGCCCCAGTACACCCAGGAGCAGAACACCGCCACCGGCGAGTACGGCTACAGCTACCAGGGTGGCCCATCGGCCAAGACCGAGTTCCGCGCCATCGACGGAACCACCACCGGTACCTACAGCTATGTCGACGCCCACGGCATCCTCCAGACCGTCAACTACATCGCCGACGAGTTCGGCTTCCGCGCCGCCGGCAGCAACATCCCCACCGAGGGCTCCGTCCCACTTGACGCCCCCGACGTAGCCGCCGCCAAGGCCGCCCACCTCGCCGAGCACTCGCGCGCCACCCTCGAGGCCCTCAGCCACCACCGCAGGAAGCGCGGAGCCATCCTCCCGGCCCTCTCCGTCGCCGCCCTCCCCGTCGCCCACGCCGCCTACTCCATCCCCGTGGCCCACGCCGCCCTCCCCATCGCCACCTCCAGCCAGCACCACGTGCAGATCCACAACAGCGGACACCTGCTGAGCAGCCACAGCCTCCTCTACCGCAAGAAGCGCGGAATCGCCGCCTACGCCGCCCCCCTGCCCGCCAGCAGCGCCAAGATCTACGGAGAGCTCTCCCAGCAGCCGCTCCTCCGCGCCGCCCCCGCTGCCATCGCCACCCCCCTGGCCGCCCACAGCTTCGCCGCCCCACTGGCTAGCCACAGCGTCGTAGAGTCTCTGCCCCTGGCCACCTCCAGCCAGAGCCGCTTCCAGGTGCACAACGGCGCCAAGATCGTCCAGGAGATCGCCACCCCCGTCCTCCCCGCCGCCCCCATCTACGAGGCCAGGGCTGCCCTCCCCATCGCCAGCCACAGCGTCGTAGAGTCCGTGCCCCTGGCCACCTCCAGCCAGAGCCGCTTCCAGGTGCACAACGGAGCCAAGATCATCCAGGAGTTCCACCAGCCTCTGTACGCCGCCGCCGCCCCCATCCACGCCGCCCCGGCCCTGCCCGCCTTCGCCCCGGCCCTGCCCGCCTACGGCCCGGCTCTGCCCGCCGCCCCCGTCTACCCCGGCGGTCTGCAGCACGAGTTCGGCGCCGCCGCCGCCGGTCTGCCCGTCGAGGCCTCCAGCTTCAGCGACGACGCCATCACCGTCGAGAGCGCCTAAGCGCTCCCCTCTGCTTGCCACCTTTGCGCTAAGCGAAGGGGACCGACGCGGTTACACCAGCCCGTCGGCTCGTTGTTTGTTGTCCGCGGCCGCGCCTCGCCCCTTCGAGCCGCCCCCGGTGCCACCAAAGCGGCGAGGCGGTGCTGTCGCCTGCCTCCCTTCTATTATTTCTTTTTTAAGCGACCCTTCCGACGACGAGCCGCCGCCCGGCGACTTCGCTCCTTCGTCGTCATCCGCACCTGTTGTAAATTAAAAGAGAACGAATTGTTGTATGCAAATTTTTCACCTTCACTTCTTTTGTACATGTACACTAAAGAGAAAAAAATTATCGAAGCGCTACGAGTGGGTAGTGCGTTTAATAAAAAAAATTTTTTTACTTAAAGTTCCGTCTTTGTGCTTATTTTTCGAGTCCCCCTCCTGCAGCGTGCATCTAATTGCCGGGTGTGTGAGGAAACTTCCTTGAGAAACGGCGTCGCGGAGGTACTGCCTGTATCTGGATCGCGGCTAGTCGACCTTGCCGGGTCGATTACCACAGCGGTCCCTTTCTACTCTTGACGAATGACTTGGGATCGTATTCAAAGATATTTTTAATTGAATCGTTTGATTACCGGGGATTTCACTGAATCGTTTGCACGCGTCTTCGAGTAATGAAATCGGAAAATTATTTCACTATTCCAGTAATTGATTTGTTCGAAGGTAGCGAAACACTAGAAAAAACACATAAATAATTCATAAGATTTTTGGATTTCTGTTGATCAATGTCAATCATTTTTGAATTTGTTTACGTTTTTTTTTAGAAAAGTTTTTTTCTTTAAATCGAATTGTCTGGTTGGTTAACCGAGATACTCGATAAATCATAATTTCATATTAGATTTGCTAAACGAACAACGCGTAAAATTTAAAGCAGTCGAGTCATTCCCGTTCCGTTAGTTTCCTACGATTGACGTCTTGAGCAGTTACTAATAGAGAAATGTCGGATTGTAAATAGATAAGTTGATTCACAATAATAAATTGATTGCAGAAAAATTATTAAATTTATAAAATATTTTTAATTGTTTTTTAATAGAGAGGAAGAAAATAAATAAAGTAATATTACATATATGTAGTTATTTAATTTGTCGTTTTGTTAAAAATTTATATTTTATTTGCATATTACAATATTTATCATACCTTGGCTGCAATTTCCTTCACGAATTCTTTAAAAAGAGATTTGACCGGTTAAAGAATTCACGTCCACTCTCAGGAACCGTTTGAGCATTTTTGAAACTGCTTTTATTTTATCACGTGAAATCCGCATTGCTCGGTTTACCTTGAAGTCTTTCAACTGGCTCGCAGGCGAGCATTTGCACTTGAAAATCAATTCGATCTTTATTTAAACCGGTATTCCCACACTCGAAGAACTTTAAACTAATTTTTTTACGCCTCCACTCTTTTCGATCGCAACCTCCGACCTTTCCTCGCTCTTCCTCAAAACAAAGCAAAAAATCATTACCAACGCGCAATTCCATCTCTCCTTTTCCTGTGTACAAAAAAATCCCCGCATATTACAGTAACCGGTAAACGGGCGCAATCCCCCCGTGGCGTGATTACGAAACGTTGCATCTAATGGAGCGAGCGCGACGTTATCCACTGGAGCGCGGCCGCGAGAGCTCGCGGCCAAAAAGGGCGGGGAATGCAAATCGCGGCCGCCGTTGATGACGCAATAAAAATCGGACGACGCTCGCATTTGCGCGGTGCATTCGCGTGCGCTGATAGATGTGCCAATGAACCTGAGCCGCGCGCATATCTCTCCGCTGTTTAACTGCACGCGCAGCTGCTGCTGCTGCTGCTGCGCCGACCTTTCTCGGAAGCGCGTCCTCGGCGCGGAGCATGAGCGCCTTCGGAAATCCAATCGCGTCCGCACTGTAAATCTCGACCTTACGAGGCAGCCGCTGAGCTTTTGCCTGTAATTTCGCGCCCCGGGCTTATTGGGCTTGTTATCGCGGCGGCCGCCGCGCCTCGCGCCGATGCGCTACTTTCAGGTATCGCGCGCATCGGCGTCGCTCGGGCTCGCGGAGGATAATGTCGTGTAATTGTTTTGCGAGAGATTTCAAGATTTAAATCTTGGATTTTCATAATTTTTTTTGCGATTTAGAAAATTATGGATTTTATATACAAGTTTACGTTAAATTGAGAATTTTCTATGATATTGTGTTAATTAGAATTTTTTTATTAAATTCATTGTATTTATTCATTAACGAGAGGTTCCACGTAGAAAACAACGATAGTGTCAAAATTATGAGAAAGATAGTGAGAAAATTTTCTTAAGGTTTTTATATTTTCTTTTAAATTTAAATTTACAATAGAAACAATGTATTTATACTGAGTACGTCGTGTAAAGTTATTTATTCGCAGTATTAAGGCGTTACTCTAAAACCTAGTACTATATCATTTACTTTATGAAACATTTTAAGATAACGTAAATGACAGTATATAAAGCATTAAATTATAATCCCGGAAGATGCACGCGACAGTAATATTAAATAATCATTATTCAGCCAGATGCAGCCTGTAAACTAGTATATTTAAAAAGAATTGGAACTTAGTCGAATTGTTTTATTTTGGCGAGACGCTTGTAAAAAGGGCTTTAGGATCAATAACTTTTATGAGCGGCATGCAGTAATATCTAGATACCGCACGATTCTATCAATAATATAGTAGGGAGTTATGAGCCAGATTCATTTTGCTCGCGGCTTACCAGAGCATGTAGCACATTTGGAAGATTCATCGATTGCGATTGGATCTTCGTATTGAATTTGTCATCGGCCAAGGATGTAATAAGATTGATTCAGAAAAATTTATTAGATGTAGAATACTCCATCACTCTGTACACGAAGTACCCGATCGTAAAATAAAACCGATAAAAGGAAAAACAATGCAATATATTCACTTCACATTGATTAGCTCTCTACATACCTTCCGAAAATTTCATAAAATGCAAAATACGTATATAAAAAACAAAGAGAGAACAAAACGGAATTTCACTTTCAAATAACTTCCTCCGAAATCCGTTCATTCTCCTCTATACAGCGAATATCCTTCCTCGCCTAAAGAGACTGCAAAGAAAAAACTAGAGCCCATCGAATAATATCAACGGGGTTAAAGAAAAAGGGCGGAATTAAAAAAGGGAGCGCCGCGGCTGAGAGGCATCAGATTAAAGAGAATATTTCATTAAAGGTGCATTTACGCTCGGCTGCCTACTTCGAAAATCAATCCTAACCCATCGGACGAGCGCGCGCCTGCAATCCGCCTCTCAATGGCTCGCCCGGGGAGATAATCTCCTCCGGGGCTCGGGACCGCAAAAAGAGCGAAGGAGACGCGCGCGGCGCGACACTGAGCCCCGGCCGATAGCCCATCGCGCCCTCCGCGCCTAATGACGCCCCCCCAACCCTCGCTTTTCCTCGCGCCCTCGTCGTCGCGCCGGAGGGGCTTCGCGCGAGCCGCCGATAGCGCATCTGCGCGCGTGTTGTACCCTCTCGCGCGCTCCGGCCGGATGAATGATTCATTCGCGCCGAGGCCGAGATATGAGAGCCGGGGACTCGCGAGGGGCCTCGCCGCGGAGATTTATTCATTTGACTTTCGCGGCCGATTCGTTTATTTGTCCGACTTAATGCTGCTCCGCCGACGGAAATGGTCTTTTGTGGGTTTATTGTTAATTATAGTTTTTTCGACGTGTAGCTTACTTCAATTTACGGTGTTCGAAATCTGGAATTTTTCGAAGTAGGAGCTTGGCTTTAAAGTTTTGTTAATAATGGATACTGGCGTTTAATTTAATTAAACCGTAAATATTTAGATTTGCGCATTTTATGTTTCAGATTATGTTTAATTGGCATAAAAGAAATCAACTACATTTTTTCAAATAATTTTACAAAAATTACAAAAAATTGATATTTTATGTCTTATCTGTTTATTTCGCTATAAAACTTTGTTTTTTTCATGTAATTTCCTTGATAACGTAATTAGATCATTTGAATTAATAAGAGAGGAATTTGATGAACCCTGAAATTTATGATAAAATATTAATTTTGTTGTTGTTGTTGACTAAACGACGTATTAAACGAGATAAGAGCTTCGGTTGGGTAAACTGATACTCCTGCGTAGTAGGTCTAACGAAATCTCTATACATTTTTTTATAGTAATCTCCATCAGATCGCTGTAAACAACTTAGTAATTAAGCAATGTCTCATAAGCTCCTTACGTCGGCGATGTGATCCCGGTAATTTGTTAGCCGCTAATACCGAAGCTTTGGCAAGAGACATTTTTTTACGCTCCCTCGTTAAACAACGTCCGTGGGCGTACCCTTCGCCGGGGCCGCGCAGTAGCGCGAGTTGGCCGCGGGCAGCGCGTGCAATTCCGCCCCGCGTGCACTTGTGCAAGTGCGTTGTTGGCGCACCGCGAGGCTCCTTTGTTCCTCTCGTCGGCGGCCCGATCGCCTCGTAAATACTTACCCCTCGCCCCCGCGGCCACTGCCGCGCGCGCGCGCCTCGGGCCATCAATTTCATCGCCTCACGTATAACTGTCCCGAGGCGCGGGATGCGAAAAAAAGCGACTGCGAAAGTTTCGCCGGATCCTCGTTCCTCCGCTCGTCCGCAAAAAGGCCCCTGTTAAATCGAGCCGCGCACTAATTGCGCGCGGCGCGGGCAAAAAGCTGGCAGCCGAAGCGCGACGCAAGAAGGTACACCTGGCGGGATGCAAGCCGACAGGGGACGGGTATTAATCGAGGCGCGTGGGCGCCGGCGAGCCTCCGGTGGCGGCGCAAAAATATCGGCGACGTTGATCGAACAATTAACGTCTGGATAAACAGGCGCCGTGGCTTCCGAGGCGGTTATACGCGCGGTTCAAAGCGGGGGCGGACGCGCAATTTCGAGGTTTTGTTTTTCAACGATGCGCGGAGGTTTTTTATGGCGATGTTTCAATTGGTTGGAAAAGCACGTTGGGGGAAAAAAAAATTCTAGCCGTGAAAATAATTTTCACTGCTACGTCGCTGGCTGGGCTTGTAAAAATCGTGGGTGCAACAAGTGTGCGTTTAAAATTATTGCTGCAGCGAGGTATTTAAAAAAGAAATAATGTGATATACGGCCACTAACGCATGAAAATGGGAGTTCATATTACTTGTGTGCACACAAAAGAATATCTTGTACAGCCAAGTCCTTCTATACATGCATAAATATAAGTATTTACATTTATGCATTAAATAACACAAATTATTGTATTCTATTATTTTAAAATGTTCTTTAATAAAAACGAATGCATGTGCTGAGAGTAAATTTTATCGACGTATATAAATTTTATTAAATTTAA
Source organism: Eurytoma californica (assembly GCA_035586675.1). Classification (NCBI taxonomy): domain Eukaryota; kingdom Metazoa; phylum Arthropoda; class Insecta; order Hymenoptera; family Eurytomidae; genus Eurytoma; species Eurytoma californica. The sequence continues at coordinate 1,816,823 of JAXIUT010000037.1, read as the reverse complement.
TTATTTATTTAATATTATACAGGTCGAATGCTCTTACTCTAACAATAGAATAATTTAACTAATTAAGAGAACACAAAAGTTGCATGCAATGATTTAATCCAAGCCCTGACTTCGCTAATATTTTCAACACTTAAAACTTTTACATTAGGTAAAGTTCGTGCACGCAGACAAAACTTACTTCCAGTGCATCATTAAAACTCATACATTTTTCAAAAGCAGAAAATATTATTTATAGGCATAAATAAACCGAAAGTTACAATTACTTTAATCGCTTGAAATTTCGCCTTTCGCCCCAACAATCCGCCTCTTCAAAACTTCGTAATTCCGTCGTTAGACCACGCAGATTTGTTTTTATTATGATAATAAAGTCGTAAGGAAGTCAATAACTTGAGGCCCGACGCGCGCCATTAATTTCACTTATTTTAAGTAAGTCACATTATGTTCATCCTTCATCCCGGCGCAGCCGAGTCGCGGCGAGTTCGCCTCGCGCGCGCAACCTCCACCCGCAGGAATCCCCGTCAACGCGCTAATCGCTCTTAATTTTTCAAGGACCTTGACAAGTGCCGGTCGTTCGAGCTCGGAGTCGCTCCGCGCGGCGAAGGGCCTCGTTAAAAGGCCCTCTCTCGCTCGGCCGTAAATTTCGACAGCTCTATTACCCGGCGGCGCGCGAAATCCGCGGCGGCAGGGGCGCATCCCTTTACGACGACCGCGCCTCCTCCCATGCGATTGCTCCGCAATAAAATCCGCCGCTCCCCCCCCCCTCCCCCTCCGCGGCGGGGTAGCGATAAGCCGCCATAAAGCAGCGATTACCCGCGGGGACTCGCTCGCGCGCGCGTGCACCTTATAAAACCGAGACACGCGCGTTTTTCCATAAAGTCGGTGGCCGTAAATCAGCGCGCGTATATACCGGCCGCGCGCGGCTAATTTATTGCCCAGGCCGGCTTATCAGCGCCCGGGCGACGCGCGCCGTGGGATAAGAGGCCCCCGCCGATTAGATTTGCGCAGGCGAGGCGGCGGGATCCGGCTTGTGTCTCGGGCGCCTCTTCCCTTCTTTTGTTTGTGCCGCGCGAGTCCTCCGCGCGTGGGCGGCGCGTTACGTACGTGTACGTGGACGGACGCAAGGAGGGAGGGCCCCGGCTGTAAAGTTTGAGGGATGCCCGAGCGATGGGTGCGCGGGTGGATCGAGATTGCGTCCGCGAGCGTCTAATGGACTTTTCAGAGTGTTCGCGGCGTGCTGCTTTATTTTTTTAACGGCCTTCCGTTTTTACGCGGGTATGGCTGCTTTGACATCTATTTTAGCGCGTTAAAGCCTGATGAGGTGGATGAGATTATTATAAGATAGAACGCTCTTAAATAATGGACTAGTTTTTCGTTGAGATTTCATTATTTATGTAAATAGTTAAAAATTTTTATAAATAAAAATTAACTTAGGTAAAGTTGGAAATAATTAGAACAATTTTGATGATGAATAAATAAGTGGAAAAAGTTAATAGCGCATATTTTATTGTCGCTGGTAAATAGTTCAATATTGACCTGTTCCGAGTAATTTTTTTTAGAATTATACATTGAATTAAATTTAATTTTTTTATGTCTATGTATCACTATTGCAAAGAACTGTATTTAAGAGATTCATTGTGGAAAATTTGTAATGAAACAAAAAAAACATACATATATTTTATTAATTCTGTAATAATAGTCGTTAAAAAATATGAGTTATTACTTTTTTTCTACATGCTTTCTATTTCTTTTTACCCAATTTAATCAAAATAACCTTCTTAGTATTGATTTTATAATGAAACCCTATCTATCAATCAAGTTAAAAATGAATTTTTAAAAGTTCGACGCGAACGTCAGGTGATTCTCTTTAAAATACGACTGAAAATCTCGTCCCGGTTGACATGTTTATAAACCCCGAAGAAATATTCCGGATTCGCACTTTTCGCGCAAGTTAATTTAAAAAAACGTCCCCTCCGTGGGAATGTTTACGAGTCCGAGTTACGCAGTCCCTTGTGGCCTCGGCGGATAATATATGTTGGCTACGCAAATGCGTCGTAAGCTCGTTGGGAATTGATTCTTTTTCAGGTCGTACACCCGTCGTGCCGAGTGAGTGCAGATGGAAAATCGTGTGCGGGGGAAGTAAGAAAAAAGGCGATCCGTATATAATAGGGGCAGCGGTCGCGACGAAAATCGAGCGCGTGAAAAAAGCGCCGGGGATGCTAAAGGAAAGCAGACGCCCGGCCGATGGGGGAGAATAGAAAGGGCATCCGGCCGGGGGAGGGTAAACGGGCCACCGTCTTCCCTCGTAAACGCCGTCCGACGCGTATATAGACAGCCAGCGGTGAGAAGGAAAAACTGCGCTACCCCGCCTCCGGTGGAGCCCGGCGAAGGACGAATTTTATACGCCGCCATGACAAATTGGCACGCAGAGCGTAAAACGGCAATAACCCGGGCGGAAATACTCGCTGATGTGCATAAAAACAAAGCGAAGAGGCGAGAAAATTAATGCGCGCGCGCGCGAAGGGCACGTAAACACGGCCCCCACGGCGTAAAGGGCAATTTCTTCCAATGTCGCGGCGATATTCAATGTCGCGCGGGGAGGGAGAAAATTGAACAGCGGGTTTTTTTTTAATCTTGCGCAGATCGGAGTGTACAGGGTGGTGGAAGGTGCGCGCGGAGCCAAACGAAAGCCGCGCTCTCGATTGTTCGCTGTACCGGCCGGTCGGCATACCGGGACCGCACGTGAGCTCGTAAAGCAGCGGAGGGTGGCTGCTCCCCATCTTACCGGCTGTAATGCAGTGGCCCCGCGCGAGTATACGTATATATAATCTCCGGGACGAGAGGCTATCGCGCGACCCTCCTCGCCTTATCGCCCGACGTACAAGCGCCTTTATTATGAGGGATATTGTTCGCTGCGAGGCGCGCACTCGTTATGTCGTTTCTGCTGCGCTCTTTTTTTTTTCTCTTTTCAGCCGATGCCTGAATTTATATCAACAGGTTGCCGAGCGCGGGATTCTTCGGAGGTGCGCGAGCTAGTCCAAGGAGATTCGCTCGTTATCGCCGGGCGCTGAGATAAAGCGAGAGAGATTATAGCGTGTAGAGCAACGCGCGCGAGGGCTTGTACCGTTTTATAATGTTCGACCGAGCCGCGGCTCTTTTCCTATTAATCTAAAATTCAAATGCGACGGGGTGGCTGTAGCGAAGAAACAAAAGTGTACGCGCGCGCGAGAACCTTTTTTGCCAGTGGCGCTCGGCTCGTTTTTTTGTAAGATTATTACGGGATGAAGATTAATTAACAGTGGGTTGATAATTTTCAAGGTGATTATTTCAGGTGTCGTCGAGAAGATACTTAATTTGCGAGCTACTTTGCATTCACTTTTTAATAAATTTATGACTTCGAATAAATAATCAATTTTGTTAAGTGGAATTATTAAAAAAAGGAGAAATATTAAAAGTGAATAAAATTTTCGTTTGTTAAACTCTTGATGTTTTTCTTGAAAATAAATCATTTTTTCAGGCATATCCTACTTTGCCCCGTGTCTCATTATGCTTGTTCAATTAAAAATATTTTATAAATTTTTTATTGATGCTGCAGCTTTTTATCACAGGGAAATGGCGTTGGTATGAAAACAAGGCTTCTACGAGCGATGACATTCGATAAACGCGCGAAGGCGCGGCCGCGAGATCAAAGGAGCTTAGAAGAGGAAATTCGAAAATCTTGGCTCGCGACCGGGTGGAATACGTCGGGGCCGTCACGCGCCAGCCGCGACAGTATGACTGATTTGCGAGCTTTGCGGACGCTCGAGCGTGAGTCGGGAAATCGACTGTCCCTCCCACAATGAAAACGCTCACGCCGCGCGCATTCTAATCACCGTACGTGCGGCTATTTCCTTAAACAATTTTCTTCGAGAAATTGGCTTGCACGCTCGTAATGTTTAGTGGAATAAATAAAAGTATTTGAAATTTAATGCCCGATGAGAAGGTAAAGCAAGGCTAAATGTGTTGCAGGTACAATGCGGGAGAACCTAGGAGCTAATAAGGATTTTGCTGCGCCGAATTGCGAATGGCAGATGAGTACAAAATATCCTAACGGACAGGTTCGACGAAATTATTCCAATTGACTGGAATAGAGTGCATCTAATTCTTTAAACGAGGAGTCATATATATTTTTTTTTAATTGCAGGTTTAATTTACGAAATAAGTACCCGTAAGCTAATCAATTTTGTAGCTGACGTCGATATTTCGATATACGTGAAAGTAGTAATAACAAATCTAAATAAAGCATTTTCTAATGTCATTGTACGCTGTAATGTATACAATTGGGTGATTTTGTAAAGGTTGATCGATATGTATATGTATTTATTTATTCAAATTGAACTCATAAATATACTAAAAGGGAATGAAATTTTAATGGATTTAGGGAGACTAAATGTCGACTGGGTATTCAGACTGGCCTTTCTACGTCAATGTTTTAGATAAAGTTCGTTCACCTATAATCACAATGTAATAGACTACTTAATAAACTAGGGAACGATTGACTATACAGATAGGTTGTACCGATTTGTAAAGCATTCATTCATTCGTCGTAAGTAAACGGTGAATTAAATTTTTTCGCAAAATACTAACTGATTATATAGAAATATTTTTAAATCGCTAATAACGCAAATAAATTGTATGAAATCGGATTTTGTTTTTAAATTTGTAAAGTAATGATTTTCTGGAATACTTTTGAACGTCGAAATAACGTTTTCATTAACGAATAAAAGTTGAATCACACTCGTAATTGAAAACTGCTATTTGTCGGGACGACTATTTACCATAAAAAGAGCGAGCAAACAGAATTTCCCGTTATAAAAGAATTAATGTCAAATAGCAAGCCAGCGAACAGACGTAAATATAAGCTTATTTAGGGAGCTTTCGAAGTTGCGCACGCAAAAGCTGAAAAGCTGACTGCCGAGTGAGTAATCAAAAGAAAATGAAGCCGCAATAAAATCGTAAAATAATAAAAAAAAGAGAGAGCAATTGAGTCACTCCCTCCCCTGCTCGCCCCCGCTCTCCAAGCCGCGCAATTGCTAATTTTCGTGTTCCTCAGCTCGCGTGACTCAGTTTGACGAGGCTACTTTTCACCTCGACGCCCCCGCGAACTCCCCCCCCCCCCCCTGACATTGACCAGCAGCGTCCATTTCTTCTCGAGCAGCGCGCCTTCTCGGGAGACACGAGTGCGACGCGACATTCGCGTCGGGACGAGTTATATGCGCAAATCGCCGCGGCGCTGGCTCGATCGAGTGCGTGTACATACAAAGGGAGACGCGCGCCCTTTCAAGTCCTGCTGCTGCTTCCCCCCCTCCCTTCGAGCGCTGGAGAACGCGTCGGTGGCATCCGGGGAACGTCCGCGGGAGCCGCGCGCTCACAAAGCAATCGATCCCGTGAGATCGATTCCCGGCCGGCCGCCGATGTTCGCCGGCCTTTCCCTTTCCTCGCGAATTGACTTATAACGCGCCGGCCCGAGATTTTCTGCCTGCCCGGGACTCGAGCTCGCCGGCTGCCGCGGATGCCTTAAGGTTTTGCGCGTCCGGGAGGGCTTATGCTTTTATCTTTATCTTTGGTCGGGTAACGTTTTTTTTTTTTGTAGGAACAAAGGGTGGACTTGAAATTATTCGAATATTAGGTTTGGACAAGGTCGGAGAAATGCCTGGTTTTATGTTTAAGCTACGTAATTGCATTTTTTTATTTATTTAAGGAATGTACATCAATAGGTATAATGAAAAGTAATTAGAGATACGTTTGTTATTTACACGAAGGATATTTAAAAATTAAAATGAAGATCCAACGTTACAGCGAATAGCTGGTACGTGCAAAATCATTGATACAGCGCGGCAGCTAAATTAAAACAAAGTACGCAAACATCCTTCGTGAAATATATAAAAGGCAATAAAAGTGAAACGTTACCAGCTGCTCATTTAGATCGGCGCGTTTAATTACGGCCCCTTCGCTCGCCTCGGCTTTGATAAACAGGCAAATTGATATTGGGTCCCGGGTAAGAGGGAAAAAAGTGGTCTATTAAGTGAAACTGCCGGGCGATTAATACGTTATGCGCGTCATGTTCTCCGGGGCAATTTGTCGTTATTTTCCCTGGCGCTGTGCGCGCGGCCTTTACAATGTCGCCGGGGCCTTTTTGTGCCAATGTCCCGCGCGCGCATCGCCCACGCGTGGCTATTGTTCGCCGCGGAATCTCCGCGCGGTTATGCTCCGAGACGCGAGCCATTTGAATGAAATTGACACGGGAGCTGCGGTCAAAGTCGATCGGTACGTATCCAAGCCGCGTTCAATTGTAGTCGTTTTCTTTTTTTTTTCACTCTACCTCTATTTCCATCTAATTTGTTCGCGCGACCCTCAATTTTTTTTCTCCACTTCTTACGTATTGAAAGATTCTTTTTTATCTGCTTTTGCGAAGGATGGTTTTTTCATCACACGTTTAATTATCCATTGTTCATTGGCTGCGCGTTATATAAGGCGAGTAAATTGAAGAGGTATTTTTATCTTTTGTTTCGTAGGCCTCGTATAAATTTAATTTTTAATTCTATTCGTAATTATTATTATTTTTATTAAGTAACAAAAAAGCTTACAATATGGTTTTATGATTAATGTGTATACAAAAATGAATAATAAGTAGAGAATAGTAATTAATTGAGGTATAGCGCGGTTGACAAGTATTGTTTAAACGCGTCGGTATAATAAGTAAATGATTACTTTATTACTATTTATTTTATGAACTTGCTTTTGGTTAATAATATTTTTACAGCCTAGCGGACCGAAAATACAACTTTCCGACCTATGCCGTTTTCGAAAGATTGTATTTTC
>JAXIUT010000037.1:1789177-1801559 GCA_035586675.1 Eurytoma californica | reverse complement strand
GCGGCTGACTGTTGTCTTAGTTGGATGTTTCGATTTATTAATTTAGGGTATTCCCTGTTAAAACATTTGCGTAAAGTGTCAATTTGATTAGTTTGTTCTTCGTGTAGCGCAGTAATCTATAACATCTTGCAATTTAATTCAAAGTATTATCGCGTTAGTATTATTATACGTACACCCACCTCAAAAAAATTCTTTTAGAAGGTCCTCGAAAATCCACAAAAAAACCACATTGCCTGAAAAATCGCAGGTATATAAATTCCGATTCTCTTTTGTTTTTTATTTTATGCATACAATTTTCTGGTATTTTCTGTTGTCATTTCGTTCTAAAAGAATTTATGCCAGGTAGGTGTACGAGTGTAGAGATTTTAAGAATTTAAAACTATCCGTTTTCTGTTTGTCTTTCCGTTAATGAAATTGTCTTGTTGAGTAAATTGTAAATTACTAATTAGTGCGCAAGTTTACAGTTACTAACTCTAATAATGTTTCGACAGTTGATTTAACCATCCCAACAATTTCAGTGCAGCGCACATACAGAAACTTCGCTTTCAGCAAACAAAACTCGCTTGTATACGCCAAACAATTTTTCCCCTTTTGATTGCCAAGAAAAACCTCGGTGAGCAATCAATTGCCCGCCAAGCAGCGCGGCGGCGCGACTCGAGCTCCCGACGAAATTAACGGAAATAAAGACGGCACCTGCGCGTCGAATGCGAACTGCTCCGCTCTCAGACGAGCGTCTCAGGGCGCGGGGGCGCGTAATTTCGCGTCGCCGCGCCCGCGCAAACAAGCCGGTAAGGGCGAAACGAGGCACGGCCGAGGCTCCGCTGATTAAACGGCAGCGGCGCGCGCGCGAGTCCGGGGCGCAAAATTAGTTGGCGCGACGCTACAATGTAGCTAATTAAGGAGGCGGGCGCGGTGTGTAATACGCGCGCCGCCCGCGGGGAAGTCGTAATTGGCGCGATGCGACGCCGATTATGACGGATCGACGGTGATCGATCCGCGGCCGCGACGCCCGCGCGCGCCTCGTTACCACGTGCGGGCGCAAGCCCCCCCTTTTTCTCACTTCTTTGACGCGATTGCGCCTTTGCCGCGCGTTCTTTGTCTAGCCGCTTGCCCTCCGGTGCTCTGTTATCGATTCTCGTTGATTGTGCCTTTTTTCTGCGAAGGGTGAGGCGGAGGAGCGCCTTTTTCGTTGCTTGCACGCTGCTTAATTACTTATTTATCACTGGTGCGGCTTGTGTTGCGGTAATTTAGTTTTTGTTGTTATTTCTTTAATATTAATTGAAGGAGATTCTGAGTATGATAGCCACAGTAATTTTATCATCAATCATTGAATTTTTTCTTTTTTGTTAGTGATATTTTCATTAGTTTTTCTATTATTAAATGATGAATGATTTTATGCAGCTTATTTTTATTTTTTCAGATAAATAAATACTGAGTGTGTATCATAGAATTATTCTGATCGGCCAGAATAGCATCGTTGATTATTTTAAATATTATCGTTCACAAAATATAAAATTTATATTTAACAAAAACGTGAATCAAAATAGAATATCATAAAATAATAAAACCGTGTATGTAGAAAATATAAATATTACAATTTAATTTTACGCAATTTCAAAGCTTTTTTTAAATAGCTCAATACTATTTGTTAATACTAAAACACTTTTCTATTAACTAAAGTACTAATACTAAAGTACTATTGTCTGTTAATATTAAAACACTTTTGTGAAGAATATTAAACATTTGATTTGGTTTAAAGCAGAATAAACGCCGCAGTTTGAGTTAAAGGTAATTTTATAAAAAAGTTTTAAACATTGTAAATGTTAGAACAACTAAGTCTCATTAACATATCATCTACATTTATGTAATATATTTAAAAAAATTTGAAAAATTTAATCATGAAACTTATGCAAGGAATTGACTGTTTCGATATCAAAATAGATGGAAGGTTTCACATAATTACACAGACTGCAATATCGATATAAAATACTACACTTTCGTGATGGTAGAGTCAAATAATACCTTGACAACGTATTTCATTACATCACTGTAAGTAATAGGTATATTATACTTCTCGTCAAAGTTAAAATGATTACAAAGCTATTACACGTAAAGAAGATACTGAATCAATTTAATAAAAAATAATATTCTCCAAGAAAGGAGACGCAACTTTATCCAAAGTTTCACGGTTACTCCAGCAGTGCAAAGTTACGAAGCCAATGCAAACTGTTCGCAGGTTACTCGTACATCGACGCGAACGGGCTGATGCAGACGGTGTCGTACACGGCGGACGCCGAGAATGGCTTCCGGGTGCAGGCGAGCAACCTGCCGGACGGGCCGAGCTCGGTGGAGGACGCGCCGGACGTCGCGCTGGCGCGCAAGAGCCACGGCGAACTTCTGCGCCGCCTGGACGCGCCGTACCAGGGCCAGGCGCCGTACCAGGGCCAGGCGCGCCAGTACCAGCGCAGCCCCTACCTGCTGAGCCCGGAGGAGGCCCGCGGCGTGCCCGCGGCCCCGCGACCCGGCAACGCCCTCCTCGAGACCGACGACAACGTGGACCGCGTGGACGCGGCGCCGCGCCGCTTCTCCGTCAGCAGCAGCAGCAGCCACCACCTGCGGCCCGCCTCCCTCGTGCCGGCCATGCCGTCGGCGGTGTACGCCGTGCCGCTGCCCCTGGTGCACAGCTCCATGCGCCACAGCCAGGACTCCCTCGGGCAGTACGAGTACAGCTACACCGGCGACACCAGCGCCAAGACCGAGTCGCGGAGCCTCGACGGCACGACCCGCGGCGCCTACAGCTACATCGACGCCAACGGCCTGCTGCAGCAGGTCCACTACATCGCCGATCGCGACGGCTTCCGCGTCCTCGCCACCAATCTGCCGGAGGCTTAGGAACCTATCCGATCGAGGCGAGAGCGTCTTCCCCCCCTCGGCTCTTCTCGTTTCTGGGTGTCTTGTGCAGCGCGCTCGGGAGAGCGGAGAGCTGTGGCGGGCGATCGCTGAGGATGGATCCATCGTTAGGGGGAGAAAAGAGACCGGGGGGCGACAACTTTCTTTTAAACTTTTATTATTTTCAATGCTCCCCGCTCCGAGGAAAAGCTTCTGCATCGGACGGAAACTTTGGCCTCGATACTCTCGTTTCGAGAGCAAAGTTCGTTGAATAACGCCGAAGAAAAGTCGCGATGTTCACTGTTTTCTTTTTTTTTATTATTTAAATTAATATATTGGAAGATTTCATTTGCAGCTAGCGTCGAGGCATCGGCGAAACTCTAATCAACTTCAGTCAATATTTTCTTTTTAATAAACTAGTGCCAATCATTTACTCGCTTTTTTTACGAAAAAACCATTGCGATAGTTAAAACGTACTTTTTTGTTTATTCTATTACACAGCAACCGCGTGGATGAAAAATAATTGGATGAGTACATAACTGCACAGCTGTTAAGTCACTTTTTAAAGTAAAGCTAACGGAATAAGTAGTCTACAGGTAGGTCACAAGTTAACTGACGATAAATTCGGTACTGATAGTTTAACAGCTGGGCAGTCGCTCCTGAATTGTAAAAATCGAATGCTCGCATTTAACATCCGCACAATTGTTATGTTCGCACGTTAGTGTCGCTTAAAATATTTTAGTACGATCGGTCTTATATACGGAACTTTTAAGCTTGTACTAAAGTATTTCGGTACGCTGAACTTAATGATACTCCGACGTGACCAAAGTGAAATTTATTGTAAACGCGGATACGAGGAATTATTCAAAAATACGTCCTGTTAAGTGAGTATTAAAAAAAAAAGTATATGGGTAGGTGTAGTATACTTCAGCTGCTGTCATTGATGGATGAATCTAGAGCGAACGATACTTCTTCCTGAATTCAAATATCACGAATAAAATGATTTTTTTCTTTCGTTTGTATGCATTTTCCGGAACTTTGATTAGTCATGGATTTCAGGGCTTCCGGGGTGAGTTAGATGTCATTAAGTGCAAAAGCTTCTCAAATATCCCAATTACATTAATTTCACCTTGGTAAGAGTATGTCGACGCTGAGGAAACGTCAGCACTTAATAAAATATGTGTTGCGGTCGAAGTTAAGAAATCGTGATTAATTAACTTCCTGCATCTTGCATCAATCACGTCACTCATTGATGTCGTAAGATAAATTCAGACTACTTCAGCATCGAGTATGAGAGTATCTTCTGCGGGTCAAAATTATAATAAATATACAAGCGTGCTCATTTTACGAATACGTTGATTATTAATTAACACATCTATTTTCGTCGGAGACATTAACGTCATCAAAGCGCTGGTATCCGTGAGGTACGATTTGTTTAAATAATTATTATCCTCTACTTTTGTGTAAGTGTATTTTACTGTATCCCGCGTAGCGGAAAATCTTTATAATACGATTGATAAATAATAAATGAATTTTTCTAAGTGTATCTCGTTTTTCCTCAACGTAACCTGTTGATCGTATCGGCATTGCTGCGCTAACTTTATTTTTTCGCGTTACGAATCTGCGGCGGGACACCGTTATTCATTCCGAGCGTGTTTTTTCCAAGGCTGCGCGAAGATAAATCTCGGATTGATAAGGTTGGATTAGGAGGAGGTAAGTAAGATAAAGGTAAAGCAATACAGAAATGGAAAGATTAAAATTTATCTTTGCCCTTTTGTATCTGTTATGTAATCAGCGTAGGCCGTACGTTTCATTACCTTTTTATTTGTAACGATTAATTTTGTCCTGATATCTGCAATGATTTCTGTAACCACGGAATTAGAGTAAACTTATAAAAAATGCAGATTGTCATTTAACGTGTCTTGATTGATTAAAAGAAATGTACTTTTGTATAAAAAGCACATTTCATTTATAAAAAATGTAATTCATATGGCTTACCGCATCCGTCTCTTTCTACTTAGAAACAGCATGTTTCGCGTCTTGTCAGGTTTGTCTGTTTCTACTTATGCGCGAATGATATGGTACATTTTGCGGATTGTTTTTTTTTTTTTAAACTAATTTAGAGTAAGACCCACTGAATACCGCCTAAAACAAGTATTTTATTTAATTTATTTCTTTCTTTCTGTTCATTGAAGAGTCATGACGCAAATACTGAAAAAGCTTACACCTATTTGTTCTATTAAAATGAACTTACGTAAAATTTTCTGCAGATACAACTTCTTACATTTACTTAGCGACGTGCAGTCTCGCTAATGCCTCAAAAAATCTTAATAAAAATATAAAAAGACAAGTCAAAGCACGAAAAAAAGAAAACAAAGCTAAACCGGGATTTCGTCCTTCCAAAGAGCGATGGATTCGAGATCCGTTCTGGAATAGCTTTTACGTCGGGAGTTTACGCCAACACGGGGTAGTGGGGGGTGGACGCGAGCTCCTATACGACAGAAGCCTGCATGAGATAGAGAGAGAGAGAGAGAAAGAGAGAGAGAGAGAGGGAGAGGGAGAGGGAGAGGCAGAGAATCTCGTGCAAGCGGACGAGCGCGCGAAATAAAGAGAAATCCTTAGGAGATATCGAGCGCGTGAACGGAATCACCGAGTCCCGTTCCCTTTCGCCTCCTCCCCTCCTCCCAAGATCGGCCTCGGAGGAGAGAAAAAAAAATAAATAAATTCGCGCGCAACTGTCGCTAATGAGGAAGAAATGGCGCGGGAGTGGATTAAAATAAAAAGGACGGAGCGCGGGTTGGAGGGTAGGGTGCGGAGACGCCCGCGGCTCGGCGCGGCAAATGGGAAGCGAGTCCGCGGCGGCGGCGCTCGGAGACAAAGAGAGCGCAGGAAATGGAGCGGAGGGAATCTATTATGCGCGCGCGAGCGAGGGGCCAGCGCGAGCTTTATCGGGCGCGGCCCGGCCGTGTGTGTGTATTCGCGCGCGTAGGCGGAACCCCCGAGAAATGCTTATCGGAATGGGCGCCCGGATTATCTCCGGCGGAGGAGGGGGCAGGAATAAAAATCGAGAGGTACAGGAGAAAGATTGTCGCGGTTTTCCGCCTATCTATAAATTCGCGCGAGCCTAGCTCCTCGCGTCGCGCGCGCCTAGGGCTTATCGCTTTACCGTTCGGCTGTGGTCGCGAGCGGCCGAGCACCGACAACGGGACCTTATCCGCAGAGCGAATCGCGGAAACGAAACGCCGAGGCTTCCGGCACCTCGGCCGGGGAAGCTCGCTTAAAGCAGCCAGGCCAGACACGCGGGATTTCGACTGCGAGATTAGCGAAGCTCCGAGTGTTTTGCCGTGGTTCGGGTATTTCACTTGTTGAACCGAATGATATTGGTGATTTGCGTAAGTGCTCGTCGATTTGGAATTTAGAATGGAAATAATAGTTTAAATACTGACTGGTCGCAAATAATGGATCAGTACGAGCTCTTAAAGTGGTGGATTAGTTTTCAATATACTTTACTTTTTCAATTATTAAATATATTTTAGAAGTTTGATTTGATTATTTTCTAATCAATTTCCATATGAAAAGACGCAATTTATTACTTATTAATTAAAACTTACTTTAATTTAGCAATTTAACTTAGCAATAGAATAATTTAAACAAGAAATTAATATTTTAAATAATAACTGAAAGCGTTTATTTAAAACGATATATCCCATAAACCTTTAAAAATTATTCATTCGAAGCACTCGAATTTTTTTTTTGCACAGAATAAATAAAAAAAGAGAAGCGAAATCTCCGAGGCAAGTAGTTGAAATAACTCCGGGCACCGCATGACTGCGCATCGTATATCCCTCTAAGTAAGCGAAAAAAAAGTGGAGAGAAGAGGAGACAAAGCCGAAATTCCAACAGTGAAAAGCTCTCGAAAAAATCCCATTGTACATGCATAAAATATTCAAAATCCTCGAAAATCACCGGTCCATATTCCCTCGGTTGCCGGCGCGACTCGGGCCAGCGGGGCGCAAACACACGCGCGACTAAAGCTCGCAGAAACGTAACAGGATCTCGAGTCGTAACAGGATCGGCCGTCGCTCAATACCAACACAAACACATCGAGCGAAAATGCAGATTAGTCCCTCCCACCGGGCGCCCGGTGTGTGCGCGGGCGCGATGAAAATGGGACGCGCACGTGAGGAGGTTTCGCCGGGGCTGCACTTACACCAGCGCAGCGCTGCTGGCTGGAGCGCCAGGGAGAGAGAGAGAGGGACGGAGAGAGAAGCGCGCCCACACGGTCCGGCGGAGGCGCCTGCGTACATTTGCCACCGCGGGATCTCGCGCGCGGCCCGGGAGACAGAGAGGGAGGACGTATCCCCCCGACGCGCGCAGCTTCTTTCAATTGCAAATTGCATCGGAGCGCCCGTCTCGCCGTCCATCTAGCGCCGCGCGGGGAGAATCCGGACACGGCAATATCGGCGCCTGGGCCTTCCGCCCGGTGTATAAACACCGGGGGCCACGCGCCGGCCGAGGCCGGCCGCGCGGAGGGTCAGCGCGCGCCGACCTCTTTTAATTGATACGCCGTGAATTATTCATGGAGGATGGGGGGAGCGAGGGGGTTAATAAACCGGGTAGGCTGAGGCGAAGACGAGCGCTATATTTTCGAGGGGGTGGCGGCTTACGCTCGGAGTGCGAACGAGCGGAATGACCGTGGTATTTATTGTTGCGAGATCGTTAAAATCACGGCGACTCGCGTATAATTATGTCATTAGGCGTAATGCTGCTATCCGCAGTAGGAGGCGCGAAGGGCAGCTCGCTGAATTTTCGCCGCAAATATACCCCGAGGCCCTGCTCCGAGCTTAAGTGATTCCGCATTATACGAAATGCGCGTATACATATTACATGCTCGGCTTTTGCACTAATCATAACATATTTACGTCGAGCAGGTCTGATTTATGCCGCGGAACGGCGTCGGAAGAATGCGCCGATCCGGAAGTGGAGAGTGAATGAGTTACTCGGCAGGATCGTAAGTGTCTATGCTGGAATCGATAGCCAAACATAGTGTCACGATTTCTTTACACACGGGTTATAAGCAAATGTCGTCTAACGCACCTTTTATTCAGAAGGTATATTTGTACGGGATCTAATGTTAGAATTGGAATCAAGTTAGTGACCCGTCATTTCTATTTTCGTTGAGTTGTTTTTTTAGTAAATTAATTTTTGTGATAGTCTTCTAATAGGAAAAGTTAAAAACAAGCACGCACTTATAGAAATTGAATGTCTTACCGTATACGTCTGTATCTACTTCGACTAATGCTACTCACCGAAATCATGTAAATATTTTATTAATCTTCTTTTTTTGGAATTCTTTTAAACACATTATTTTAATCTGTTCCTTCTATCAAAACAATAACAAAATTAAACTTTAATAAAAACGTACGCGCCGTTAATAAATTAAAAAAAAAAAATCGTCGATTATTCGAAAAGAAGTGCAGACAAAATTAATAAGGTTGGAAATGAAACGAAGAGCCTTTAGGTAAAACAGAATCCGTTACTTAGCGAATGGAGAGCGCGGCCGTGTTCGCCGGGATCCGTCGGATTTGCGCGGCCGTCGCGAGCGAAAGCTCGCAATTCAGCAGGGCAGGCTTATCAAGCTCACGGGGAGTTCCGCTCGATTGGGGCGCGACAGCCCACCCCCACCATGGCTCTCGACCTCACGCGGAGCAGCGCGTCACCTCGAGGACGTCCTCGAAGATAATGCATCGCCGACGTTTCGCCAGCTCTCGTTTTATCCGCTCCGCGCTGCGGACTTTTTTTTCCGTCTCGGCGCGTTTAATTAAAGGGGTGATCGGCCGCGGAAGTGCCCGGAGATCCTCGGATTGGGGAGAGCTTTTTGTAGCGCTGACTATAACTGCGCCGTAAGGGAGATTTAATGATGGTTTTGAGTTCTAGGCTTTAATTTTTGCCTCTTCACTCCCGCGTTGTTAGAAGTGGGGTTGATTCGGGGTTTAGGGGTTCCAAATTTAATGAGACGAGGACCAATGGAATTTTCACGCTAGTAGGTGACATTTAATTTTCCGACGAAAAACAAAGTTTTCAAAGTCGAGCGCTGAAAGTTTTACACTTAGGAAGCTTAGATCACGCCTGTTATCTGTTTCTTATTCGCTCATTTCGTTATTCAAATAGTTTTCGTGAACTTGGAGTTCCTAACAAATGACTTTGATTTAAATGGGTATTGTGGTGATATTTACGAGAACAGTTAAGTTCTATTAAATCTCGCCTGTTCTAAAGCTGCTACGCTTTCATCCAACTCTTACTCGACAATTTGCATTAATTAAATTCACGAAGTAGTACATGGCGTGGACATTTTTACTTTTATGCTTGCGCTTCCTGGAAATTTTGTCTGCATTTTCGAAAATTTACCTACACCCTGTTAATTATTACTTTCAAGCACTTTACTTATTTAAAGGTCGTTTAACTAAATATTCCTCTTTGATATTTAATAGAAAATTGTTTAATAGGAAGGTAGAGATTAAATTTAAATTAAAGAGTAAATCAAGGTACACGCAAACATTTACACTTACCTAAGCGGTAGAACTCGTTGCTCATCAATAAATCTTATCGTTACTTATCCATGCGGTTTAAGTCAATATCGAAACCTCTGTTGATTGGAGTATCTTAATTGAATAATGTATGCTTGCTGGGTAAATTTAAAATAAAATATTCAAGACAAAGTAAAGTACAGAAATAAAAAGTTTAAAAAAAATGTTGGAAAATGATTGAACGTATGAATAAATGAAATTGCAGGAGTAGAGAGGAGAAGTAAATTAATTGAGATAATGTAAATTCTCACAACTTCATGTTTTTTTGTATTTATACGATTAAAATTACACTTTTTTCAAAGTTTGGTAACATTCTTCGGGAACTTAATAGTTTATACATGATCGCGTTCGGCGATCGTTTCATATCGCTTTAAAAAAGGGCAGGTTGCGCCCAGTAAGCGGAAAAGTTAGCAAAAAGACGTTATAAACGCAAAAACCCTAATTTGTATACAATATATCGGAACGATTAGCATCGATCAACCGCACAGCAGCTATACACATGTTTTTTGCGACTTTCCGCGCTCACCGGAAAAATGACACATATGAAAAATCAGAAACCCGTCGATCATTAACATTATTCATATAATTATTACGTATATACTTATGCTTATATATACTTTTTTTCGACATATTTATAAGTTTTGTGCTTTGGCTATACGCGTTTTTTTTTATACATTAAAACAACGGTTTTTTTTCTTCTCACTGTATTTTTCGTCGGACGACTTGGCGTGCGTTCGCAAGTTATCCATTTTCGGGATTCTTCGTCGCTCCTCGGCTTCTTCTTGTAGTGTTTGTGTGTTAGCATTGCAGTCACGGTACTGGGTGACTGTCTTCAACAATTCTATCTGCAACAAAAAAAAAAAGGTTTTATAAATATTTTGAAATAAAAGAAAATTTTAAATGTCTTATTTATTAAAATTGTATTAAAATTTCTAAGCGTAAATATCTCTATCCTTCTCTAATGCATTTATCTCGTATTGAAATATTATTGTTGCTTTTATTATAGTAACCAAGAATTACTATATTGCTAGAGGAAATTCTGTTTTACATAAAGAGAACCCTATTGCTACATTGTGTAATGATTAATCCATAACAAACAAATTAAATCAATTTGTTATTAAATTTAATGCTGTGACGTTGCAAAAAGTGCAAGTTATTTTCGCACTCTCACATACAGTCTCCCCGAATGCTGCCTCGCCTCGAAAGCGCCGAAGATGAGCAATTTAACGGTGAGAACCAGTGAACCGCGTCTCCCGAAACAGCGCTCCTCACCCCCCCCCAGCGCCCACCACCTCATAATTGTTAACGGGAACCGTTCTGCACCTCCTCGACAATTTTCCAATTCCCCCACCCACCCACAAGTATAGTGATAATATAGTGATTAAAAGTGATTTTGAGATGTTGAGAAGTTTTGTGTAATCCTCCCTCCCTTTCCCCATTCCATAAGTGTCTCATGAGAAGTATTAATTCAGGAAGCAGCCCTGGGGCGGTGAGCCGGCATCTCCAGCAACATCCTTTTCGGGGGTAGTGCGACCCAGAAAGGCCTGGCGACTCCTCTGGGACCGGCGAGCTGGCCGGCGTTAACTCCCGGACTCGACGGCGCACGTGTGGCCCAGGGAACGAGAAAATTCAAGAAATCCGGAAGTACGAGCCACCCTCTGAGATAGCAAGCGGGGTTTTTCCATTCTCACAATGTATTACGTTTAAATATACAAGTTTATTTAATATTTATTACTCAATTAAATTATATTAGTCAGTTCACATGTTTTCGTTTCCCTGGATTTCACGTGCTATCACTTAATAAAGTACCATTTAATAATTACCGCGTATTTTACATATTGATGTTTAATAATCATTTATATTTCCCTAGTTGGTATACACTTCTCGTTTCCAAGTCAATAATTATAACTAAAATTTAACCAAAAATTTCTGTTTCCAAATTAACCCCGTATTTGCCCTTCACAAAGCGCCTGCGCGCTGACTCGAATTTCCATCTCTTCTCACCTCTCACGTCCCACTCTCTTTGTTTCCGTTGTTACTCCGAGCGGTAGAAACAATAGGAGAATCGCGTGCGGTTCAGTTTTCACGCCTCTCGCGCCGCTCCCCCCTCCGACACTCACCACCTTACACGTCCTGCGAATTCTCCAAAGCATCTCTCGAATGCCGATCGCGCCGTCTTCCTCTTAGCTCGTAGACCGCAGCCGCGCCCTCGGTCTCCGACTCGTTGTTAATTCGAAACGCGCTCGTCCTAATTATCTTCAATTGACTCTAATCAAGCCGCCCGAACAATGCCTTCGCCTTCTTTTTTTTGGCGGATGCAAAAAAAACTTTTAATTCCCAGAACTAATTTTTTTCATTCGAAAACTAATTTTACGATCGTTTGCCCGCGCTCTTTTTTCCGGCGAGTTAACGAAACGCTGTTTAAACTTGTATGCGCTTGATTGAAGGAGCGGCATGGATAATAACTCAGTTTGCTCGTTTAATTGTAAAGTACTGTTTTCTGCTTTTAAGAGTGAAATAATTATTTTAACCTTTTACATCTTACTGATTTTGCACTTTCATTATTTGCAGATTTTAGTGTAAACAATAATGGACAAAATTTCATTAAGTGTACGTTTTTGAAAAAGAACGGGCAGTGTTAAATTTGTTAAAGGTTTTTCATATGAAACCTGATCTGTTTTTTTAAATATTATTTTTCTTCCTCTATCTTAAAATCAACTTTTTATTTCAAAATAATTGATATGTAAAGTGGTGATTTTATCGTTCGTGTTGGAGGTGATTAAAGAGGTTGAAATAATTGATCTAGACGAACCATAGGATTATTAAGTTTTTATGCCGACGTTTCGATGTTTTTATTAAACATCCTCATCAGGGCTAAAAATTACAATAAAAGGAGAAACATTGTA
>JAXIUT010000037.1:1775118-1789077 GCA_035586675.1 Eurytoma californica | reverse complement strand
CTTTTATTGTAATTTTTAGCCCTGATGAGGATGTTTAATAAAAACATCGAAACGTCGGCATAAAGACTTAATAATCCTATGGTTCGTCTAGATCAATTATTTCAACCTCTTTAAAATAATTGATAATTTACTCTTTCCATGAAGAATCTTAATACTTTGATTATGGTTCTAATTCTATGCTGCTGTTCTCCACAAAAAAATACTAGTCTTCATTTTTCTCTTCATATATATGAGTGTTTCTAAATTACTTTCTTAAAGTCAGAGTCCATAAAAATCAATAAAAAAAGAAACACAGTTTGACGCAATTATACAAAGCACAATATACGTTAAATTAAGTTTACAACACTCTTAAATGCACAAATAAAACGACGTCTCACACCACGGCACATGCAACGATACATGTCAATCCCTGAAAAAAAAAATCTGAAAAAAAAAGAAGCGTGTCACCTCGAGCTTCGGCGATGTCGATTCACAGAGCCTCCCAGCTGCGATTGGCTCTCAGCCGTAGTCCCTCGTCGTCGTCGACGAGGGCCCGGCGCTCGTCGGTCGTCGCGGCCCCGTCGGCCCGGCGCGTCTCCACGCCCCCGAACGAGACTCTGCGCCTGACCTCGGTGCCGTCGGCCGCCGTCGGGGCCATCAGCGTGCTGCCGGCCGTCGCCTGCTGCTGGCCGGCGCCGTCCCGGCGGGCCACCGCGAGCACGTTCAGGGCGAGGCACTGCGCGCCGAGCCCGAGGTGCTACAGTCATCTGGAGTCGCTCTGCGAGTGGACATTGGCGTCAGATCCGTGGTCGGGATCGGAGTCCTCGATCGAAAGGCCCGGCGACGGGCCGCATCGCGCGCGCCCGGGGCTCCGCTCGTTCCTGAAAAACGAAACCTACAAAGTCCCGCCGTTCAATCGTCAGTCTCCTTCGTTAGCTTCGATTGTAATTGATTTTTTTGTTTTGTTTTTTTTTTTTTAAAGAGCGATGACGGATTTTGACGGCGACCACCGAATTAACGAGGAGGTGATAATGACGATGCTGCGGCGCTCGTTGGGTATACACTGAGTATGGCGGTGGGTGGAGTGTACAACTGCGACCGGGTCTCGGCGTGGCCAGCCGAGGGACGGGAGGATGGGCGGTTTCACGTGCTGGACTTGCTCGGAGATGGCCGGATTTTCTCGGCAAAACGCGCGGGACCTTCAACAACGTTTCATCTCGTCGACGTTTTTAATGACGGGTTTAACTGCTTTCTTTCGCCTTCGCGCGGTTGCAGCGCGCTCGTTTTTACCTTTCCTTTTTTTTGTACTTTCAACTACTTTTTAATGGTTTCTGTTTCGCAAAAGATCTTTTTAGACGAGGAAAAAAAGGCTTGACCTTGAAATTTGTAGGAAAAATGTTTATTAAAGTTTAACCGTTGAGCTATTTTTATCGGCAGCTTAAAGTTTCGGCACTAGTCACGCGAAAAATGTCAGTTTAATATCGCGCAAGCTTGCGGAAGCTTTTAAAAACACGCGTGAGATATGCCCGGCAAAGAATCGAAGTTAAATTGCCGCTGGAAATAAAGTTGCAAAAAAATACTTTGGATAAATTTCTTGAATGTCACGCTGCAACTTTCCGACGCGCGGCTCGGCAGAAATTCTTTATTTATGAATCTCGCGGCGCGCGTCGATCGGATGCTATCGATAGGTTGACATCGATACGTGTTGAATGGTCACGGCCGCTATTGTCGGGAAAATCGCTTTTCACTCCTCGCATAAAATCGCAGGACAGACGCCGTGAAGTCTGCGTATCGATTCTTTGCAGGATCTACTGGGTATACTGTCTAAACGACGACAAAAATAGCAACTGCATGCTCGACAAAAAAGTTTACATATATAAATTAATAACAAACTCCACTGTAAATCAGATTAGTCATACTTACAAACACCAAAATATATTACATATATAAATCATGTAACTACATTGTATAAATACTGCATAATAATGTGTACAAAAATATGTGACGAAAAGTTCCATATAAAAACCAGCATACAAGATATTTCGTACAAGATCTTCTGAAAATCCACCAGCGCTTCATTCGCACATGACGAGAAAAACATTTATGTATAAAAATCCAATTCGGAAGGGGGATGCCCGCGAGCTATACGAATTCACTCGACGCCAGAACCACCGTCGGCTTTATATGCACGCCGCTAGCATCCCCCGTTCCTCGTGTACGATAAAAAAACCATATTGACAGAAAAAAAGAGAAGGCGGTAACGTTAAGTTCCGCCTGGGTTTGAGTGCGGTTACCTAGTGGCCAATTGGCTGCCGTCGCTGCCTCGGCGCAGCGTGTTCGCTCGCTGCTTGCAGAAGCAGTTGCAGATGATCTTCTTGAAGGCGAAGCGGAAGTCCTTGCTGAAGAGGGCGTAGATGCAGGGGTTTATCGCGGAGTTGCAGTAGCCCAGCCAGAAGAGGACGCTGAAGACCGTCGGGTGGATGCAGTTGGGACAGAAGGCCCGCACCAGGTACATCGTGAAGAAGGGCAGCCAGCAAACGATGAAGCCGCCCACTATGATGCCCAGCGTCTTCGCGGCCTTCGTCTCCATTCGTATCCGCTTCACCTGTACGTTTCATTTTGTCTCTTTTAGTTATTTTTTTTCGATAACGTACGACAATTCGAACGTTATTATTTGGGGTTTGTATCGTCAATTAAAACGGGTGGGCTTTTGGTTGAGTTGATGAAAAATTAGTAGCTAGTTTTTTTTTTTTTTTGATAATTAGTTTGCTAGTTAGGTGAGTCGTTACGATTGAAAATAGAAATTACGATTTTACAGAAAAAAATGAGTTGGAAAAAGGAAAATACCACTGCCAATAGATTGGCACTTAGCTTCCTCAAACTCAGTTTTTCTGACTTCCTGTTCTGAATTATATTTTATTATTATTATTATTTTTTATTCAAATTTTTTTTAATTATGTTTTATAGTAAGTAATAATAATCCGTTGTCAGTTCAGTTTAGGAGACATAAGCTGTCTTATAAAATACACGTAAAAATCTGAAGCTCAGTATTTTTTTTTCGTATTACGTTTTATAAACTGCGCAACGAACTCATCCACGATACAAAAAAAATTACTATTTCCTAAAATTTCAAGTCAATTGAAGCATTTTTATTTGAGTAAATTGAAATACATTTTTTTCAGATTTTAATTTTCTTTTTCAGAAATTAGTGGATAGAATTGATTGAAATTTTTACATTTTTTTTAACATAAAGTATTTTTATGCTCTCCGAACTGCTTTTTGTTTTATTTAATTATCTCAATCCTACCAGTAAAACAAATAAAAAAAAATTTTTCAAAAATCGAAAATTTGTCGTTAAAAAAAGCATATTAGCGGAATAAAAAATTTATTTTTGTCCCGAATTCAGAATAAAAAAATTAAAAAAATGCGCTATGATAGATTGAATTTGGACACATTAAACAAAACTGAAAATTTTACCATTACAAAGCTTCGTGTATGAGGAAGCAAAAATAATAATGATGGTGTAATGAAGACGAAACGGGCGTAATGGAGCGCGCGAAAGGGAACCCCAAAATACAATTTATGAAACTTGGCCCGTCTTCATAATTTTTCATTTGCTGCGTAAAAAATATACTGGGCTATTAATTTTCGCCGTTCTTGAGCGCGCAAAGAAAAATTGACGAATGATCGAAAACAAATAGTATTACGATAAAATAAAACGATAAAAATTCGTACATGACAAAGTAATGAATATTTCAATTTAAGTAAACAATGGAACATAAAAAAAAATGCGAGATCGAAAAATAAACAACGCGCTTTTAAGCTCGTCAAAGGTTGAAAAATCCGTGCCGTGGTTATTAAAAATCAATAAACGAACTCGCGCAGCTTATTAACGAAGCGTAACAAGTGATGACACGCCGGCTCAAATCACAGCGGGGCGCTTTCGCAAGCCACCAGCTGCTATCAAATCACTCGCAATTCATAATCATAACTCAATCGAGCCCCATCAGAGTTAACGAGCGCCCGCGGCTCGGTCAATTGTTTCGATCGGCCCCAAAATTAGCGAATCTTTTCGTTAAAACGGTTAGTAATCAACACCGCGGCGGAAAGCTCGGCGCAAGCTCGCGTGCGCGCGTACCGTCGCGATATAAACATTATCCGCTCCCATCGTCGGTGGGATTTAACTTGGGGGTAGTGGTGATTAGCGCACCTGAGCCTTTATGTTTCGCTTGCCCATTTTCATGACGCGGGGCTTCTCCTCGTTTGTCCCTGGAGTCAATTCCCGGAGCGAGACGGCGTCTCCGGTTACTTGACTTTCGCAACTACTGAGACGACTCGGCCTTCTGGCGCTCCCCACTCTGCTGATGCCTCCGACCTAAATAACATAAGCATTCAATTTACGGTATCGTCCGCCTTAAATCAGTCTCGAGTTTGCTCGAGACGGGGGGGCAAGGAAGGGGGAAGGCAAAAAAGAAAAAAAAAGAACGTCGTGAGCGTCGGTCGAGATGTCGCAGGACCGAGGCTTTTTCCGCCGGCCTCTCTTTTCTTTTCTTTTATGTACTCTCCCTTTGCAGGATTATCACCGGCTTTTTTGTCGCTGTCTCCGGTCCGCCAATTGAATTACGAACAGGGCAGGAAATTGCGAAGGTTTTTCGGTCAGATAGAAAGATAGAGAAGAGAGAGGGGAGGGGGATGGGAGAGGGGAGATCCGTGCTTTTAGACCCTCGCTATATCTCGCTTCTGCCTCTCTCAATGGCCAGTATCAGCGACAATTCAACGAAAAATATCTCGGATCTATTTTTCGCTCGAGTCACAACTAATCAGCGCGGAAATTCGTAGGAAGAATAATTTAATAAACGGAATTATGACATATTTTGCCGGAAAGAGCTTTTATGATAGAGGAAACAGTGGTCAAAGTCTTTTTCTCTATAGTTAATATTTGAAAATTATTTTACAGTTTATACAATTTATTTTTTAAAAATATTATTAATTTGCTTTAATTTATAGTAAAGTTATTTTACGAAATACATATTCGGATTATATGAAGAGAGAATTAGCAAAGTAATTACAGTTACGTTGAATATCATTTCTCTTTCATACATTAACTATATATGTAAATTAATTATCAAAGCTATTACTTGCGACTTTTATTGATATCAAAGTTAATTTTGGTAATTAATCTAATCCAGAGTAAATGCTTCCATCATAATTTAATTCATCCTTCAAAATACTTAACAAATCTTACACAATTCATGTTTTAAGTAATAAAATGACAAGCACGAGCAGACAACCGAATTATGTATACATTTGAACGAGTAAATATCGCTTACTGCAAAAAGTATTTCCGCAGCAAAAGTAAAGAAAACCGATATTGAAACAATAATCGCACAATCGTGTATAAAATGTCGAATACCTTCAAGTGACTCGATCTGGAAGACGGGCACAGCTGGCTTTGCGTTTGGCCGTTGCTGTAGTGCACGGACACCTCGGAGCACCTCGAGGGCGTTCTCTCGAGGGTGTTGTTGCACTTGGTGTTGAGGGTCTCGGTGCTCGGATACGAGACCGAGATCTTGATGCGGTCGCGCCGCGACGGGCTGCGCGTCGCCCCGCACTCGCTGCTGCGGGGGCTGCCGTTGCTCCCGTTGTACTCGCTCGCCCGGCCCCGGTGTATCCTCAGGGTCAGCCGCTGCTCGTCGAACCTGCAACAGCGGAGTTCGACCCCTGAGGCTCTCTCTCTCTCTCTCTCTCTCACCCCTCCCACCCTGTTCGCCCACTCCCCTGAATTTTGATGCGGCTACGTCGAAACTTTAAGGCTGTAAAGGCAGCTGCAAGCTCTGTGCTTCGAATTTTAGATCTCGCGAAAAAGGGCTTTTCTTCGCTTTAATTCGATTGCACCGGGGGGATAGGCCGGGATGAAAGGATGATTTACTAAGGCAATTATTTTCAAGAGGATCCGTTATTTTCCGCGGCGCATATACATAAGCCGCAGGGAGAGTTGACTTTTGATATTCAGATTAATGGGAGAGAATAATAAAATACATCCACAGAGAGAAGGGCGGAGATGCACTTTCGTAGCAAATAGTGCCGAACAAGAGAACGGTGTATTCTTTTGATCTGCGCGAGATGAGGAAGGAACGCCGCAGAATAAAGAGGGACGGCCGGATGGTTTATCGGAGAGAAAACGAGAGGAGGTACAAAAAAAAATAGACTTTTCGAACTGGATGTCTGTCGACTGAATGTTTTATGCCTTTATGGGGATGACGGGTAAGGTGGAAAAGAAATGCTCGGCGCAAACCGTTTTTTCAGTTACTCTTCTGCAAACTTGTCCGTCACAAAGTAAAATACCCCGGGTGACGTCCTTTTTATCAAACGGAATGCTTAACATCGAGGTCGCGGAAGTATTTTTTACCGCACGCTTTTACTTTGTTGTCGCGAAGTAACGACGAAGTAGGTGTAGCGCGGAAAATTGAATCGGAAATTTTGCATTTTTTTCCGCGGCGCTTTTTCAATTCAATATTGGAATACTTTGTAATTTAAAAAATGAGAACGAAAAAAAGGAATTGCGAAGACAAAGGTGCTATTGTTGAATTTAAATACAAAAGGAATTGAAACAATGACATTGTTCATTTGTCAATGCACAGATGTCCACTGACAGTACGCATTCTGGATCTTTATAAAGATTTCGGTCGATAATTGAAGAGCTTCAGCAGGCGTGCCTTGAAATAGACGATAGAACTACGTTCATTCTTGGCGATACAGAAATAAATTTAATTCATTTAAACGCTTCGAACGGCAGTGAATATTTCAAGGAAAATTAATGGCTTTTCGAATACGTCGAAGTAGAAAAAGTTCGTTGAGGTCAGACAACGTCGCTCTTTTTTCCTTACATTTAATCAATGGCGTTTCAACTTTCCAATGTCAAGATAAAAACAAGAATTTCTTTCAAATTTTAAATTACATGATAAACTTCACTTCTTCAATGAAACAAAATCGTTTAGTTAAGAAAATAGCGCGCTACCCCTCCCCTTTTCAAAAGGAATCCCTAAAAAATTCAAAGCACATTCGAAGCCTCCATTCACATTTCTCGCATCTACATACCTTGATCCTATCATCTTGGAGCTTTTCGTCGTTCGGAAACCCCGGTTGATAGCCCTGGTGGTCGAGACCGCGGCGTTGTAGATACGCCAGTAGAAAAACAGCATCACCAGCGTGGGTATGTAAAACGATCCGAGGGCGCTGAAAGAATGAGTAGCGGCTGAACGAGAGCTTTGGTAAGGCAGAGAGAAAGAGGGGTAGCGCGAAAGAAAGAGTAGCGCGCGCGAGTGAGAGAGAGAGAGAGAGAGAGAGAGAGAGAGAGAGAGAGAGAGAGAGAGAGAGAGAGAGAGAGAGAAAGAGAGTGGGGCTTCCGGCGACGCGCTGGCGTTTTTGCATTCAACAGGTGAGCGAGTGCGCTCATGCGACGCGCGAATTATCTCTAGCCCGGCGGTAAGAGTTTTTGCGTCGTGCGATTAAGAACAGTCGAAAAGTGGGCCGGCATCGCGCCCTAATTACTCGGCGTTCCTTTTTCTCTCCGCGCCTCTCCCGAAGTGGCGTCGAGTGCTTTGCCGGGGGATCGAGCGCCCCGCGGGTCGGCGCTTTGAATTAATTGTTCGGCTCGGTGCTTAGCGGCGGTCTGCTCGGTGGAGCGGCAACTTTCTTTCTCCGGCGGCGGGTCACGGGATTTTTGATGGAGTTAGCTAGGGGGTTGCGACGCTCAGCGCCGAGGTAATTAGCTTTGATCGAATTTTCATCTCCGTCGAATTTCAGTTTAATCAAGTTAATTAAGATTTGATAATTTATCGAGAGCTCGATAACTTCCTGTGGAATGCAGAAAATTATGATTTAATAGGAAAAGTATTTTTGATTGCATGTTTCATTACTGAGTAGAATTGATTTTGAAAGTTAAAAGTGAGAAAAATGTCACTTCAGTTTTAATGCTTATGTTTATTTTTTTAGCTAAACATTTTTTCGTAATCTTTTGAAGGTTCATTTTACTCGTTTAAGCGCGAAATCCAAATGAAGAGTAATGTCCGATTAAGTAAAGGAAGTTCCAAGCTCGATAATAAAAGCACTTGTACTCGGAACAAAGAAAACGTAAAAACGCGATTTACTGAAAAACGCGGAAAATGTGCTCGCGTCGTTAATGCCCCCGGAAGCTGTAGAAATAACAATTTGTTAAAAAATTCAGTGAATTCCCATCGTGGGAGAATTCCGCGTAAAGTAAGCACTCGACAAATCTCTTCCGCGTGTACCAAACCGCGAAGGAGGAGTGTGGGGGAAAAAAGCGGCAATAAAAAGGGGCACTCGACGGGTCGGTGCATCAACCCCTCGCCTCATGTATTTTTCTCCCCGCATATTCCATTTCATCTCCATTTTGCGGCAGCTTTTCCCCCCGGTTTCTCTCGCTCGCGCCGCTGTTTGCATAATATACACGCCGTCGAGTCATCGAGAGCAAGAGGGTGAAGTCGAGTCTCGCAGCTTCGCCGGATATCAGTCAGGCGCAGCGCACGGCCGGACTGCGGCTTCGGTCTCCGAAATTCGCGGCCGCGGCGCAATTAATTTTCGCCGGGCGACGCTCGAATTATGCCGCGGCGCCTAATAGCCCGACGCCCCCGCGCGTTCCGCAGCTCGAAGCAGCGAGCTGACGGCTTTAGCCGGGGGGTCGGTCCTGGGGTCGCGAACGACCCGCGGAATGTTAATTAACGCTAATTAATGTCGAGCCTGCGCACCAGGGCGACATTAACTCCGGCGCTTTCTTTCGCGCTCTCCACGCCGAGACCTTTGTTAATTAGACAAGCGGATTCTGACTGGCGAGCGCTCGCATTCATAAGTGAGCCCCGACTAATGCCGAAAGAGCCGGGTAATTGTAACCCTTTTTTAATTAACGCTGCATTCGCCCCCCCCGTGAATTTTAGCGCCTCGCGGTTTAAAACCAATTTGCCGGGGTGCTCGAGGTAACCCGTCTCAAAAGTTACCTTTTAAGCTTAAATTGTCGAGCGCCCGGCCATTTGACGGCCGAGTAAAGTGTTTCGCCCGTCGGGAGAATTTTGAAGCCGACGCTCGTCCCATTAGAGCGACGTCCGACACCGATACCTCGGCGCAAATTGACACCGCTGACGCGCCTTTCGCCGACCATCTCCGAGACGCTTCGTTAAATTCGCCTCGGGGAGTCCGCGAAGAATCGCGGCTCCGCGAAATTTAGCCAGTTAGCCCGTCAGCCGACTGCTTCGACGCGAGCGAAGGGGCCCCGCGGGGGGACGGGGGTGGGTATACGCGACGCCGACTGAATTTTTATTCGTCGCGGGGTCCAATTAAAACGCCGGCGGAAATTCGCCCTCGCGAAAATTAACTTTGCTTTGGACGCGCGCTTACTTTCGCGACTTTTCTAACGAGCGCGCGGCTTTATAATTAAGATTGCCGCGGCGAAGGCGCCCTAGCAGCGGACGCGTGCATCTCGACGTGCGTGGAAAATTAGCGTGGCCCGTTTGACGCACGACGAGAAAATAATGTGCAAACTACATTGTAAGAATTCGTTTGTTCTTTGTCCGAAATATTAAAGAATTTGTTTCAAAGTCCCACGTGCAATTTGAGGGATTATTGAAGTTAAAGCGCGAATTCCTGTTTTGCAAATAATAATGTATTAACAAAAATAGCTTTAATTATATACGTTGATATCATTACATTTTCTTCTAGTGTAAATTACATTGTATATGTTAAGTATACATTATCCAGCGGAACAAAAGAATAATAATTTTCGAAAAGAATAGTAGTTTTCGTTAGAGAATCAGCATAATTAGCAAAAATAGGTGATCTAAAGATTGGTTCGCGGTAATTTAAGGAGCTGATGAAGCTTACAGTAAAAACGATAATTTAAACTTGGAAGTCTCAAGCCTTTTAATACCGCGCTGTCACGAATGTCATCACTTAGTACGAAAAGAAAACACTTTTAGCTGGTAAATCAAACTTCGTAATCCTAAGTGTGTCGCTTCTCCTCCGTCGAATATGAAAACAAGATAGAGACAAAAGATATCGCGAGCCAACAAGGTTCCCTCCGCTGACGTCGATTAAAATAATATCGGAAAAATTTGATAAAATTGACATGAACCTAGTTCGAATGTTTGACCACCCCTCGACGCGGGACTTTCTTTATTCCGGTGCAGTGCAGAAAATCCAATTAGTCTGCTCGAGCGACACCTATATATAATGCGAACGTGTGTGTTCTTCGCGTAAAAACTTATGTAAGGCAAGGTTACGAGTTCAGGCATAACTAATTTTCCCGTCTAATTGATGCAAGGGGAAAAAAAGTAACCGTCAAAGAGCGCGTAAGCTTGTTTTCCTTTGTTACTAAGTTATAACTAATATCAAAACTTTATTATCTCCAATTAAAAGTGTCGCGGCGGCTGTTAGGAAAATATATCGACGCTCAGCGGGGATAATTATCGCCGGCGAAATGAAAATCTGTGAACTGAACTGATTGGCGGGATCAATTTTCGCGCGGCACTGAATACGGGATATGGAGCGCCACGTGGACCCGTGAATAGCGTTTCCAGCGTCGAGAATAGAAATTTATTGCTCTGCGACTTGTGGAAATGAGAATATTTTCGGATTGAGTCCGGGCACTCTCGATATTCGATGAGTCATGGAAACGAATGTGACTTTCATTACTGTGTCGGGCCGCGGTAATTGATATCCCATAATGCGAGGGCACCATGAGGAGGAAGGAGAAGAAAAGTGACCGGCAAAAGGAAGCACTAAATTAATTACGGCCGGTGGTGGCCCGAGGCTACGAGAAAATACGGCTGCACGCCACAAGTTTCCTTTCCCCTCATTGAGCGCGGCCGGCCCACCCGCGCGCTCCCCCAGTTTATATTTAGTCAACATTTCACTTTGACAGGGATACTCAATTTGACTAATTGATCGGCGTAACGAGTTCTAAATATGGCGTTCGATGCCGTCTTTAGTTCGACTGACCGCGGAATTCGATAAACTATACCGACACTGTTTCGCTCTCTCTCTCTCTCTCTCTCTCTCTCTCACACACACACACACACACACACACACACACACACACACACACCCTCTATCTCTCTCGCACCCACGAACGCGTGCTGAGGATCTCGTCAACTTATACCCCGGTGGCGTCGCGCTCGAAATAGCCGGCCGCGCAAGGTGGCTCTCCGTCCGCGCCCTTCTCTCTCTTTTTTTCGGCGAAACCCGATTATACCCGCCTCCGCGCTGTAAAGAAGAAAAAAACGAGAAGAGAAAATATTATTATTTCGGCGTGTGTATACCGCTGAAGCTGCCAAAGACACACATCCCGCTACCGTATATTTTCATACGTTCGTTGCCGCGCGTTATACAACACCGAGCGATCGTAAATATCGCGCGCGGCCTTGGCGAAAGTTTTCGCTTTTCTTTCTTTGTTTAAGGCCAAGGGAGTTTGTTCTCCTTGCCGAAAAAATATTTGACCGACTAAGTGAATTTTGTCATTGACAAACCGGCGGAGTTATTACGCGCGCTCGCTTAAAAATTAATCTCCTTTCTCGCCGCCCACTCGCCAATTCGGTGGATAAACGTTGATTCGTCTGCTCATTCGATACTTTTTTTTCGCTTATACCTTCCCGAAGTGCCGCTTTTTATAAGTTCATGAAATGCGTCCCTCAGTAAATACCGTATCAAGATACGTACCTATATACCTATATTTATTTATCTTAAGGTGTCTACGTGGAATTGAACAATCCACAAAAATGGTCAATAAAAACATTCTAATTGCAAGTAGATAATCAGGTCGCCAGACACGAAGAAAATAATTTTTTAATAATTATTGAAGTTTTAACGCGCGCTCTTGCAGATCAGAGATAAATTTGTATACGATTTTTGGTACTATTTAATAGATATTTAAAGCTAAGGCTTACTTAAATATTTTTAAGTATAAACAATTCTTAAAATGCTATTGAAAATAAAAAAAAATTGGAAGGCAAAGATTAAAAGTATAAAATTAATTCATTATTTCATACAAATATTTACTATTGTATTTATTTTAAATTTTATACCTTTTTGATTCAAAACAATGTCTTATGTTTATAAATTGCATTATAAATATACCATCACGTAATGACAATTCGTTGCATAATAAAACCAGCTATCCACGCCAAAGCCACCTTAAGAATGCAAAAAAGCAACAATTCGTGAAAAAAAAAAAAAATCGCCAGTTAGAAGCCCGCGGGTTGCGTGGGGAAAAAAGCTTCATTTCGCAACGAGTCGCAATGGGCGAAAGGTACCGAGCTCGGGTAAATAAAATGCGGTGGCGTGTGCACGTGCGCCGAGTGGATATAACGGTCGCTCGTGCGCCGCCATCGAGGATGTTTTATTTATGGGGTGGACGCTTGATATTTCGACGGCACTTACCTATAAACAACGTAGCCGGCGTCGTTCGTGAGCTCGCAAATCCATCGGCAGGGCTTAACCGGGCCGCTGTGGGCCGTGACGTTGTACTCTTCGTACTGGCCGCTCGTCAGGTTTTGCGCCAGCTCGTCATCCTGCCGAGACAGAGGCGTAAACGTTAACTCGTCGAACGCTGCAAGGAAACGTTCGAGTGTCCACCGACGCTCAACGTTGCGTTCGTCATCAGTCGCTATCGATTCCCGTGCTTTTCCGATTGTCGCGTTATATTTGTACCCTATAGCTCGCGGAGAGGCCGCGAAGATTGTTTTTTTCCTACGAGGTTGAATTAGACTATTGTTTTTTCAAACCGTTATTTTCATTTTTTTAGGAAATCTTTAGAGAAATGCGTTTTGCATTAAGTTATCATTTTTATTTTTCGTTTTTTATATTATTCCTTATGCCATTGGAGTTTAATTAAATATTATCAATACTTGTAATAATTGAAATTTTTTTATGCGCTTTTCTGTTCGAGGGAGGTTCTTTGAATTTATTACTGAACAGATCATAATATTTATCCTACCTGAAATGAAATTAATAAGTTAATATTTTAACAACATGCCTTATACAAATTCGATATATCATAATGTACGAATCAATGCCAAGTATATAAATTTATGATCTTTATGAAAGTCAAATACAAAAATTTACTCTTAACAATCTTTTAAATAGAAAAAAAGATGAATAAAGCTTCTTCGTAAGTAAGAAACTTTGGTAAAATCAAAACTTGAAAGTTCTTTATTCCAACAATCTAAAGTATGATTGCTTTAGTTGGCAAGAGCAGATGCTACTCAGGCTCTTACTTTAAGATTATTAAGAGTAATCGTAAATTCGTAAACAATGAGAGAAGAAAAAAGAAGGAGGGCGCGGGTTATCGGCGGAGGCGGCGGCGGTGCGATATATAGAGGGAGCTCATTAAAACTCGTTTAACTGCAATTCCGCGTGGAGGCTGGATGCGACTAAAATATGAAAAACCTCTTACAAGTCCCGTAAAGTTGCTCATCAGAGGCAGACGCTTTAAAAGTAGCGCACGCCCGAGCGCGATGGGACGAAAGTTCCGCGGGGGTCCTAATAAATTCCGTTTGGTCCCGCGTGCTTTCAACTCATTCCCGAGGGGACGGTAACACAAGCAAACGGCAGATAACAGCCTCCGATAAAGAGTCGGATACCAGGGGAGGGGGAGGGCTAAGGAGGCCAACTCGATGTTTCTCCTTTGAGCTAACTTCCTGTTTACAATCTACATTGCAAAAAGATCTTACGATTTGCGTCGTTAGACCAATGCGCGTGTAAGCTCTTATGATTTAAGTGCAAAAAACGAGAAATTGTATACGGCTGGCTGTACCTGGCATGTAGCTACTTATAGTATTTTCTCTACAATACATTAAATCTAACAAGAGCAGAAATGCAATATTGGTTTCAAAAATTTTATGATCTGTGAAAAAGATATATATGTATGTAATAATTAAGATTCTTATTACATATTATTTACTGAGAATCTGG
>JAXIUT010000037.1:1751582-1775018 GCA_035586675.1 Eurytoma californica | reverse complement strand
TTTTATGATCTGTGAAAAAGATATATATGTATGTAATAATTAAGATTCTTATTACATATTATTTACTGAGAATCTGGTTTACTTTTATCAATCTTCTAATGTAACAAGCCTAATTTACATAATAAATTTAAAAATAAAGAATCCTATTGCGAAAAGCAATACTTAAGTTTTATTTTAAAATTGCTATAAACAAAAAAGATCTTATTTAAATAATTCAACTGCTCTTAATGGAGGAATAAAAATCGTAAAGAACGCGACTGCCGGGAAAAATTAATTTGCGCCCCCGTTGATTCGCGTCGGCCTCTCGGCCGTGTCGATGGCCATATCGACTCGACATTTACACCATCCGTCGGGCGGCGGCCCATTGATCACGGCCGAGAGGCACTTTTCACATTTGCGGCGCGCGCTTGCGATCACGGCCTCCCGTGGGAGGGGATCAATCACGGCGCTTACCTTTCGATCCTTCCAGCCGACCAGTGGCGGGAAGCAGATGATGAAGCTGAGCACCCAGACGACGGCCACCAGCAGCCTCGCCCTCTTCGGCGACATTATCTAAGCGGAAACAGAACGGACGCGTCAATAATCAAGTGCTTTAGCCTCTGTCGTTTTCAGGGGTGGGGGAGGATGACGCCCGTTTCACTCTCGATGTATCATTTTTCTTTCTCTTTTAGTCGGCTAGACACGCTTCGAGTCGTGAAATAATTGACCGTGCAGCTGAATAATGTTTTTTTTTTTCTCGAGGCAGCGTGCATATCGATTTCTCTTTTTTTGGGACGGGGAGCTTTGTTTAGGTGATATATTATTTTTTTACGCAAAAATTACGGCGATAAGTGTTCGATTGCATAGTGAGCGTCCATTTTAGGGGGGGTTTCGGGGAAACTTGTTTGAAAAGCGGACGCGCGAAAAAAAAACCCGGGCGGTGATTTATCGGCTTCGAAGTTTAATCAACTCCAAGCTTGCGGATTTACGAATTTTCGAGCTGACCGATATATACGTGTGTTTTGGTTTTACACGCGGGATGATAAATTGAAATAATATTCCGTCTGGACTCGAAGATCGAATTTAATGACAGGATAACGAAATATTATCTTCCATTTATTTCAGCGGATTTTTGTGTATGCGATTTTTAAAAGAAAATCTATTTTATTTTCGTGGCGTTGATCGAGGAGCAAAAACAACTTTAAGTATAGGGGAACAACCTGTCAAATGATATTAAAAATTAAATTTCGGAGTGCACAGTTTATTTTGGGAGTACTTATTGATCGTTGGCGCGTCATATTCCATGTTTTAGTTATTGCAGTATAAAATATTGATTAATTTACTTATTATTTTTATCGACGACATCGTAAATTAATTACTTTTTGCATGCTAACGTAATTTTTATCAACTAAGTGGATCACCCAATATCTATTTTTATA
Source organism: Eurytoma californica (assembly GCA_035586675.1). NCBI lineage: Eukaryota > Metazoa > Arthropoda > Insecta > Hymenoptera > Eurytomidae > Eurytoma > Eurytoma californica. The sequence goes on along the minus strand of JAXIUT010000037.1, from coordinate 1,773,600 downwards.
AATAAATGTTCCTAAAAAAGTAATAATACTTTTTGGAAGAGAATATAAAGGTTTCGCAGAGTCGATTTTGCTGATTTTGTCAAGGTTTATCGACTGAAAATGATTAATGTTTAAGAGTTACTAAAGCATGAAAAGTAAAATGTATGGGGAAATGCAAAAGATTTTAATGAAATTATTATGTTAGCTGTCGTGAGAAAGATATTACGTACTTCACATCAATAACTCCTATTCATAGAAGGACGATCGATATAAATGAAGTTTGAAATTGAATGCTTAGCGGTTACAATATACCGCATTATCCTGACAATGGCATTTACCTTATTATACTATACGTACTCTGCAATTGTGAGAGCAGCAAGATTTACGATCCTTACATACTAATCGCAAAACGTATTTCATTTGTTATTACAAAACTTACATTCAAATCAGTTTTAATCAAATCTATTGTTCTACTATTAATTTTAAACCAATTAAAAAATTAATTTTATTGTTACGAATTCTTAGAAGGTACGATACGTTCTCAAAGAGAAATTTCCATTTACGAAGAAATTAAGAAATGTTCGGTCTTTTGAAAGAAAGTTTTCGAAAATATAGTGCATGAAATATCGTATCCTGAAAGATGCCTTATAATATAAAGACGACGTAGCAATTTTCTAGGAAAAACAGCTTTTATTTTGAGAAGCTTGTAATGTCAGTGAAAAAGGACGTTTTTCAACAAGACCTATTTTCTTTGATAAGTTTAAAGATATGTCAGTAAAAATATTAATTTTTTTGAAATAACATTATGATTAAGTTATTAAGTTTTTTTTTTCAATAACTCGCGTAATAACTTTTCTAATATTATATAAACAATCGGCTTAAATTAAAAACAAGTCAATAATAGACATTTATTTAGAAAAAATTGATAAAGTACCCCGAAACAGCAGTTTATCCGTACAAATGGCAATATCGCTACGGCAATAGGCCCAAAAAGAAAAACAAAAGTTCGAAAGGCGAAAGTAGCGCCGTCGTAAGAAGCCCACCACGAAACGGAAAGTTTGGTGATGAAATCTCGACATGTAAAAAGGAGCCGGTCGGGATCTTCATATCGTGCTGCGCGCAGAAGTGGTGCTTCACTCGGAGGGCGCCCCTCTGCTCTCGCGAGAAGCCGCAAACTTTGTTTCAATCGCGCTAACTCCCTCGGGACCACGCGCTTTTGGGCTGCGGAGTTCGCAAAGGGAGGGAAAGAGCGAGGCCTGGCGATGGGGGGCCGCGACGCCCTTCCCAGCCGAAAATGAGTCGAATTTGCAAAGAAACACGCAGCCCGTGCGAGTCGGCCGCGCAATTGGGTCACGGAGTAAACAGACCTTTTCCATCTCACTGGGCTCGACGCGCGGCACAAAAATCGCACTCCGCCCTTTCGGCGCGCCGCTTCTTTTCTCCGGGCAGCCTTTCGGAGTCTCTAGTTTCCCGACGCCTTTCATCCTGTGCCCCTTTTTTACGCAGCTCTCTAATCGCTCCTCGCGGCTGTCACCCGTCCTTGCGAAAGCTCGCTGGATAATGAGTTACATCTAGCGCGCGTGAGAGCTTTCGCTCCTTACGACTTTTCGAGAATCCCTGTATTTGCCATTCAAATGAGTAACGGCATCGCCGAAACGCAGCGGGAAGTAAGAAATTTTCCGTGCTGCGCGTTCGCGCGGATGAATGCGAGCGCATGAATTCCGGGGGAAATACCCCGGCAACTTACTCGAGGCAGAAATACGGGCCGATAAATAAATTCGGCGAATTCAAGAAAGTCGGGGGTGTCCTGCTAGCGCGCGAGGCAGAAGGAATTTTTAACGCGCCTCTGCCCTGCAAAAATACTATTCTGGATGATAGATAGAGAATGTGCTCTGGAAAGTAAAAAATGAATAGGTACATAATGCACGTAGAGTGGGAAAGAAGATAAAAAGACGTTTACAGCCAAGCCATCTAACAGCTTCTCCAGCTTCTCTTTTAACGGCTTACTCTCGTGAAGTAAAAAAAGGAAAAATCTGAAAAAATGACTATTACAGAAAAAAAATTTGCGCATTTCATTCTAATCATGCGTGGGGTCATTTCAATTTTTTACATTATTATACCCGGACCAATTTATGGGTTCCCTGGGGACATCAGTCACGTATCCCTGTGACCCTACTTTCTAATCCTCGAGCTTTTGCTAAAAAGTATGTGCAGCCTTTCATCAGCCTCTAAGAAGAAGCTTTGCAGATCAGACATTCCACCTCATACGTACGTCGTTCGGCAGGAGCCTCTTACTTTCCAATCGATAAAAATATTTCGCCTTATTTCTCAAAACCGCGTTCTAATACTCGCCACAATTGAAAAGTGCAAAATTCCGCGAGCGAACGAACTCCGCGAGCGACTTATTTACCACAGGGGTAGAATTTGCATCGCGGGAGTGGGCGAGGCCGATACTCAAGCCGCGTCGAAAGGCAGAGCGTCGCCGCGAGGATCTATTTTCGCAGGTCGCAAGCTCTAAGGAGCTTGGGGTCGTTTCGCGCCGCGCGCCGATGCAAACGAGCGACGCGCAGCGCTACTCGTAAATCTCGGGGCGCAAAGCGCCGCGCGACTTTAATAACTCATGAATAGCCGCCGAGAGTCATCGGGGCCGCGCGTGCGCGCGAGGTTACGGCCGGGCGTTTATCGTCGCGATGCCCATACCGATCCAGCCGATGACTCGCCGGCGCAGTGCGGCTTCTCCTCCTCTTTTTTTCCCGCGGTTTAACGCCTCTCCGAGGATGGGAGACGGACACCTACTTCGCCGGGATCGAGTCGGACGCGGGGAGAAGGATCGGTCGTTCGCCGGGATTTACGATGTTTTGTTTTATGATTAGATTCGCGTTCCGGCAATTTGATTGTTTGCTTTTATAGAGTCGCTAATGATGCTGTTGGAAAGTGGGACGGTGTTTTCACGAAGTGGTTTTAAAACAATGTAACGCCCCCGGGAAAACCGTGTCAAGCCGCGATAGAGGGAAATTTATTTTAAAATCAAAATCTTCTTAAGCTCTTAATCCTATTCGACACGGTTTTTACATGCTTCACTTTTACGAAAATAGTGGCTTTAATGTTTGTATTTTTTTTCCTTTCGTTATTTAGCAGAAGTAACGGCTTGAAATTCCTATTATACAACGTGAGTAAAATAAACATAATTTAAAATAATAATGGTATTATTAACTTTTGTTATATATGTATATAATGACTCGTTAAGCTGCTGTAGTTAGTAGTTATGATGAAACGTAAATAAATACTAAAAATATTAAAAAAAAAAAAAAAAAAATAGAATAAATAAACGTAGGAAACAAATGTGTGTCAAGTAAAAATACGCAGTAATACCGTGCGTGATAAAAATTTCTAAGATCATTTCAAATATCTATTTTTTATGTGAATCAGTAAATCAAACGCAAACTAAAGTCGATTTTTTTAGATATGCAGTCTTCTATACTCGAAATATAATTTTCAACTTTCTATCGCAGTCGAAAATCGCATTTCCACGAAAATTTTTCATAGCGTATCGGACGATCTCTACACACACTAAGTCCGTTTAGATAAATCTAACATTCATTAAGTTTTCAGTCTAATATATTATTCGAAACCACATCGATAAGAATCCGTTAATAAAATATCGAACAAAATGTAAAAACACATGTCTGACCGTATCTCGCCTTCATCTACTAATCAAATAAATACTCCGAAAATTGTCGAAGTACGAAAAAAGGAAAAAACAAACAAAAGTTACTTTTCTCTTCGCACTAAAATTTTCGTCGCGTATCCGTTGGCGCTATTCCTCGATCCCGGCTCGGCTCTCCGAGTCTATATCTCGTCCTCCGGTTCGATTCAGCTTTCCGACTGCGGAGGAGGGAGGAAGGGGGGCGCCTCGCGTAGAAGTGCAGTCCCGCGCGTCCATCGATCGGCCGCCTCCTCGATCGCTCCTCGCGCGCCAGCTCCTTATTCGCGCGATTCTTCTCGCGCGCCCGGGCGCGGCCGCTTGCCGGCGCAAGATTAACTCCGACCTTCCGTGCGCTCGATAAAGCCCGCCCGCTCGTGCCCGGCGAATTTATTGGCGGAGATAAAAATGCAGTCTCGCTGCGCCTCCCGATCGCGTCTGTTAATATTTATTGGCCTGCCGCGCGCGGACGGCAGTAACGCCTCCTCGCGAGACCCGCTCCTCGCTCTTCGTAAATAGGGGAGCGGAGATTGGCGCGCCGGATTAGACGAGCGCACGGAGGAGTGACGATTTTTTTCCCCCCCGACGTGGCAAGGTTGATTCGACTGTTTGGGTTTTTTTTATTAGTGTATTACGCTTTCGGTAGTGCATAATAAAGTCCAGTTTATTGAAGGCAGTTTGTGCGTTACTGCTGGAGTGTTTAGTTAGTAAGACTCCTGGGAATTAATAATCGGACGTGTACATAAATTATAGATAGTAATAAATAAATGAAATATCAGATGCCATATTTCTAGTGTTGAAAAAAAACTGTCTTGTCTGTTGTGTATTGAAACAAATTTAATAATCAAATGCAGGAATAAATAACGTTTCTTTGAGTAATTTTTATTTTTAATTAAATTTTTCCGACAATTACTTAATTTTTCAGGTATCATATTTTTTTTCTCGACGTCCCCGAATTTTATGAAGTAGCAAGATTTGTTTACTTAACTTTTGTATTTATATATTCTTACCTATGTATAAAGTATTTCTTACATAAACCATGGAGTTTTTGAAGTAGAGCGTCAAGTACTTACAGACTTAAAAACAGATGGTTAGTCAAGTGGTGCTGCCAAACCATTTATAATTCTTCTTTTGAGTTATTCTTAAGAATTTTTATTTCGATGTAAATACTTTCTTATTAATATTAATGTCACAAACTGATCTTGCATTTTTCAAAAAAAAACTCTAAGTGTCTAAGTTTTTCTAAGCAATCATTAAAGTTAATGGAAGTTCGCCGCCTCTTAGCGAGCGACCCTAACTTTATAATTAATACTCGAAGTGAAGCACCGAAGTCGCGCTAAACGTTTTCCTGATGTAACGCAAAGCCTCCGTAACTCTTCAGCTCAAAAAAATTACTCAAAACAGTCGAATAAAATGGAAAATTCCTCGCGGCGAAATATTAACGGCCTTCGCATAAAAGAGGGGCGTCCGTCGCTCAGCGCCGAGTCGCGAAAATAACGCTTTATAATTCGGGTGCACGAAAATAAAACTGCTGCTGTGCGAAAACTTGGGTGACCCCGCACTTGTCGCAAGTGAACACGCTAATTCGCGAGGAAGCGGTCGCCGATCCTTTTTTTTACTCTTCCAATCGGCTTTTTCCTAGCCCGCCGGGAATTAATTTCGACCCGTCGAATTAATTGCAGGTCGTCGCGCCGCACATCCTCGGCGGATTAACAAGCGCGGCGACGTAATAATACGCGCGTGGGAGACGGGTAATCGACGCTATCAAATAAATCAGGAAGCCTGGCCTCTCGTTCGCTCGTCGATCGTACGTCGCGGTGTAAATTCCGGATGTTTTTTCGAGTTAGCGGGTGGACCGTTTTGTTTTATACGCTCCGAGAATGGAGGGCGTATTTCCGAGCGGTACGTCGGTACATCGTTTATTTGCACGTGTAACGGGTTTTATTTTTATGGCGATTTTAAAACGAAAGCAGGAAAAGAAGGTGCGTTCGAATGTTTTCGATCGACCAAGAATGATTGATTGTGCGCACAGTTTTAATTATGATTGTATTTATTTATTTTTTTTTGTAATTTGACATGTTTTTTAAATATACAATATCACTGTCTATTATTTTATTAAAAAATAGTATGATGATAAGCAACAAAGAATATTTTATTTTTGTTAATATAATCTGCGAAGCCTTGTCTGCGATGTTTACACATGACATCATATTGAGAATATAATGTTATCTTTTGTTCACACTGATTGAACGATTATTACGTAAACATTGTGCTGAAACTAAATTTGCGGAACAACAGTGATTTTTATTACGCTAATAAATAGCACGATTCGACATATCAACATTAAAGCCGAAGAACACATTTAGGGTGGATAAATATTTGCTGAGGTAGATTAATTAATTTTTTTAGATTAAGATCTAGTCTCAATATTTACTAAAAATATCTACTACTGTCATTGACACCTGTTCTTAATGTAAACGCTAACATGGGTGTTGATAAAATTATTTTGTTATACAAATTACACTAACTACTCTAACTTAGCATTACAAATTATTTTCATATACTGTGGAGTAAGCTTTATGTAATTAATTAATATTAAAAAAAGTCACAAGTAACCGTGTCAAAAATGACCGAAGAAATGCTAAAAGTTTTTCCCGGAAAAGTGTGATTAACCACGACCTATGTATAACGAATGACATTCGCAGAATGAAATTCTCGGAATAACATTAACAGCGCCAACGATCAAGCTTAACTTCGGTTAAAAAGAAAAAAAAAAGAATCACGACCATCAAAACATTCCTTTTACTCTCATTTCATTATTACCGTCCCCTTTGCAAGCTGCATCGCCGCAAAAATCAGTGCGCGGCGAGGAAAAAAAAGCGCTATCCAGCTGCGGCCGCTGTTTTTCCTCTCTTTCTGTCGGGCGCGTCGTAAATTCGAGGGCTCACCGGGTCGAGCGGGGGCCGCCCTATTCGATTTGCATGTCACACGGGTCGCGCCCGGGCGCCGTGTTCGTTTGCCGATGCGGGAGATTGCGGGTGCTGAGGGGGTGGGCAGTGGTGGTGGCGGGCTAACTCTCTTACCTGGGGATAGTTGACCGGACGCGTTACCGCCAGATACCTGTCGAGGCTTATTGCGCAGAGGTTCAGAATCGAGGCCGTGCACATCCACACGTCCACCGCCAGCCATATCGAACACCAGATATCCCCGAAGATCCACACCTGTCCGGGGAATCGTAACGGTCAATGATTGCCCGGCGACATTTGCATTAATTATACGCGCCGCCCGCGCGATTTGCTAAATTAATCGCGCGGGAGCCGGCTGCGACGCTTTCGGCGCGAGGGTAATAAGCAATTCCGCCCCATTTTTTTTCTGTGACGTGACCGATTTCGAATTATGAATTTAGAGCGGTTACAACATTTTTCAATGTAGATACAAAAGATTACGAGTTCGGTGATTGCGCGCGCAATGTCAGTGTTAGTTTTATACGATTGGCAGGTGCAATCGTACCTGGTGTATTTTTGTATAGATTTATAAATACAGGTTTGTCCGATAAAAATTTATGTGTGTAACAATGTTTCCAATTTATTTTTTGCGATATATTCTTAGTTAAATATTTACTTGGTGAACATTGATACTTGCAAATTTTGAAAAGCCAGCGATCGTGATCTATAATTATTTCAATGACCTTAGAGCCATTGGTATACTTTTACTTCCTGCTAATTTTCATAAGACGTAGCCAATAGCAACATTCTGCGATAAATACCCCTTTGCACAAGTTAATAAACAACAAAGCAATTTAAAGTTCATAGAAACTGTAGATTTATTAAATTTTTACTGAATTATGTATACTTTCATCTATTATTTTTTCATTATACTTTATTTTCCGAGAATTCGAACAGTAACAAAGGTTTATGAAGTTTCTTTCAAGTTTATTAAATTTTACATCAAAGCTACTATCTAAATATAAAAAAATGAAATTCACATCGAAAGATTGAATATTATCTTATTTTACGTTATAATGCGTTCACTTTTTCGATAAGTGGTGGATTTATAACGTTAAAAGAGTTAATAATCACTCTTTCATAGTGAGAGGGTATTCATTAAAGGATTTTTAATGAATTATTAATTTTGCAAATTAATTTTGCATTCTTTATTTAAATCTTTTTTCCATGGAGAGGATATCGGATTAGTGATCAGTAGTATAAGTAGACATTGAGTATTCCTCTATAAGTATCGCGTTATGGAAGAAAGCCAAATTAGTTTTCTCTAATTCTTTTTATTTTGTAAACATAACTTTGTGTCTTTAAGTACCTTTAAAATATCCGAAAAAATTGTCTCGATAAGTGGCATAAGCGTCACCAGATAGAGTTTCAATTTAAATATTTCTCCCGTTAGAATAGCGAATTCAACAAGTGTTCTATGAAATTCTTTTGACTCGCTTACTCTCCAAAAAAGATTTAACAAACTCGCAAGAACGTAATTTCCCATACTATTTTAAACGTTGCCAATGTTAATAAAAAATACACCGTCCCGACACGAGGTGATTAACAAACACATCGTTTACTTCCCGCGAAATTCGTGAGTCACAAATCCGACAGCCTCCCCATTAGTCGCTAAGTCGAACATCAGAAAGAAGAGGATCGCCTGGTAGAAATTTCCCCGGGCAAAAGCGAATAAACACCGACCTTGAAGACCTCCCAGGTAGCGCTGAAGGGTAGCACCGCGACGCCGACCATGAGGTCGGCCACGGCCAGGCTGACGATGAACATGTTCGTGACGTTCCTCAGCTTGATGCTGTGGTACACAGCGGCGATGACCAGCACGTTGCCCAGCACGACCATGACGTTGACCACGGCGAGGACGGCCAGGGTGACGACGATCCCGGGTCCCGACCACTCGACCGCCGTGTACAGGGCGTTGCATGCGGACTCGTTCAGATCCCGCATCTTACGGGCTGCTTGTCGCACTCGCGCCCCCACCGCGCCCAGCACCCGCGGCTACTCCGCCCGCCGTCGGCCCGTCATTTCTCGCTGCACTCGGGATCGCTATACCGGCACTCGGCACACTTCGCCCCCTCACGCGCACATCTTTCCCTCGCGCACTATAAACCCGGTATACACAGTAAACGAGCGGCCGACGAGGCGCGCGCTCGCCGGCCTTTTCTTTATCTCCTCACTCTTTTAAATATAATACAGTGCGTCGCTCGGGCCGGCCTTCCTTATTCGCGCGGCCGGCTCGTTTCTTCTCGCCTCGCTTTTTTCTTTCTCTTCCTCCTCTCTGGCCGCGTCGCGCGCGCTCCCCACCAACACGGCGCGCCGGCACCACCGACACTCGCGGCCTCACTCAGTCAGCAGCCTCGGCGCGGAGGCGCCGCACACGCGGCCGGAGGCGCGGCCCCCGCGGGGGGCAGGGGGGTGGGCGGGCGAGGAGGTGTGCAATGGGCAAGGCCGCGCGACGGAAACGGTGCTGCGGGCGCGCGGACTAGGCGACGTCCCGGCACCTCTTCCCGGCTGAGCGGAGCTCGGTCGCCGGCGATGTGCGCCGCTTCCTCCGGCTGGCGACGTGGGGGCCGCCTGCGAGACTACGCGCGACCGGGCGCGAGCTTACGCTGCTACTGGTGCTGCTGATGCTGCCGCTGGGATGCGTCTGCTGCCTCGATGAGTTCCTACGCCGGGCCGAACGATTCTTGCGCCTCGTCGCCGCCTCCATTTTGCCGGCTTCTGCGAACAAAATTTTAACAATGGATTAGAGCTTTTCTTTTCTTTAAGGGCTGAGTTTTATTTGTCTTTTTAAGGCTGGATAATTGCTTCGAATTAGGATTTCAATTCATTTTTTAGGACTTATTGAACTCCTGTGGCAATGGAAAATATATATAGTGAAAGTACGATAAATCAGTGTAAAGTTATGATGATTGGAATAATGAAACTTAAAATACGTAACTTAGCCTTAAACTTGAAAAGTAAAAGCCGAAGTAACGACAAAAGTTGCGCTTAAAATGTTCTGCGACGTTCTTTCAATTTAAAAAAATGATCCAAAAACAGAAATCTCAGGTCCACTGATTCCAGTGATTAGTAATAACAAAAAATGTATTTCTAATATAAAATAGAATAAAATAGAATAAACATTTATTCAAGCTAATAAGGACCTACGTGTCGATGTCAGCTCGAATGCATTACCGACTAAGGTAAAAAGTACATATCACAGTAAAAAAAAAATTGTTGTGTATAATTAAAATACTAAAGTAAAAATAAAAGCAAATAGTACTTGAATGTATAAAATAAAATCATAAATAAGCAAAAAAATGAAAACTAAAAATAACGATATGCACTGCTTTTACGAAATTTTGCTAATAATTTGTGGGCTAATTAATTTTCATCGTAGCCATTTAATTTTCCCATTCGGAAGAATTGCCTGTCGACCAATCGATCATGCAGTAACGAGAATGCTCAATTGCTGTCAAGGGGGGATGCCGAGCGAATGCTATACAACATAGAAGTATGGAAAAATGATTCTATATACGAAATCAAATTGAGCTCCGTACAATGGCACGTGGGCAAAAACCGTGGCGGCGTTCTTTTTTCGGCTCGCTGTTAACATCGGCGGAATTGACTTTAATTTCAAAAGGTACAGACTGAAGTAGCGGCAGGCCATCGAAATGAAAGCGCTCGCTAAAATTATTTCGCGAGCAGGTGGATTAAAAGCGAGTCTCGTCAATTGTTCGCTCGCTCTTAGCCTTCTATTTGTAAGAGATCAAATTAATCTCATAGAATTGATTGCTGTTAAAACACGAATAAAAGCGACTCTGCGCTCGCGCTCGCAGTGTCGTAAAACAAAATCCCGATTCAAAGTCATGACTCGGAGCGGCTGCCGAACCGAGGGATCGATGTTTGGAGAGTCGATCGTTTCCCGCTGCCAATCGAAATAACACCCCAATTCCACTGTAAATCCACCCGTCTGCTTGTGCAAATTTAACAATAATTTTCACGAGACCCGCTGAATCCCACCGCTGACACCATGCTCACGACGCTCCAGGCAATTTCTGTGAATGCATGTGTGCGAAAAAAAAAACGAACGCCTCCCCCACTGAAACCTCCCGATGAAGCGACAGACGTGCGAATAAGAACACGGACATTTGGTCCTCGAAAAGCGGCAAGGTCGCGCGCAAGCGATTTCTCCATTATTTTCTCGTTTGTGCGTCTATCCCGCCCCGCTTTCCAATCTCCCGAACGGCCGGTCGCGCGGGAAAAATCGAATTTTCGCGTAGGGTGTACAGCTCCGACGAAGCGAGGGAGGGGGAGAGGCTCAAGAGGGATTTTCGCCTTTTCGTCGGCGTCGATCCACTCCCCGCCCCCCCGCCGCGCGTACTTATCGGATTTTTTTATCAGCCGTCGTTCCCGCCTGCCCCTCCGCGCGCACGAGATGCTAAACAACGGCGCGTGCTCGCGCTCGAGAAAATAATGGACGCACTCCACTCTCGCCGGCGAGCTCGTTCCGGCGCGCCAGATAAACGGAAGTATAAATTGAATGGATCCGGCGAATTATAATTATCCGAGCATCTCTCCTTCCAACCCCTCCCACATCCTCCGACACGTGTCTTCCGTGCACTTTATTATGTTTATTCGGAGAAACATGAGTCGGCTTATCGTGCCGCCGACGAATCGCGTCGTTACCTTCGACGCCGGGGAACTAGGTTAATGCTGCTCCGAAATAAAAAGGATCGTGATTAAACAGATTATGCGTGACGTTATTTATTTTATTTCCCGAACAAAAGGAACGCAGTTTGCTCGGATAAGGCGCGACTTCCCCGCGCAGTTTCTTGCCTCCGCTTGGAATCATTTACTTTTGCTGAGTAAGAATCTAGAATAGCTAGATTCAAAATTTTTTACGGCGATTGTTTCTTGTCTAAATTTAATATTTAGTATGCACTATTCAAGTTTTTTTTTTATAGCACTATAACGCAGCAGTCAAAAAACAATTATTCCATCGCGACCCCCGCGCCTATTTTTCAGTGACGAGTACGCCTTTTAAGCAGCAGAGCGCTGAGTCAGAAGAGGCTGCGAGGAAAACATCAATTTTTACTACTAACGAATTTGTTTCAAAGAGTTTACACTCATCAACCACGAAGACATGAAACAACTCGCAATTTACTTTTTACGTCCCATTCGCGACTGCAACTCACCGTATAAAAAAGCAACACAGGTATTAAAGTTATAATTAACTTCTTTCGCATAAAAAAAAGGCAAACAGACGTGACAAGCTTTGTTAGCTCTTGCCACGTGCAGTAACGCGCGAAACTTCAACTTCGCCAACGGCTCGGTTTCATTAAATTCCACCAACGCTCTCGAACGGCGAAGATCTCCCCCATCGAAAAGGTATCACTGCATGGGAATATCAAAGCGATTAACAGTATTTTATTTACTTTGGAGACGTGCGAGTTGACGGTCGCGCGGTTATAAGGGAGGGCGCGAGTGTATATCAGAATTCGATATTCATCGGATAAATTGAAATCCAATATCGCGGATCACGTGTGAGCGAGAGTACGTATGGATCGATGGATGCCGTAGTGCAAGCACCTCGCGCGACGCCTACGGCGTAAGTCGAGTCACAGCAGCGATCCGAGAGACTCGCCTGTTGCTATTTATCGAAACTGCTTGACCGCAGGAGATGTGCTTGAGAGTGGTTAATGAGCAACTTTGCGCGAGCTACTGCGCTAATGAGCTGGTCAATTAGCGATCGGATAAGATATTGGATTGGAAAGAGATTTGTCTGGGCGCTGGCTCGAGACCGCGGCGCTTAATTCAAGTTGTTTATGTAATCGGGAAGTGGAGCGGATATCAACGCGAATAATAGAATGCGAAATAATTGTAAAATAATTTTTTTACGTATTATTTGGCTAAGCCCATTTCACGTTTCAAAAAATATTTATCGGTCAGTTGACTTGAATTCATAAAGATTAACACACAATACTAATAAAGACGGTTTATAAATCACTTATAAAGTGGCAATATTTTAGGAGTAATATCAAATACAATATCGCACTCGTAAAATAGTGGAGGCGTTGTGCCGGTAAACCTGACCATATACTATAGCCATAATGTACTACTACATTTTATGATAATTAATATTGCTTGTTTCCTTAATATGGCAGTTGTTTGTAGTCCGGAAACGTTATCGTACACTATTTTAATTAATACAAGATTTTTCTTCGCATCTAATTTAAGAGCCATAAAGAACAGTTTACAGCAGAAATATTTTTTTTAGATTTTTATAAGACATTACGCACGTTTCTGACTACTTTTTCAAAACATTCTATTTTTATAATACAGATTGTTGATAAAAATATAATCGATAAATTACATAAACAAAATTTATGTACAAAAAAATATTCTGAATTAAAACTTGACCGCGTCTCATGTATTCAATAAAAAAATGTTTATACGCATAGAAAACAAAACAAATTCAAGTGTCTAGCTTATCTAAACGAAACCAATTTATAACTCCCAACCTAATAAAAAGCAATGTACACTGAAACTTCGGCTCTGTACCTTCGAGATCTAACTAATTAGCGTAATTAGAGGCAACATAAAAACTAGCAATTCAAACATCAATTAAACTTTGTGAATTTAAGCAGGGAGCGCGGAATTGCGTGCATAGCAGTAGAGAATGACCGGATCCAGTCAGACCGGCGCACCGAGGGACACGCACAATGCCGCGAGCACAAAAACAATCGTCAAACAAATTTGCCACGTCCAAATTAAATATTAGCCGAGACTTTCTACCCCAGTTATAAACTTCAATTTCCATTTCAATCCTCCCGCTCTCTCTCTCTTTCTCTCACTACATATATTTACCCCAACAAATATCGAAATTCACCTCCTCTCGGCGCTCCGCGCGTGCGGATGAAAAATGACGAAAGCGAGCCAAGTGCCTGGGCCGCGCGTCACGCGACGAGTGCAAATAATCGTCCAGCTCGGATAATTGCGATTCTCATCGCGGCCTCTCGAATTCGGCGCCCGAAGCGGACACCACCGCCGGCCGAACTCTACCCGCTCGCCGATTAAAACTCGAGCGATCGGATAAGCGCGCGCGTACACACGTACGAGCGAGCGTCGAGCGCGGCGTGCTCGAGCGGACTCGCCGAGGTGCGCCTCCCCCCTCGTCGGAGCGACTCTGCGCGGCAGCGCGTAGGCGCCGGCGTCCTCGCCGGTGGACTGTAGAGCCGCCGCCGGGGTCTAGTGCCACCGGCGCCGCGCTTCTTCGCCGCGCGCGAGCGCGATCGATTGTTCCCAAATTAGTTTAGCGCGCCGCGCAACCTGGCTGCGGGGGTGGGAGAATTCGGCCGGCCCATGCTAATTGATCGGGGGCCAGGGCGAAAGGCTGTAACGTCGATCCTTTATCAGCGGGCTTAATGACTTTTAATAGAGTTGTAATGACAGTGGAGCGCCGGGCTGAAAGTGACCCCCCGCCGCGAAGCTCGGCTCGCTCGAGCGGGAAAGCGGAATCCCAGCTGTGGGAGGCAAACTTTAAGTGATTTTCTTCTTTTTTTTTGTATCGACTCCGACGTTAAAGAATTTGCGATTTATGTTCGAATGTATTACAGCGGGATTTTTAAATATAAAATATATCTGCATTTAATTAAAATTTTGTTTTGATTAAAGCAGCCACGTTACGTTTAATATTTTCCACAAGATTATACCCGAAAAAAAGTAAAATTAACGTAAAAAATATTGCTAATACAGTTTATAATCAACATACATAAAAGTGTCAATTTTACATGTTCATTATTTCGATAATAACATTATTTAAGCACTTAAAATATTACACGCTTGAAAGTTGTCCAATTTTCGAAAGAAATTTACGACGCGTTATTTTTTGAAGCCGACGTCGTAAATACATTGTACCAAATACATAAAATTTTTACGATGCTTAAGCATTTTCGCATATGAAAAAAAAAATTTGAAATATCCGCGCGCAGTTTGGTAACGTTTGCATAACTCTCCCCTCGAAGCTACATTACGGGCAGGCGCTCGAATAGCTTCGCAACTTTTCCATAATGGCGAAAAAGGAAAGCACGCGGATGGCGCACAATAAACGCCGCGCGTGCCTCTCTCTGCAACTGCACTCTCGCTGTGCAAATTTCCCGCGCGCTCCGCCCTACTTTCGCAAAAAAAAAGAGCCGCGCAATATCGCGCGCGCGCGCGCCGGGAACAATTCGTCCTCACAAAATCGGAGCATCGCAGGGTGATCGAACCCGTCAAAGCCGTCCCCATCAATTTCAGGCGCGCGCCACGATTTTCCCCGACGCCCGAGCGATCGTGTGTAGC
This sequence comes from Eurytoma californica, assembly GCA_035586675.1. Taxonomy (NCBI): domain Eukaryota; kingdom Metazoa; phylum Arthropoda; class Insecta; order Hymenoptera; family Eurytomidae; genus Eurytoma; species Eurytoma californica. Next base: position 1,758,591 of record JAXIUT010000037.1, on the reverse strand, counting down.
CTCCTCTCTTTAATCGCGCCCACTCGCTCGCGCGCGCGCACACACATTTCAATAAGCGGCCGCGCGACTCGCCGATAATTACGGCGGCGTTCTATTTCCGGCGGCGCGCGCGACGCTGAAAAATCAATGCCCAGGCCAAGATAGCTCCAATTGTCTCCGCGATTGCCCCGGTCGCGTCGTTATACTTTCCCTTCGCCGCCCTCCCCCCCTCCTCTCTCCTCTCGTTCCTCGATAAACGAATCGAAGGTAAGCGCGCGCACCCGCGCCGTCTCTGTCTCTCCGCGCTCGAGAGACCCTCTCGTACGCAAACGAGACTTTTCAGCAAACGACGCGGGGGGGCCCCGATCGATGTCACCTATAGGCGCTGCGTCCCGCCGTTAGTGCCCGAGTCCGAGTGTGCAACTGCCGTTGGGGAAATTCGAACGAGGAGGGCTCGCTCTAAAGGTGATCGTAAAAAATTAACGGGGAATTCTTGGCTGCATTGTTTATGAGAGGTGAGAATGGACGATTTGTTTTCATTCTTTCACGCGGTGATCCGGACAAGTTACAGGAGATAGCGAAAGCTTTATTTTGGCGGGCGCCGTCTTTGGCTTTCTATTTATAGAGAATTGATGTCGCGGTGAACCGTGTCGTAAATATTTTCTGTTTTGAAAATAGAACGTTTAATTAAGCGATTTCGAATGTTACCAAGACTTGTTAGAAGCGAGGATGAAATTTCAACGTGACGAAAATTTGTTAAACATTTAGTCAGAATCGATATATTTGATGAAAAACTTTAATTTTGCGGAAAATTTTCAATGAACTTCTAAACGTCAATTTAAATTTCATTAATTACTTTTTGTTTAATTGATTTGAGCTGTAAATACAGTAATTAGCTTAAAGACCATTAACAGTATTTGATGCACTGTAAATTTGACCTACGTTTCTTTTATTTACAAGGACAGAACTTCTTGAAACTGTAATTTACTATTTTCACTTCGATTTTTAAAATAATTTTCACTATCCATATAAAGTGAATTTTGAAAAAAATCCGTGTAAGATTTATAAAACTTATCGATTATCGATTCTGGGTTTCCTTTTAAAGTCAACGCGGCATTTTTAAAATTCATGACTGCACGGAATTTTTTTTTACATTTCCATATTTTTTCAATAAATTCTTGAGACAAAATCCGGTATCTGGTAGTTGCAAAAATTCGGAGTATTTAAACAATGCATTAAACTCTCTTTATCTCTTAACTTTCAATGTACGTTGAAATATGCGAATATAACCTAATGAGGGTAGAATATTATTCATATACATTGCAGGCACAAAGGCATTTCAGAACTTTTGACAAATGAGCTTCCTTTCGGATTCGAATAAAGCACCGCTATGAAAGCTTATTGAGAAAGAAAAATTGATCTCAATTGAATCAAATGCTCTCAAATTACCTACGCACTTTGATGACATAAGTACTCGGACAATTTTCATTCCTAATAGTAAATTTGTTCAATTATATAAACATTAATTAATAAACTTATTCATGTTCTTTACATGCCATATGAATAGAATTTCCAATGGACTAAATAACTGGAATGTGCCTAATCTTGTAAAGGAAGAAACTGGAATATCTGATTCAAATAAAAGTAATCTGTAATCAAGATCTATACGCAAATTAGAATAATCAGATATAACCTTGAAAATGACTATTTTTTTCCTTTGGCCTCAAGTTGCTATGTATACCAACTGTGGTCAACTTCATGAGTCATAAACCTGTTTCTTTTATATTGTACAGCAATTGGTTATAATTACACGTTTCATATCATCATTCACTAAAGATAAATGACGTTTTTATAGAGTCATTTTAATTTTGAAAGTGTATGAATGAAATATTGTTAAGTGACATTCTGCATGATGTGTCTGTTATATAACAATTTGAATAATTATATTCATTATTAAAAGCATAGATTAACTTTCACGTATGAAAAAATGAAATTATAAAATAAGTTTGTTAATTTTTGTTGAATTAAATTTATCAAATACAAAAAAAGAATAACGCACAGAATGCATATTTAAGAGAAATAAAAGGTAATCAAGAAGATTATTATACTTAGTTATAAACAGTATATGAATGACGAAATAGAAACTCATCAAACCATCACTTTTTGTCCCAAAAGTTTCGAAGACATTTATGACGTAAGATATTCGCACAAGAAAGCGGAAAATCATAAGCTAAGTTTTCTCCTTTGAAGACTTTTTCTACGAGATGAGTATATATACGTTCACATGGAGGGTTAAAAAGTAAGTTAATTATAAAAATAAGTCAAAATAAAGCTAATTCACATTTTTCGTATTGAATAAAAATAATAAAATTATAGCAAACAATCTTTTAATTTTATGGAACTTTTTTCCAATTCCTCAACAATTTATTTTACTGGATGTATTACGACACTAATTCATCTTACGAATCAGTTTAAGAAGAGATTATAATTTCCTTCAATAAAAGTCCCTTTAAAAAGTCAGTAAACTTGCTCGATTCTGCGACCCATAAACTAACTGGAGAGAGGCGAAGTTGGTAAGGGAATTTCATAGAAAGAAAAGCTATCCTCGATATTTCCTGAGTTATATACGGTATTATATAAGCAGGCTGAGTTCGGTAGAAGTCCCTAGAACTCCATGAGTTCACGAGGAGAGTCTCGAGGCGCGCTGAGAGCCCGAGTTTCGCCTAACTTTCGCTCAAGTCATTCGCAACAATTTTTCTTTTGTCTTTTGTCAACAATTCGATTATTGAAAAAGAGTATTCGTAAAAGGATTTTTCGATAAATTTTCCGACACGAATTTCCAAGCAAGGATACGATGTATTCTTAAATTAAATAAAAAGTTTATATAAATATTCAGGTGAATTTTGGAGTAAAAAAGTAATCGTAGCGATCAACTAACTCATTAATAACAGCATTAGAAAGTAAGGTAAAAAGAGCGGGCCGTATTATCGAAATAAGTATTCTGAAATTCAGATTGAGATGTAAATTTGAATTTTATGAGGGTCCCTGCGAAACCGATCCTCAAGGGCACTAAATTTTTTAATGGCTATCTGTATGAATTTATAACTATGCTCACATTTTTACGTAAACCAATGAGTTTATAAAACATAAAAGATGTTTTGGAATTTTGCTTCATACTGCGACACCGTTTACGAAAATTAATATTTTGAGTCACTTGTTCAAAAAATTTGATACTTCCAAAAAAATGGGTCGGTAGATGGAGACGTTCCTTTCGTGAGTCTTATCGAATTTTGATAAAATGCATTGAAAAAGGCTATAAAATAGTGAAGCGATAACAATGAAATCCAGAAAATCTTAAGAATAAGACAGCGTGAAATGAACGCAACGGTAAAGAAAATTGCAATGCGTGCGAAGAAAGTATTTCAATCTAAAACTTGGATAATGAAAAAAGTATACGTCGAAAGTGGGAAAGCTTCCCGTTTACTATAAAAGTCGACAACTTCATACTCGCTTCAGATTTTTTTACCTCTTAAATCTCATTAGCGAGTTTTTCAAAATCTGTAATTTTTCATTGTTTTAAAACTCTTATTACAAAGCAATAATTTCCTACTAAACTGTTCACAATTTTTTTAAAAATTCAATTAGAGCAAACGTTAAATTTTTTATTTCATTAGGAACATAATTGTTTTTTTTTTAAATACATTTTTAAATTGTCTCGGAGGAAATAAAAGTTGTCATTTTTGCTGAAGCTTTAATGAAATTACTAATATTTCTTGTAATCTTACATGATATTAGGCTACTTTAGCACATCTTGAAAATTAAAATTTTTGAAAATGGTACGACGTCACATCGAGGAAAAAATTAAAAAACTCGTACTTAGATGATCACGAGTACTTCAGCTGAGTCCCCATCAAACGAAATTGGGTATAACAATCTACCCTTTTTAACTGTCCCTCCATCAACTCTCTAATATCTAGTCGTTAAGAAATCTCGATCTTTCCGGATCTCTCAGGTACAGAAGTTTTTTTTTAACTAAATTAGTTGAAGCTACTTTCTTTTTTAATTTAATATTTATTAATATAATAATTAACATAATGATGTATTTTTTTAATTGTATTTATTTTGCGAAAAATTCTTAACTAAGTATATCTTTTTCTTGCATTAATTAATTTATGAAATTAATTATGTATTGCAGATAAATCAATCATTTTAGATTAACTCGAAATTTTCGTAACATGTTTTTACCATAGCTTTCGGCGTCTGACAGTCCCTGCTAAATTCATCATAACAAATGAAAGATTTCCTAAGCGTGGGTTAATTTGTATAATTAAAATACAGGGATCAAGAGATTAGATAAATGTCGGAAGAAAGAAAAAAATAAATAAATTTAAATGCTGACTAGTTCGCACGGTGCTTTCAACTATCGATTTCCTTAATTGAATTTTAATCCCAGCAAAAAAAGAAACAAATCGAATTTCTCGAAAGATTCAGCCAAAATTATCACTTCGGAAAAAACCGATCGAGTCTTCTCCTCTAAACGCAGCTCGCCAATCTCGCATTTTGTAATCCTCATCTGGGAACTCCGCGATTCTTGCCAACGAATGTACATCATCGTCGAAATTTCGAGTTGCAAAAGCGCGGCGATTTTCGTTGGATTCTATAATCCAACCCGAGCGCGTGCAACTTAATCCCCGATCTCCATCGAGTGGCGCGCCGCGAGCGCGTGTCGACATCGGCCCCTTTCAAAAATACCCCGGTCGTACATCACTCGAGAGCAAAAACAAAAGTTGAAAATCCAGCGAGCCGGCGAAAATTCGAAAAGCGATACGCGCGGCATAGACAGCCGCGGGGCGCTTCGGCCGCCAGGACATTGGGTATTTGGCACACGTCCGCGCGCCCACGCGCACCTCCCCGCTCGGCAGGGAGGGAAGAGGCTGCGGGGCCAGTCGACACGTGCTGCGCGCGCCAGTTCCTCGTGTTCCCTCTATCGACGCCGCCCCTGCACGTAGGTAATCGTGCGCCGGGCGCATACCACGGATTCCGCGGCCTGGATTTTCGCCTTGCCTGCGCGATCCGCGGGAAACCCTCCTCCCCACTGGATGTCAAGCCGACGCCTGCAGGATCGCAGGGACCGAGGTGACACGGAGGCTCGTGTAGTGTATACACTGTAGCGCGCCTTTCTTTTTTGTTGGAAATTTAAATGGAGCGGGAAGATCGAGAGCGGGGCTTCGTTTGCTCGTAAAGTTTGCCGAGGTGTTGGGGGACTCGTTCGCTAATTAAGATTTCAAGAAGCTGAATTAGCTTGCAGGCCAAGCGTTTCGTTACACCTGCAAACTTCGGCAATTAATTCCCTGTGTCGAGTTTTTAGAAAAACGGGAGTTAATAATTTTTTCAATTTTCATTTTAAACCTGTAATGTATGTAATGTTAGACTATAATATTTAGATATGAAAATGTTTATGGTAATACTTATATCGCGCCTCTTTAATATTGTATAGCACTCAGAAGTGGTACCTACCGTATTGAACAATTTTTACATTTCAGCCAATGAATTGCTTTTAATATTTCAAGGATCAAGATTTACGCCGGACGACTAATAAACCCATCAAGCCCGAATCGTAAAACAGGCTGCACTACTACAGCTCGAATGAATAATAAATTTAACTTTTAGTTCGAATCCAGTCTCCCTTTCGCGCTGCTTTATTAACCCAAGGACCATTGGTACAGCCGAAATTTCAGCACAATCGTGTCTCTTTATTTACGCCCGGTAATAAGGTGTGTTTAGGCCGATCGAGATTCCGCTGAAAGCACAAGTCCGACGAGCCGCGTGTGTACCTGGTACAGACCCACACATACACACATACACGCACACGCACATACACATGCACACACACACGTACGCATACGCGCACATACACACATGGGTACACCACGTTGCGACGGTCGCAAGCGATTTTCGCGCGCCGAGCCCTTACACGCCTGGGTGAATGACGCGCGGAACTCCTCGGCGCTGTTTAATAAGTCACTCGACACAGGGGGGGGGGGGGGGCGGCGATCGGAATTTCCTTGAGGAGATAAGGATACATGGGTGCGGACGCCCTGATAAATTGAGTCCTGCATCATTGATCGAGAAATGATTCGACGCTTTTTTTTGTTAAGGATTCAAGAGGTTTTTCTGCGCTTTTCAGTGAAAAATGCTCTGGGGTGAAGGGTGGTAATACCATCGTGTTACTCGTGTATCTTCATTGATCGAGGCAGAATTTATGTTTCGACATTAATTTGCTTTTGATTAATGCTAAAATTTAATGAATAATTTAATAAATTCATATGACATAGCAGTACTGTAAAATTGGGGTACATAAATTAATTGTAAAATTCGGGTACATAAATCGGCTAACGTTAATTAATTTTGTCTTCAATTATCAAATTAACATTTTTTTGAAATAGAAATAACTCGTTAATGAATAAATCGCATTGAAAGATAAATGATTTTGTGTAATAAAATGCAGCCCGGAACTCAAATTAAAAAACAAGAAGCATTTGTCAGGCAATTCGCACCGTCAAAGCGAGGAGTTATGAACCGCTCTTCAGGATGTTGTTTATTTTAAAAATATTTTCGTTGGCAAGAACAAAGTAGCATGCGGTTGAAGCGGTCACCAAGTAAATCCGCGTGCATCGGGCAATTAAAACGTTAATTTATTTTCCAGCGCGTCACATAAATTTCCAAGTTAATTTGAGAGCGCACCTCTTCGAAGCGGACCAACGCACGTTTAAAAAAAGGCTCGCACTGCTTCATAAAAATAAACGAGTCCGTCCGTTGAAGAAAAAAAAATTGCTGTCACGCATCGTTAGCCGCCACCGCGGACAATCCGGTTTTGATTTATCAGGCGAAATACGCTGGGGTCTCCGCGCCCAAAAGCGTCGATTACGCGTGGCGTCTCCAATCGCTGGAGGGGGCGCCGACGATCGATCGCTCGCGCGCCATTTCAATCTTCGCCGATTTGAAAAATCGCGCTTTTCCCAACTTTATA
>JAXIUT010000037.1:1727794-1751482 GCA_035586675.1 Eurytoma californica | reverse complement strand
CACTAACTAATTCCACGGTTCAATTTATATTTTTGTTGTTTGGCGAATAAAAGCCTTTGTCCATTTTTTAAGAGCGCATATCGTTATTTCACGCGTACCTCATCGGTCGACTTTTATTTACCCTGAAATCTGGGTCGGGGAGGACCCAGATTTCACCCTGTTACAACTTTAAGTGTAAGCAGCAAACTGTAAGTGTTTGAAGCACTTGAAAGTAGAAAAAATTTCTTAATTTTATTATCATCCATGTCAAATTAATTGTCAAATTAACTTGACATGGATGATATTTCAATGCATAAATATTTCATAGCCACGAAAGCTTTTAAAATCTCATTAATCAATAATATAAGATGTGAAAGCATAACAGACACAATTTTATCATTTATCAATATCAAGGCACTAAACATAATCTGTAAAATTACTCCGCGTCAGTCTCGAGATTCATGAAAAAAATTACTATTTTTAGCCTGTACACTTAACCGTATCCAATCACCGTCCGGAAAATTCAAAATCTCACCTTGACGTGCGGCTCGTATCTGTTATAGCCGTCGCGCCTTATTAATTTCAATCTCCTCGGCCGGCAAAAAAGTAGTCAGTTCATTTAAGGCTAACTTTAGAAATTCAATACCGCGGAGGCGAACATTAGTCTGCCGGGTCGTCAAAATAGCGAGCATCAAGCCGGGCGGCGCGACCGAAAATACCAAACCGCGAAGATAATATCACGCTCTTTACAAACTCCTTAAAAAAAGTCTTCAATGATGTACTTTCTGCCGCGCCTTTAGCTCTTCTTCATATTCGTAATAGTATATTACGTACCTAGCCCTGTATAATAAGAAGTCTCGGCTTCGCCTCGGTCGACAATGACATGTGATCTGAGGCTTTCTTATTATACAGGGCTAGGTATGTATACTATTTTGCATCAACAGCGAGCCGAAAGTACAAACTCCCGATGGGTCGCTAGGAGGGAAATTGGACTTTCGGCGAGCGTGTGGTGAAAATAATTTTTCACGTGAAAGCGAGTTCGAGATGATCCTGGGATATCATAGGTATATTAATTCAGTGGATATCCACAAATCAATTGTTCGTGTTAAAATATGTGCTCTAAAAATGTCAGTCAGTCAATGGAATATTAATGAATACGTTTAATTTTGCATTTACACGTCCTCTTAAACATTATTTTTATTTGTAGCATTTAATGATATTTCGACATTTACACATAGCAGAAGCAAAGTGAATAAGCACAACAGTGAATAGTGTCCGGTGAGCATTTTGCGTCCACTCGATCTCCGGCCCACCTCTGCAATCCTCCATTTCTCCCTCCCGCAAGTTAAGCTCCAGCAGGTTCTCCTCGCAGGCGCGGAGCGTCCCGTCCGAGTGAAGCGACGCATCGGCTTGCGCGACATTCAAAGCGGAGCGTCCTTTTTCCCGCGGGCGAGCTCGTTGGATGCCGCGCGCGGCGTTCTCAAAGTGGCTACCGGGAAATAAATCGGAGGCGAACGAGCGGAATTATAGAGAAGACGCGGCGAACGCGGACGGGGTCCTCGCGGCGCTTACGTCACTTTTTCGCTCCGCCATTCCCTTTGAGCGGCTATTTTCATCTTAATGATGCGCGGCTTGTATCGTTATCCCTTCGCGGCCGGGCGATGGAATTGCGATCGATTATTGAATTCCGCGCGCGAGCCCCGCTTCTAGCGCCTTTTCTCCGCTCTTCTACAGACTTTGAAGGCGCTGCAAATTGACTTGGTGATTTTTATTTTTACGACGCAACGCGCGAAGCCTTGCGGGGATCCTCAACCGTTTACGACTTTAAGTGATCAAGTTAGTTTATAAATTTAAAGCAAACGCCGCAGCAAATTCAATTTAAATATATGTTTGTTAGAGGATCAATTGCTGAATTGTATTTTCATCTTGAACAAAATTTTAAGAATATTGTAAAGAATTAATAATTTTACTTATCGAATACATTTGTTTTATTAAATTTAGAACTATTTCAACTTGATAAGTGATAATCTTTATTTTTTACTAACTATGGTAACGTTTCGAGTCATTGCAGTCATTTTACTATAGGTTTTATAGTCCAAACATATTTAAAAAGATCCATAACAACCTACAATTCACAAATTTAAATTATTAAAATGTTTTGCGGAACAAAATTCGGAATAATATTAAAAAATAAATATAATATTAAATTTAATAAATATAATATTAAATTTAATAAATATAATATTAAATTTAATAAATATAATATTAAATTTAATAAATATATTATTAAATAATATTATGCGCAACTTAATAAATAATTCAAAGAAAAAAATCACGACAAAATGCAAACACCTAGTTAAAAAATGAGAGGATCCCCAATCACAAGTCATTGTACTCGTCATTTTTATTTAAATGCGTCAAAATGAATATTTATTTTCTCGGGCAACCTATTCAGTTCACCTCGGGGCCGTAATTTTTCGCGCATAAATCGCCGGTTCGTATCAATTGATCGGCGCAGCTCCGCTTCGAAAAGGCAAAACGCCGATCGGTCCCCTCGAATCAAAGTTTCTTTCCGCGCGCCGCGGCAGGGCGAAGGAGACGCGCTGTATATCATACATAATGCATCGAGCGTCAAAGGGTCAAAGTAAAGAAGAGAAAAAAGAGAGAGGACGAGAGTAGGAGAGAGAAAGACACAGAAGTTCCAAGCTCGAAATTCAGCCGCAATTTTTCCCAGGCACGTCCGATTCTTTCCGGCGTATCCGCCCCTCCTGCCCCGCGACCCGCCCGCGCAGCCGGGGGGTGGGGGCCGGCCCCTTTTATCTCTCCACTTTTCCGCGGCACTCGTCATCGTCGCTTCGAGCTGCACTCGTCGCGAGAACAAGTTACCCCCCCACCCGCCCCGCCAGCCCCAATCTCGAGCTCCCCTTTTGAGCGGCGCGGGCTTTTCGGGGTCGGCGTCGCGTCTTAATTACGAAGCAATGTTCTCGCGGGCCCGAGCCTCTCTCCCGACGGATTGACACGCTTTGTAGGTCACCAGATGCGAGTTTGCAGCCGCGATGCGTTTCGCGCGCCTGTTTTTTATTGGGCTCGATTCCCCTCGAATCCGGCGACGAGTGCGCACCCGCGGGACAGTTATTGGATTTCGATATCGCGGCGATCGTTAATTTAGCCAAGTTTATGAAATTCGCGGCCGATTAGACAGAGGCACGCGCGTTTCGGACAGCCGTCGTTTCGAGAGATTCATTGTGTCGACGCGGTGGCCATGCGGCAGCCCCGGCGCTTCGATCGAGGAGCTCTCTCGGTTTACGGAGCAGTATAACGAGAGGCTTTAGCTGGTGTATCACGATATAATAATGAATGGGTCGCGTGATTCTAAGCCAGTTAAATTCACTTCATACGCCACTTGAATGACCTTTTTAATATTTTAAATTTACATTTTTCAATTAGTTAATTAAAGTTTTTTTTTTATAAAATAAAATGTAAATGTATTGTAACAATTTATTGATCAGCTGATTGCTTTAATATTACCTTCTTGTTTTTTAGTTTGCGCGTAGAGTCTATTCGAAGTGCGAAATGAAAGATTACATTGGAATATTCTGTAAAACTAATGTTTTAACCAGTGCACACTGGAGAATTTAAAGTAACGGAAGAAAAAGAAATCTTTTTTGTAATCGTCTGTATACATTAAGAATAATTAATTAGTAAAATTAATTAAAATTCATTCCAAATTCATTCCCCTCGACATCGAAGAAACTTCATAGATTAAAAATTTTTTTTACAGCTTATCGTTCTTCCCGCTGAGAAATGAGACCGTTCAAATCGATATCTTCATTTTTCTGCAAGTTATGAAATTTTAAGCGGAGTCACTGGGGCATATCGAGCCTCGACTGAACTTAAGCAGATGAACATATAAAAGATTGAGCATCTTAAGAGGACGTGGAAATTGATGTCCCCAAGCCTCGCGCTCAAAATTTATGCGCCTCAACCAATAAATCAGCAGTCCTCCGCTTTCCCATTTTTAGCATCATGCAGCCACCTTTCCACGTCACTCACGCGTCAATTATTTAGACGACAACAAAAATATCCAACCCGTCGATATTATGATTTATCGGCCGAATCAAACGAACCCGGGACTGGCTGTGTGTGCGCTGCTGCAACTGCGTGAGTCGAGGGAAAAAAAAAGTGCCGAGCGAAGGGAAGAATCGCCGGAACGGATACTTAACCCGGCTGACAGAAAACTCAGGCGTATTAATCTCGAAGCCGCCGCTCGGGCAGATTGCATCGATATTTCAGCGTCGGCGGGGGGTCGCGTCTCCCGGGCGCGACATAATTCGCCGGCGCGCCGTAAATCTCGTCCCCTCCCGTAAACGGATTAAAGAGACGCCCCGCCGGGGGGATTGTTGCCTTAACAGCTCGGCGGCGTCGCGCGAGCCGGCCGCTTTAAAAGACCCACGGCACGGCCCGGGCTTTTTATCGACTGCGCTGTCTTCCGTTTTTTTCTCGCCTCCTCCGTCCGGACGTTTCTCCTCGAGGCGGTCTGTGGGTCGCGCCAAGTTTCGGTCGGGCGTCGCCCGCGGGTAAGACATCAGTCTTACCGATCGCGAGACTGGAAAACCTAAACTTCCGTCCCCGCCTCGTCCCGGAATTCGCTCGATTAATCACGAGCGCTATACGCCGCCTCGTTGCTCTCCTCCTATATCCCCTTCTCAGATGAGGAGACATATAGCTTTCGAGGTTTTTTACGTTTAAAGTGTCGCCGAGATTGGGGAAGGTGTTGAGGAAATTCTCGAGATCTTTTTTTTCGATCGACTCCGGTTATGAAATTATTAGCGTAACACTTTACGTCGCTTTTTACGAGGATCGGTTTAACGGTGTATTAGATTTGATTTTTTTTTCTCGTAATAGCGCCCAGCGATTGCTTGAGGTTCTAAGGCAGTAATCATTTTGATTTGATGGCTCAGTAACAAATCAATCGGGAAGTTTTGCCACGATTAAAGCAATTGCAACTTCCGTTCGCGTCTCTAATTAAATAATTAGAACCTTCAGTAACTTCAACCCACTTGTTAGTCAAATGACGCTCGAACGCCTTCGAATCTAAATGTCAATTTCAAACGTATGCACAATTGTTTTGTTCGGTTTCAGAAAATCGATATTCGGAGATGCTTAATAATTTAAAAAAAAAAATGTTCATCTAAATTATCACTAAACTATAATGTACAAATTATAACAGTTTATTGATCCATTACTTTTTTCCAAGCTTATGTAAATTAGTTCAACATTTTTTACGTTTTTTTCGATAAAGTGTCCAATAAGGAATTGTGCTATAAAAAGGTCCCATTGCACCGATAAAAGCTGACATTAATTAAAAAACTACCTCACCTTGGCTCTGGTTTGATCGAAAATATGCTCTGTTCAAACTAGGGCGCAAGAGACATTTGGCAACAAAGCATCAAAAAATAGGTTAATCCTAGCCAATTACTTCATACGCTAATCGATATTTGCATATTTACCATATTTAAATAAATTGCAACGAAAAAAAACGCAACGGTGAAAAAAGAAGATACATATATTTTCCCTGAAATTATCAAAAGCTGTACCAAGAAAATGGTGAGCGCAATGAAAACGATGCTATTACATTTGCGCAAAGAAAAATTTCTCTCAGCATCAAGTCAAAGAAATGAAATTTTCTTCGAGTTTGCCTTACAAAAACGAAATCGAAATACCTTCAATTTCGAGGAAAATTTTTCCTGGAGGGCAACGCCACGCTTTTAGCAAGTTGATAGGATCTCCCCCCAGTAAGAAAGCGCGTGCAAGACGAATTCTCGCGGGAAGCAAAAGAGAAGAAAAAAGAATTTACCGGAGTCAGTTCGGTCAATAAAAGTCACCTAAATCGAAGCTAACCGTGCAAAAAAAGACGCGACAGGAGCCACCGCAACGCGAGTGCGATGAATAATAGAGCGACGTCCGAAAGAAGTAGCGTGCGAAGTGGAAGGCAGCGAAAAATCCCCTGTACAAAGAAAAACTCCTCCCGTAAAGAAGCCGATAAATCTGAAGCGTCTTAAAAGAATCATCCCCCCGCTCCCCGATCGCAGCGTGAAAATACTCATCCACTGTCCGGGTAAACAATTTGAACGAGAAACGCGCAAAAAATACAAGTCCACCGTCCCTCGAAGTCGCCGAATTCCTGTGCACGTTCTATTCTATCCGTTCTACCTCCTCGGACGGGAGGAGAAAAACTCGTCCGGCCGTCGATTCGGCGATGCCCCGGCGTCTATCGACGCCCGAGTATTTATACCGCGCAAACACAGCGGCGCGACCCCTCCGTAGCCCGGCGAAAAATAGAACGGCGCCGGGATGCGGAGGGGCGAGTCGAGTTATCGGCGCGAGGGTGCCTCTCACGAGGCGCGGCGAAAAATTCATTAGCCGCCTAATTAATCGCGCCGACGTGCGCCGCGGCTGAAACGTGATTTGCATCCGCCATATACTTCGCGCCGATCGGCCGGGCGTAATTACGGGCGGACCGAGTCGCTGACTACCGTCGCGGCGCCGAAGTTTATTAGTTTACCCCCGGCGCCCGTGTGCGCGCGCCGGTAATTAATTCGTCTGACTTGCGGCGCAAAGTCGCGCCAATAAAGAACGATTAGTGGCCTGCTCCCGGGACCGCGGGTCGCCCGGAATTTACCTCGGTTTTAGCGCGACGGGTACTCTGGCGATTTCTCAAGATAACACCTACTCGTGCTTGTAAATAATTGCAATTTAGCGCCTTTGGAGCTCGAGTGATTTAAAGGGAATTCAGTGTCTGTTAGAGGGAGACTTGTTTGGTATGCAGGTCTTTTTTTTTATATCGCCGGCAGCAAGTGTACCCACTTCGGAAAGTCACAATAGTAATTTATGCGAATATCTCGAGCTGCCGGCACATCGATCAATCATCCACTCCTGCCGGCTTGTCGCTCTTATTTAAAAGAGGCAAATTTGTACTCACTCGAATCACGCGAAAATCTAAAGGGAATTAGCTTTATCATGTTTAATGGCCATTTCAAATCTTTCCTTTAATTGGCTTTATCTTTTACTTTCCCGATTTAGCATATTGAGCTGTTTTGTCTAAGTAAAAGCTCAATTTATAATTCTTACTGTATATATTGAAAAAAAAACTGTATATATTAAAAAAATAATGACTTCGGTTCTTAATTAAAATGACACAATCATGTGCCTAAAAAATCTTCATTATAATCTTTTTTTAAAAATCTCATTGTTACATTTTGGATAAATTGTAAATTTTAATTTTAATCTTACATCCCTTGCCAAGAATTTTCTCGCGCATAAACTTATTACGTAAGCTCCCTTTATCTTGATAATCTACTTCAAAATTAACGTGCTCTGATTATTTCCGTCTTTATTCGCGCGTCTCTGTCTCATTCGGCCTCTTTTTCGTATGTCCTTTCAATGTCCCCGCGATAAATGTACCCGTGTTTGTGACAACCGCCGTATTATCATTTAACCCCCCTTTTCCAAGAAATATAATGAAGCTTGTTACTTATAAATGCACCAGGTCAATAAACGCGCTCTAATTGAGCAGCGCAAATTACATTGGCGCAGTGAATTGCCTTTCTATAATAATAATAATAATTATGATGTGCATATATAAAAACTCGAAATTCATTTTGCAAGTCCGTCCGCACTAATTTAATCGCGTAAATTATTTAGTCAAATATAGAACTTCAGTCCGTGTTCTCATAGTGCTCGAGTACTTTTTCTTTCCTTCGCTAATAAATTTAAGACAATTTAAAGCGACAAAGTTCCGCCGAGTCTCTTCGCTCTCGCAATCAAAGCTAGAGTTTATAAATTTTTAAGTATACTCGATCTTGAATTTGCCGTGCAAGTGCTTCTATTGATTTACTTTGTAATAAGGCACTAGTTCTTTCTCAAGCGGGCCGAGAGTAATTTGTTTACTTGCGACGGAGAACCTTTATTACAGCATGAATAGCCGCTCTTGCCAGCATACCCAGTCAAAAGTATACGCGACAAAGTAGTAATACCGTACTTACTAGAACTTAATTACGCTTGCGACCTTTACAAAGTAATGGTTATAACGATTAAAACACAATACTTTGAGCGTCTCAGATCGAGCGCTGTTTTGTCGATACATTAATTTGATTTGAAGGAAAATTACGTTAAACCTGAATTAATGTGCCACCGTGGTAACTTCAGAAATTCAACGGGTTGTAAATAAATTCAAAAACGTTCGGACGGCGAACAAAAAAATTTGCAGAACAAAAGCCAAGCAGAAGGTTCTCAATAAACTTTTAAAATTAGACGTATATAATATCCCCGGCTACGGGCACAATCATTTCATTAAACGCGGCAATCGCTTAACTAACGCATTATTCGCTCGGTGCGCCGCCGGCGAAACTTTAGAACTAATTTGTTTTCACGACTCTCGAGCGCGAAGAAGAGGCTCCCCGGCTAATTGCGCGCAACTTTTATTAATTTCACCCCCTCCCCCATCCCTACTCTTCTCTCCGCCTCGCCCAAACGACTTGCAAAATTCCCGTCGTCTTAAGAATCGCGAAAAACTCCGAGGGAAAAGGCGGCATTTTTTTGTTATATCTAGCCGAGCTGCGAGCGCTCGGTCCGAGTGCAACGCACCACGGGCTATTGTCGCGGCAGAGAGGGGGAGGGGGGGGGGGCACTTTTACGCAGCGACAACAAAGCCGCGCTGCACCCGCACCCGGCAATCACAATCTTTGCATTAGCGAAATTAAAGATCACTTAGGCCGTCCTTTCGGCTCGGCCTCTAATCCGTCGCAATTGGATTTCGCGCGAGCGCTCACCGTGATTCGCAGGCCGGCCGCCTCGGGCCATCCGCTCGGCCGCGATCGTCCCGGCATTTCCTCTCGCCCCTGAAGCCGTTTTTTCCTAGTCGCCGGGATTTTTCAACCGCTTAATTGCTTCCCCATCGATTTGTGTCTTTCGATTCAATCTCTTATCCGATGAGTAGTTCAACGGCCTTGAATTAAATAAATTTCAATAGATGGAGATTGAGATTACGTTTTAACATGATTTTGCATAAAAATGTATGGAAATACTTAATGACAAAGATAAGGAAAATGATAACTGGAGGAAAATAAAAATTGAACTGATAAAATTCTGTTTGCATCCTGTTGAACCTTATGCTTTAAATTGCATTTTGTGCTATCAGAGGATATTAATAACTGGGGGGAGAGGTACCCAGCAAGGATCCGCTACCCAGAATAAACCACTATATTAGATACAAAGTTTTTGCCACCTACAGATAATAATATATTATAACATGAATATTATTTAGTCATATAATTTTCCCTTACAATTAAACAACCTGAAGGAAAAGGTAACGACAATATGTTTAAATATAGATTATTTTCAAACTTGTTATAAAAAGTTATAACAAGCCTGAAAAACTATAAGTGTGCCCTTACTGAACAACTCTCCTTTCCTAGCAGTGGGCGAATTCAGAGAAAAAATTCATATAAAAAAACGAATGAAAGTAAATAAACTTAAACGTAATTTAATGAAATACTTAGACACCTTGATCGTAATTTAATCAAATAAATTGAAACGTACGTTTGGATACATTAACATTTAATGAAATACGTTAACAAGAATACAATTGAAAAAAATATCGGAACAAAACAAAAAAAAGCAATGTTTTACCATTTTACAAATCCATACAAAATAAAAATGAATTATGATCTGAAATTTCCAGATTAATTAGTACATTCCCAGCGAATCATTCAAACGCATTTTATCTCAGGTCAGACAAAATTTGAATTATTTTACTAAAAACTTTCCATAATTCTAAGAAAATTTTCATTCAAGATGGTAATCGGACATTATTAAAAGAACGCACTGAAGGCTTATCGCCAGTAGCGATAAAAAGCCAAGGAGCAAAATAAACCGAGGGCAAACAGCGCAAGAATGCATCGCTCGAGGAGCGAACGCATTCATCGCCTCGAACGTCCCGATACCGCAGCTCCGCCGTCGAAGTGGAAAAATGCGCGGGGGCGCCAGCTCAATATGCATTCTCGGGGCTGGCGTCTCGGATCCAATCTTCTAATGCGACGCCGGTAAATCCAAGACAGTGACGCGCGCTCGCGCCGGGCGTAAACCCAATTCGCTCGACTGCCCGGTGGCGCGTGCAAAATGCCCGGCCGTCGTTTATCGCTTAGGTAGGGGCTCCGTGAGAGCGCAGCCCCCTGCGCTACGGCGTCCTCGCGGCCATTCGCCGGCAGGAATCACTGAGCCGTGATCCTCAGAATGGGATCTCATGTATTTCGCGAAATTGCGCGCGATATAACGGCCCTTTCTTCTAGAAGCAATGCCTGGGACCTTTGAGCGCCACTTCGGTGGCGGGAGATCGATACCCGAGAATCGCCGGCGGTTAAAATAATAATGAGTCTATTTTTACGAGAAGTGCATGTCTCTGTCGTGTAATTTAAGTAGTACTGTTTCGCTTTTTTTTATCGAATGTTGAGTTATTTGTGAGGATTTTCATTTACGCAATATTGAATGTTATTTATTAATGCGTTTACGTGAAAAATGCATTCGACTCCTCAGCGAGATTTAAAATACTCTAAATCCGCGACTTAGATATTTATATTCGCGCTTTGGTTTCGACTCCAATCGCGAATCCGATTACTCGCTTGGTCGAGTTTTATTTTATGTGACAATAGATTGCATCGATAGCGTTGCCTCGGATAGCTACTAGCGCAATATGGCGTTATAAGTGCAAAACTTCCCCGGTTTTATGTCGAGAATCCCAAGCTCGTAAAACTTTGAAATACCGCGATGTCAATTTTAGAGCTCACTGAGATTTTTTTTTTGCTGCCAATTGTTCATACAGTCACAAACCACTTTCAAATAAGTTGTTTCTGATCACTGTTTAATCAATTTATAATTTCGCGACAATCGATTTCTCCAAAAGTATTAATGTAAGTGATTAAATCATGATTCTTTCATAAAAAATGTACCTAATACTCCCTTTTAAATAATCAGTTGTAATCGGCATTAGATTTTTATATCTTTTTTAACAATAATCATAAAATTTTTGGATAGTAGATTTCGTATCTTTTCAATTGGTATTAGAATAGAAATCTATATGTACTAATAATGTTATTGATCAGTTGGTTTAAAATAAACTATGGTAAATTGTTTTTTGAAATTGAATAGTTAAAAATGAACGAAGGTTTCTTAGGCACGTTATTCACCGAGTATTTCACTTCGCGCATAATATTACTGTAACGTGGACTCTAATACATCATTCTCGGTATCAAGTCTGGTGCCTCAGTTTTACATATATCTCTTTCAATACTTGAACGATTGGTCCTTTAAAAAAGGCTACGAACCACTATTTTTCTGATTATCATTTAATTGATAATCAAAATATTTAATTGTAAAAAGCCATATTATAATAATTTAAAATAATCAATTGAATTCGTACAATTATTGTAGCCAAGTACCACTAAAATTACAATAAATGATCCCTCCTTTTTTATTTTGGTATGAACAGATTTACCTGTTTCACTTGCTTTGACCTTTCGCTTGTACCTTAGACGAGAGAGCCGATCAAAGCATTAGCCGCACCGTCTACTTTTATACCGCCGGCTAAAAATGAGATTGAGCCAAGTCCATTCCAATAATCCCCCGACAAGTGAACAATCGTCGCTCGCACTTTTCGCCGTTTTTCTTTATAAATTATAGAAAAGCATTTCTCTCAAACATTATACCTACGCAGCGCCGCAAAACATTGACGACCTCGCAAAAAAAGTGTAGCCGTTCAATGTCATTGCAGAACCAATAAACAATTGCTCCGTGTAAGCCGATTAAATCCACCAGGGCGATCGTTGATTGAAGCCTGATGAAAGGTAAACACGATCGAGAAACTGGAACTTCGGTAAACCGGCGCATTAAAAATACCGCACGGACAGCGTCGACCACCACATTTTTTTTCATTCGACGCGATCCGTCGCCGCGCTAATTCGTGAAAAACGTTCGCACTCGCGGGCTCGGCCGGACGAGAGCGCAGAAGCTAGAATCCGTCAGCCTCGGTTCCCGGAGGCAATTAAAAGAAGACACGGCGCTCCTCGTCGCCTGGCGCGCGGCCCGCTCTTTGACACTAATTATTTTTTCGAACCGAAACTTTTCCCGCCTGGTCTTTCTCCCCCCTCTCTTATGTATCTCTCTCTCTCTTTCTCTCTCTCACTCACGTTCGCAGTTTTCTGGCTCGGAGCCTGAACGGTGGGGACCCGGGGAAACGGGCGAGGCGAGCTGCGACCTTTCGAGACCGGAGGCTTCCGCAGCGCATCTTCCGAGAATTCGGATGATTCGCTCGACGGCGATTAGCGCGGGTGCCGGTATATGTATATAAGAGACGTAATTTCCTTGATTATTTGGCGATTTGGCAGAAATCGAGGCGAGGAGCTTAAAGTGCGCGAAACTTGCCATTGGGACACTGACGATGGAGGCGCCGGGTAAAACGAATAATTACTAATGTACGTAGATAGGCGATGACTAATTATAAGTGTTCTAATTATAAATGCAAATTATGAAACTTTTCTTCGAACTCCGGCTTTTTTAAATAACTTATAACCTGTAAAAATAGACTTGAAAAACTGTCCCGGAGGGTAATTGCATGTTTTTCGGGTGAATATAACAATGGAAGAATAGTTATTTATAAAAAGAACAAAAGAATCAAGCACTGAAGATACCGAGAGAAAATTTGGCTGGCAGTAAAAACTGTAGAAAGCAATGTGCAAACTAATGAAATTTCCATGTAAAATCCCAAATACGAATGTCTCTCGAAAGTGATCCTTGATTCAGATGCGCGCAGACAAAAATAATAAGTGTCACGTAGAGCCATTCCGCGAAAAACTAGAAATTTTCCAAGATGTAAAAGTCACATAAAAGTGTTCTGGTCGAGTAGCACAGAAACGCACATGAAGTACGATTTATGTTCCCTGCCGGGATCGTGATTGAATATGCAAAAATGCTGCTCGAAAAAGGCGTCTGTAATAAATTCAATCTTTGAAACATAATGCATGACCCACAACGCGTCGAAGCACATTTTTTTAAAAAAATTCATGCAACGTTATACAATCAAATTTGCAAATAAATCAGTAAAATAAAGAAAATTAATCGGCCGCTATCGAATTCTTTTCCAGGGACAAAAGGTATGCGGATTGAGCAACAAAGAGAAATAAAACGACATTTACATGTCTAAAAACAACAAGCTTGCCATCGAGGCAATATGCTATCAATTTTTACGCCTTTATATAAAGAGAGCAGAAGGTTTCCTCGACAAGAAAAATGTCTATGATTGCACAGAACTTTTCGACGGCGGCCCCCCTCCCCTCTGGAACTCCTGAAAAAGAGCAGCACCAAACGTCACGCGGCTCCAAAACTTTATCCGGGTAACTTACAGCACCGGCCATTTATTCCTCAATAATTTACGTCGCTTCTAAGAGGCGCGCACCGAGGGTTTGGCGTCAAAAATAAAAGCTGAGTCCGAGGCTCGCGCTTGACACTCCAGAGAAAAGAGACGTATCACGGCGAATAAGGTCAAATAGAAACAATCGTCCGCGGCGGCGAAAAAGAATATAGGAGGCGCAAAAAATTATACGAGACTTTTACGTTTATTTCGTGCGAGGCGTCGGAGCGCGTGTTCAAAAAAACGAGCGAAACTCTATACTCACGACACGAGGAAGATTAACGCCTCGTTCGTGCCTCCTCTTTTTTTCGTCCACAGACCAACAGAGACAGATATATATATATATATATATATAGTTAGATGGAGAAAGAGAGAGAAGGGAACGAAGAACACGCGTGTATAAATACAGCATTACGCCAGTCGAGACATTTATGAAGGAGCTTGATTACATTAACGGCGCTAATCAAAAACCTATAAAACATCGCGACCGTTTTGTTAGTACGTAAATATCCTCTCATTAAGTAGCGTTGCTCGAATGGCAATTGATGGAAATTGCATTAAGCGTTCGTTAGCTGCGATTGAGGACTTCAGCCGTCAGCCTCGCCTCGCGACTCTCAATAATCATTCGGGCGCGCGCGCGCAAAAGTATTTCGCAAACAATTGGGATTAACGAAAAACGTCGCGCTGCCTGCTTTTTGCGACGACCGTTGGCTGCGCGATAAAAGCATTTCAATGACAATTTTTTAATGCCTCCTTCCGCGTTTTTTCTTTCGCCGCTACATGCCGTTGGAAAATTGTGTCTTTCTGACTAATTAAAAAAACAATGTATCTGATGGTGGTTGTGTGTGCGGGCGTGCAGGTCAAAGAGAGGAAGATTACTTTTCTGTATGCATTATAACGGCTGACATTTTTATTACTTTTCACTCTTAATGGACCGAGAAAATGCAAATATTGTCTCATAATAATGCGACTGCTGGGTGGCGCGTTACGTAAAGAGTACTGCCCGAGGCTGCAGGTCACCCAAAACTGTAAGCTTTCTAAACAGTTCTTTTGATACTGCACAATCGCGTAACAAATTAATAAACAAACGCAAAGTTTATGCAACGAACAAGGTCGCAAAAGTGAACACGAACTGTCAGAGTCGATCAGGGCGACGATGACGATTGCTAGCCCAAAGCAAATAATAGCAAGCGAATAATAGAACGTACACAAAACGAGCGTAATACATTCTATGGAATCGATTCATAGACGCAATTTACGCCGAAGTTAATCGACTGGATTTATTCGTGGTTTTATAATTAATGAAGATTAATTCGATCTAATCCGTCAATATAAAGTGTTGGACGTGTTCCGGCAATACTGTTACATGATCCGAAGGCTGTGAATTGAATAATAATACACCACGGATAATTCGATTATGAGCCTGTTGCGTATCTTCCGGTGCGTAAATTGAACCGTTACCAAATCTAAATCGTTCCGACGCGAATTTTCGCGCTCAAAGCCGCGAAGCTCCGCAAAACTACATTCCGCTTTTACAATGCATTTAGACAGACAAAAAAAAATCGAAACACCCACGCAGCCTCCGCGTTCAAACCAACCGCACTAACGCACACCATCAGCCTAATTGTTTCTCGATCATCCAATATGAAAGGCCACTCCGACTACTTATCGTAACGACGGTAACTCCACTTCATTACAATAAATCCCAGCGCTGAAAGCCTAATTCCGTGACCCTCGCTTTAATTATCCCCGGCGCCCGGAGCGAACGCCGCCGCAGATGCGGAAGAAAGGGCGATCGAGCGAGAGGGAAAAGCCGAGGTGGGAAAAAGGCGAGGTGTTCTCTCGGATTGAGTGTATCCCCGGTGCTCTTCCGCGCGGCCGCGCTCGACTTCCGCCGGCCTTGGCGATCGGCGCCCGCACGTGCGCCTTTTAAGGAGGCGAGGAAGCGGCCGCGGGGATAGGCGCGTTGCGCAACCGCGCGCACTCGACGAGGATTCCGGACGGGCATCGGGGCTCGATGGATTCCGGCAGGCCCCGCGGATCCGCGCGCTTGGCCCGGGCGCGCGCCCGCGGTGGCTCTCGAGGCGAGGCTCGGGCGATCGCTCTCTAAATTGCCGTCGTCGCTGTTTAATTAACGTCGAGGCGATTTCTTGTATTTATGGCCGTCAAGCCGATAGTTTATTTGTTTGGACAGCTAACATGTGTCGAGTGGTCAATTTGTGGAGGAACGTGAATAATCTTTCGATGGATTTTAATGCGTATAATTATGCGCGTAAAGTGCATGGGACGATTAATAAAACTGTCGAGCGTGGAAGCGTGGAGTTAATTTTTCTTTTCGCTTTAACAGTTAAGAGGGTTTAATTTGAATTTTCAACATTTTAAATTGCTTTAATGACTTTAGTTGGGGCATTTAAATCTTAAATTTATTCCTTCTAAACGTCACCTGTATCTTGATTTATTGGTATTTGTCTTTTCCATTATCCAATTTAAATGCTCTACAATTTTCCGATTAAAGAAAAAAATTTCACATCTCATGCATAATTCTTTAAGTATTACAATGGAAGGAAGTCTATAGCATTGCGTCTAATTTAATATAATTGTATATTTAAGTCCTAAGTATCGAATGAAGTAATTAGAAAATAATACATTGTTAAAATAAATATTATACAAGTTTTATAAAAAAATCAGTAATTTATATAAAAGAGAAAAAAGGATCGTTACACTTTATTTATAATCATGAAATTGTTTCTGGAAACATTGAATAAATAGTGAGATATTTCAACATTTATTTTATTCAATATGATTAAATAAACTTTTGTTGTTTAAAAAAATATATCCCAACATAAAATTTGCGAAATAAAAAAGAATTCAAATAAACTTTTAAACAAGAACAGCCTTAACCATCATTGAGCAATAAAACGAAATGCACACTTTGAAAACTCATTAAAGTCCGAAAGCGTGCAGTAAAGCCAAATCCGACATCTACTTCGTAGTAACGGCCAGAACTCGGCAGTCGAGTTCACCTGTGCGAAATCGTCCATCGGGCCGCGATTGAGGGGCATCGGAGTTGAAGCGAAAATCAGCGCGCTTTTCGTGCTCCCTTGCATAAAACCGTGCGGGGCCGTTCGATCCGAGCACTCTTTCTCTCTCTCTCTCTCCGCGTCCCTCGTCGTCGGGGCTCGGCGACGCGGCCCGTCGACTCCGAAAAAAAGCCCTCGGCGCGCCGCCCACCCCGAACGGAGCCGAGCGCCTGCACCGCGGGCCGCATGTGCATGCACGAATGGCCGAGCAATTACACCGGGCGAGCCGCCCAGAAAGCGCGCTTTCACCTCGAAATTCCCGATACTCGCTCGCCGCGCGCTCCCGCCGGGAATCAAACCGGCGGCGATCACCGAGCAGCTCGATCGCGCGCGAATAAATAAAAGTGAATTTGATTTTTTCCTCTCCTCTTGTTTTTTTATTTTTGTCGGCAAAGCGGCCGACAAAAAGATTCAATGAAACAAAAAATCGAACACCGATGAAGCCAGCGAGAAAAAGATTTATGTGCGTCTACCTACCCTCTCGTAAAATCATGGCCCTCGAGAGCTCGTGCGAAGCGGCGAAAGGGTAGCTCGAAAAATGATGGAAAGAAGGAGGAAAAAAAAGTGTGGAGGCTAGCAAAGATCGAAGGTCAATCGATGAACTTGTTGTTAGTCACTGGTCTCGTGTGCGGCGGGTCGCAGCGCCGACGATCGCAATAAGGCTCTCTCTCTCGGTGGCGGGCGCGCGCGCGGAAGCCCCCGCGGAGCCGTCCAGCCGGGTTCGCGATGCCGAGCGCACTGAAATCCGGGCGCTCTTACTAACGTCAATGGTGCATGCGCGGTACTATCTATGATGCTAACGGCGGTCCCGCTCCGCGCACGCCTTCTCCGTCTGCCGTGCCGCCGCCGCCGCCGTCCTACTCTCCTCCTACCCGCCTCCACTCCTCCTCCGTGCGGTGTACACGGCGCTCGGAGCTTCTGTCTGTCTCCCTCCCACCCTCGGCGGCGGCTGCCTACGCGGGGCTCTCGGGCGCGCGCGCGCACGCGGACCAGCTGCCGCCGTTGATTTTCGCCGGCGGGACGGGGGAGGCGCGGGCTCATTCGTGGGCGAGCCGCGTTCCGGCCGAGGGCAGCTCGTGCACACCGCGGTTAATAAGCTCGGGAGAGGAGGTTGATGCGCACCTGCGCCCCGAGCCAGCGGCGAGAGCGGAGCTCAGACACGGAGCGCTATCTCGTTTTCAGCTCGTTATTCGAGGCTAAGCGGCAGCGGGCTTTGGCGGTGTTGCCCGCGCCGCGGATGATGGACTCCATTCTTTCAACTCTTTCGCTTTTACGAGGACGGGTATACGTGCCCTGTAAATTGATCATTGCGACGAGTACCCGGAGCAGGGTGGCTCTCACGCGCGAGCGTATTCTTCTAATGGACGCAGAAACTTCGTGTCGCTTTGGATGAGCGCGGGGTGTGAATGAATTACTTTGAGAACACACTGTGGGATTATTAAAAAATGAACGGATGTTGAATGCTTTGTTTCCTGTGGAATATGACAAATCAAACCTATCACTTATTATATTTGCATGATCATTTAACGGAATATCAGTGCAGAAAAATTGTCGAATAAAACTTATTGTGTAATATTGGGTAAAACACTAGCGTAATCTTGGAAACAACAACTATTTGATAAAAAATATCATTCTGCGTTGTAAAAAAAGAGAAAGCAATGTTTATAAATATGTATCGTAATAGCGCGTGCTGAAAAAATATAGCTAAAGTTATCAAGCTATTAACAAATTTTTATTGAATTAATTTTTTTTAAATATTTATTATCCGTGAAAAAGAAATTATTAATCCGCGTATTATCCACCCACCTACCGCAAACTGTTTTAATTCTTGCAGCACTCGCACGACTAAGCACACGAACAATTATGCATTTTACAAGAGCAACAAATAAAATATCCAGCCAATGCGAATCAAAGGAAAGTAGGTCAACCTCTGTCGCGACAAAAATCCCTCCCCTCTCCGTGTCATCAAGATTCTCGGATGGAATCGCTTCAAGCGATAATTCAAAAAGCTTAACTCCCCGGCGCGTCCCCGCGGACAATGGGGCCTCACGCAAAAATGGAGCAGGACTCGGCGCGGCATAAAGGCCAGTTTGGAGCTTTACGGCCGCGTTAAAGAGCTTAGTTCGCTCGACGACCGAAATTTTTAATTACGAAAAAAGCACCGGCGGACGCGCTTACAAAATAATAATAAAAAGAAATTCACGCCCGCCGTGTACGCAACGTTCCTCCGCTCTCAGCCTAACATCTTCTAAATCGGACAATAAGAGAGACGAGCGCACCGGGGACAAGAAGGCGCCAGGGGAAAAGAGAAACAAGCACGGGAGGGAGAAAGAGAAAGACGGCTATTCATTGAACGGCGGGGGAGGAGGAGGAGGAGGGAGAAACGAGTCCGAAGCTGATTTTAATGCCTCTGAGAAGGCAGGCGGCCGGAAATGCATCGCCGCGTCGAGCCACTCGTCTAATGCTTTTCTATGATGCATTTTTAGCGTGCTCGTCTCCATCCACCCGCCTCCGTCTCACCGCTTGTTTCGTCTTCCCTCTCTCTCCCGCGCCGCTTTTTTCGTCGCTCCCGCGTTTTGCAGGACGCTTTATGCCGCGCCACCGATGAGGAAAATGCACCACGAGCGCGCGTGTCTCGAGCGAGCTTTTTCTTTTTTTTTTTCTTTTTTTTTCTTGTTTTGGCTCCGCTACTTCCTATAGCCACCTCGGCCGTTCGCGCGGCGCGTTTTTCTAGTCCTCGCCTAATTGTGCCCGCGCGAGCGGTAAATACTCAACTCGGGCGTTGCGTTTGGCCGGGCGGTTCTTTGCGCCGCGATGAATTATTCGAAAATACGCGGCGGTCGAGCGCGCGCGAAAATGTTGAATATTCCATTCAGAATTTGCTTATGAAAATCTGACCGGGACCGCGGGGGACGCCGCGGGAAGTTGCGATAAAGTGTATTTACATAAATTCTGGTCTTTTATCTAATCCAAAGTTTATCCACTTGTTTTCTCGGCTGACCTAGTTCTTTTATTTTTGTAGGAATCGAAGCTATTTCGTCGCATCCGGTGCATAATTCGCGATGCATGGGGAAGGCATTACAACGTCGGTATTTTTATCGGTAATTGCGATCAATCTTTCAAAAGTGATGCTCGGAGGTGTACGCGTTGTACTTTTTAAATTGACCTTGGGAGGTTTTAGAGGTAAAAGGGCTAAATAATAAAAGCACTTTAAGGTATTTTTAAGGAATCGATACGCTCGGGTACTGTAAATTGCAAATAAAAATAGAAATAAAAATATGAATAAAAATATTTTTATCAGAAGAGGTTTCTTTTTGTTTAATTTATGTCTCGCCGGCTTCATTGAGATTCTTTTGAAGTTTTCTAAATTATGTAATAAATTGCGTTATAAAACATAAATTAAAAAATGTTTTGTAGTTGAAATTATAATAATAAGTGCAATGTTTTATTGTTTAAATAGAAATATTGTTGCATTTTCTACCTTTAATTTAATTTTAAGTACTGTCTGCAACTTTATAAAATAATGACGAAAAAATAAAAATGATCTTCGTAACTTCTTTCTTAGTCGCGCGTTCACAAAGTTAGATAGTCTGTAATCAGACATTTTAATTTAAATAAAAGATATATAAAGTGTATGCTGTTATGATTTTAATTATAAAAATATTATTCACATAATAAATAAAATGCTGAAAATATAGAGAAAATAAAAGAATTAGCATCTAGTTTTTAAAAACGGGAAAGTAGGTGCAGATAGAACTGATCAGACACTTACTTTTATTATAACCAATACTTCATTACCACTTCGGTCAGTATTGGTTCCGTGCATTACTTACACAAGAGCATGTTTAAGCTTCTACTTCGTATACGTGTGTTCGCTAAAAATTGTGAAGCACTTCTTTTTGTGCAAGTAATGTAAGGAGATGCTTTCGTTTTTATACAAAGAGTGACTCGCTTATTCATCCAGATAGCAATTTATCTAGACACTCCTCTTTCTACCCAGAAATTGAAACGTTTTCTAAGTAAACTAAGTAGGAGAGAACCCACTACCGCAACCCACAATGGTTAGGCTATAGCGTTACACTGATTTTCTAAAAAAGATGTTATAAAAGGCTTTTTTTGTTTGAAACGTTAGAAGATGCGTTGTTACTTTTAATAAAAAAATGTGATTTAGATACCTTTTTATATATTTTCAAAACATATCACTCACAAAGCATTAATTCGAGAATAATAAATGTATACAAATTATAATTATAATAATAAGATTGTAACAATAAAATTATTAAATCTTTTACTATTAAATTACTTCTGCTTCAACAAATTTATTTTAAGGATGAAGGTTTGTTCTAAAAATGCTCGTTAGTTCAATTATCTTTGTTTAGCTCAAAAATGTATAAAAGCTTAAATTTCCTTGTGGCATACCACAATAATTTTAGGAATGTTTTGCTTTTACCTAGTGGAAAATTCTACTTTCACCAGTGGTCTCGAATACAAAGATCAATTATGTCAATCAAATTATACGCCTATGTAGGGCGGAAATGAGTTACTCCTCCCTATCTAGTAATTATACGTGATTAAATCAGAAAAAAAACTTTTATTCGGAGTTCACTTAATTACTCCATACCAGTCGAACTTCGCACTCCGATCCTGCTCCTCTCTGCTCTCTCTCACTCTCTCTCTCTCTCTCTCTCTCTCTCTCTCTCTCTCTCTTTCTCTCCTGCCACGTAGAATTATCCCTCCTCGTTAGCTTGCAGCCTCGAGCTAAGAAATCGAATCACATAAAAAAGTTTCCACGCGACTGCCGCCGCGAAAGCAAAGCACAACAATCGCGCGGCCCTTGACTGCGTGCATGCTCCAGTGGCACGACCTGCGTGTCACCACAATTACGCCTCGCTTAATCGTGTTACTCCGGTTTTCTCCACCTCACAATCGCGGCTAATGGACCGCCAAATGGAATTCAGAACGGACGCCTCCTCGCGCCAAGAAAAACAAATATTACCCCGCGAACTTTGGCTGCTTAATCCGTCGGGGGGTCACGTGCGCGATGTAACGGCGGCTCGGCTAATTTGCCCGCTTATCGCGGCTTTTCGCCGACCCTACGGCTCGGCCTCTTACGAAGGTTTTTTCCTTTGATATGATCGCCCAGGTGCCTCCAAAGCGGCGGAGGCGACGACTGTGCGGTGTATGGATTGATTATAAGGGATGAAAAAAAGCTTGATAACAAACTTACACGTATGTCAGAAGCGCGACCTCGATTTTTTTTATCCGGAACACGAAACTTTTCACATTTTATCAGTTAGCCATTAAATTTTACCACGAGAAAGAACAGTGCCACGGATGTTCGTGAAATATCTCGCGAGTTGCTTCGAGAACGCGTCGCCTGTTGAGTATTGCACTATCCGGAAACAAATAGCTAGATTTTTCAATGCCCGTCACAGTCGACGTGTATTATTATTTTTCGCGCGTCATCATTTGTACCTTTCGGCAGGAATCCAAACTTGATCTCGAGCGCATGTTTCGTGCTTACCTCGATCCGCGCTGACGGTTATCGAATATAAATGACGGCGTATCCGCCTCGGATACATAAAAACGCGGAAGTTACGAAACAAGCCGCATTAAGCTGGCCCGGTGGAAATAATCTTCACGAGATACGAGCCGATAACTCGCGTTATAAATATTCACAAGGTCGATTTATCCGAATTTTCGCGAGTTCGCTAGCGCCGACAATTCAGACGGCGCGCTTTCGCTGCTCGGCTTAAAAGCGTCGCGCGACAAATCGTTCGACGGCTATATACGTTAGGAGCGGCAACGGCTGAGGCCGGAGAGAGGTAGCTAGAAAAAGGGGAGTGAGGCACCCGCCAGAGCCAATTCCGCCTCTCCGTAAACACGGCCTCTTCTTATTCCTCGCTGGTTATTGGAGCCTCACATCTCTCTCTCTCACACACACACACACACACACACACACACACACTCTCTCTCTCTCTCTCTCTCTCTCTCTCTCTCTCTCTCTCTCTCTCTCTCTCTCACGCTTTGTAACTCTCGCTCTCTAATCTACCTTATATTATCTTTTACATTCAGACATGGTTATACCACAAGGTCTGAATTAAACTCTCTCTCTCTCTCTTTTCTCTCTCTCTCTCTCTGTCCCTCTCGCACACACTCTTTTGCTTCTTTCTCTCTCTTGCATTCTCCGCTCGCTTATCACAAAATTCTAATTCGCTAGTTGAAGAAACGCCGCTGTACAAAAAAAAAAAAAATCTATCGACAAATCGGAGAGAAAGAAGGAGAAAAGCGGGCTCGATCGCGCTACTAAATCGGAATGTGCGTTAGGGAGACGTCGCGCTCGGGTGGCGGCGTCCGCCGCCCCTAGACGTATCGGCGGTTCTTTGGCGTTCGGGCGCAGCGCCGCCGGCCGAAAATCGCGATGATGCAGATGGTCAGCGTGGCCACGAGGACCGCCGCCACCGCCCACACGGCCTTGCTCGTGTTCATCTTTGGCTTGTCCCTGAGCTCGTAGTCCTCCTCGTCGTAGGCCCCCTCCTCGACGTAGCTGTTGCGGCTGGCCGGCGACTTGGCCGTCGTCGGCGGGCTCAGCTGCGGGTCCTTCGACAGGCTGGACGGCTTCGCCCGGGGTCGCGGGGACGCCGTCGTCGTCGTCGTCGTCGTCGTCGTGGTGGTCGTCGTGGTCGTCGGGGTGTTGGCGATCTTGCGGTAGACCTTCTCCAGCCGCTCGAGCTCGATCTCCTTCGCGTTCGCGTCGTACACGGCCTCGGGCTCCTCGTAGCTCTCGAGGTAGTACTCGAGCTCGCTGAAGTAGTCGCGCATGGAGTCCGTCGAGAGAGACGAGACGTCCATGTACTTGCCCAGCATGTCCTTCCAGTAGTCCGAGTTGTTTTGCACGAGTTTTCTGTGTACCGATAGAGAGCATGTAATTAGCCTCGTGTTTTTTTTTTTTCATTCCAAAAAGTTGAAATTGTAACATTTCTCTAAAAATAGTATATGTACCCACTGTCACTGAGTCCCCACATAACATGAAATATTCCAATGTGATATTACTGAAATATTGCTATGTCCGCCTAATTAACGTTAAAGAAATATTTCTGAAATATTACATTGGAATATTTCATACTGCATGGAATATTACAGAAATATTACAGAAATATTCCATGC
>JAXIUT010000037.1:1686673-1727694 GCA_035586675.1 Eurytoma californica | reverse complement strand
ACATATTTAATGGGGTGGCCCACTATGCCCCGAAGGTTCACATTGCCCCACGACCCGCTATGTCCCGCTCTCCCCTACTATTTTTATTTTATTTTTTTAGGGCCACCGAGAAGATTAATAATTCGCTTAATAAACGGAGTTAAATAAGACTAAACTTTTTAATGGATCTTGTTGTCAAACACTCGAATTAAAATCGATTATTTCATTTAGATGAAAAATGATAAAAATATTTTACAAAACTTAAATAACCATAGATAATAAATAATACTAACGGTTTAGAAAAAAATACTATACGTATAGGGGGGTAGAAAATCATTTTATAAATCATCGCTCTATTAGAAATTTTAAGCATAAGAAATCAATCATATTCCAAATCACAAACCTAATTAGGTCTTCAATCTTCGCATTTGATAAGAAAAAAAGAAAGAAAAACGTAATCCCGTCGATCCTTTACAAACGCGACAGCCTGCTATACGACGCTACATATTTCACCGCGTTGCAGTGGAACAGAAAGAAAAGAGTCCGAGCCATCGTCTCCCCACGGGTCGGGGGGAAACAAGAGCGATGGCAATCTCGGCGCGTGCGCGCGATCTGCGCAGCCCGCAGGTACAAAACGGGCCGTATAGGAAATGCAACGTCAAAGATAAGAGCCCAGACGGAGAAGGAAGGGAGAGGGGGGGCTCGTTTACGCCGCGCGTACGCTGAAATTTAATTAACCCGATTGACTCGGCTTGTGCGGGGTGAGGGGCAAGGGACGACGCGCCGCTTTACAGGGGCGCACGCTGGCCTCTGCCGCGAGGGTCAATATTTGCCGACGGCCTCTACAGTGTCGCGAAAGCGATCACGGTTATAAACGCCGATCGCCGGGCTGCGGCCGGCGCCGTTCGCGCCTAACGCCATCGGGAAATTCCTCATTTATGGCGGCCGCCGCCGCCAGTAGTAGCGGTTCGGCTTCGGTCGGACGTCGGAGCATCGACTCCTCTTTTAGCGAATGCTTCTCCACTAGCGTGGCTGGATTTTCCTTAGGATAATTTGATGAACGAGTGAAATCTTTGATAATTAATCAAATTTTTTGCAAAAATGTTTTGTTTATTTACATAAACTCGATAAAAAAGCACTTATATGTGCAGTAAAAAAAGAGAAGATAAATAAAGGATAAAAAAAAATAATACTCTCAATTTTCAAAAAAAAAAAAATATCAGTATTTACAGGCTAGCTTTCCACGCTTCAATCAGCGAGATATTCGTCGGGTATTTACTTTTCGCCGAATTAAAAAGTTTAATAATCAAATTAATATGCATTAGAGCGTGACTTTTTTTCAGTCGCGATAATCCGCTTCGCGCGCTTTTCATCAAGTCCCGCAAGACCGCGTGCACCGACGCGGAATTGCGCGAGGCAATTTATTTACTTGTGCCCGGCCGCACATTCGGCTAGCCGCTCACGCGCCGTTAATTTTGTCTCTTTAAGCATCGAATGCCATGCTTCATTTATGTCTGTTTACCCGCGTGCCTATCTTTTCAATCTTTCCGAGCAGGTTCAGCATAAACCGTACAAATATTTCGTTGCCCCCCCCCTCCCCCCCTTCAGACCCACGAATTAAATGATGAATTATTTGGGAGCAGATTAAAATGTCCAGTATCGATAGCGGAAATTTAATGCTTCGATATTTAATTGACATTAAAAGCGCTTTAACGACGTATCGTAGAGTATCTTTTTTTGGATCATTTGTCGAGTTGTCATTAAAATGACTATTCAATGATGTGACAATTTTCATTTTTATCTCGTTTAAGATATTATTGTTACACTGGAATTTTAAAATCGATATTTCATTATGCACATCGTTTTTCTGGGTTAAAAATTTTACAATGATAAATATTACAAAAGTAACGTTTCTAAGCCTCAATCCTATTTTTTTCTATTAAGGAATATTAAGAAACTAGAAGCAGCGAAATAAACACATTATGTTATAGACATATTATTTGTAATAATCAGTCCTGCAATTTTTCTTACACTCTTAATTGATTCGCAGAATTTTTATGGTTACAAAACCAAATTACCCTAAAACTAAAACGAAAAAGCCTTTAATATAATGTGCATTTAAATTACATGTAAGATAACATGAAAAATCTTACAGCAGCTTAATTGTTCATACAAATAAAAGTAGCAGCCTTTTCCTTCCACCCTCTCTCTCTCCTCTTTTTTTTTTACAATAATGAAATGTAAGTAGAGTAGCGGCGAGCGTGCGGCAGAGTCGGAAAAGGCAAAGGGCAAACATAACTTTAGTTTCTCATCAGATTTGCGCGGCATATTTGCTCTCCCGTCTCTCATTTGAAAAAAAAAACGCGCAGTTAATTAGAAAAATACGCGGGGCGTCCTTTAGCGTCGGGTGCAACGGGAGAGCCTCGGTGGCGCCGCGAGCGCGTACAAATAGCCGCGGAAATAAACTACATTTTTCACAGACCGAGTTACCTCGGCGGCTCTTTTCCGCCGAGTCAGCCGCAGGAGAAAGGTCGTCCCACCCGACATCTACATTAAAGAGGACAATCCGATGGAGTAATCAAGTATCTCGTTATTTACCGGCTCTCTAGTTACCGCGGCAGATTTTCATTTCCGCATCCAGTGCCGCGGCATATTCGACGCCCGGATCACGCGGGGGGTCCCTTTGACAAACGGCCGCCGGGATCACGCCCACGCGCGGCAGATAAGAATCAGCTGCAGCGAGCGGGCGGACGCCGATTTTTCACGCAGCGGCGTTCCCTTTGGCCATCGCTTTTTCGCGTCACCCGGTGCCGAAGGGCTCGCTCGTCCGGCCGCGTGCGTGCTTGAGATCGATTCGCCCGTTTATTCATCCATTTTAATAAACACACGCTGACGCAGTGACCGGCGAATTGAAATCGCTGTACTGCGGACAAATAATGATCGCCGTAATGCCGTCAGCGAGGTGCGTTATTGGAGGGGCGAGATTTTCTCTTTTGAGAAATGGAGGTACATATTTTTTAGACATTGGGTACCGAGGGCTTATTATTTTCCTGTTTTTTTTTTTCTCTTTATCTCCCGTGCCCGACGACGAGTCGGGTTTGAACTCGAAGGACGCGACGGACTGTAAAGTTGTACGTTTCATTAATTAGGCTTACACTTTATTATAACAGTTGCGCGGAACATTATTAATTTGAAATATTATCTGGTATAATTATTTACTTTTTAAAAAAGTTCGAGTTTTGGTGCACACCTTTGTGCTTAAAGCATTTTATGCCATCAGCTCTTACGGAGCTTGCGAAAAACACTTATTATAAGCACACTTTTATTAATTTAATTTGCGTTTAATTTGAAATAAATAGTTTATCAAGTTTGCCTTCGAACTGTTAGAAAATATAATTTTTTTTGGATATTAAGAAAGTGAATAAAATAATGAAAAAAGGGATTCTTTCATCCTTTCACGATACTGTAAAGCATGAAAATGATCTGGGTATTCCCGCAGCGAAGCACAGGATAAAAGGGGCGTTGGATTAATCATGCACACCGCTGGCGAAGTACTAACAGTCTTATCTAGTGGCTAGTGGGAAATGCGTTTGAATATCGTATTCCACCTCATCTACTGGCGGCACTCTCGATATTCAACGACACGAACTGAACCACCGCAAGCTCATATAGGTGCAGAGTAGTTACGGAAACTCAGGAGAAAAATCCTTATCAAGGTTTATTCACATTTTTCAACTAGAATTAAGCCGTAGTAATTATTAATTTTCCATTTTGCTTCAATATTATTTTTACAATATTTTCGATAACTGATTGGTGATTATTTGAACTTAAAAAAGAGCTTAAAATTTTTTTAATTTTCATAAATATATCTTGGTTGGAATGACAAAAATGTGCAAAAGAATATTTAAACTTTAATCTCCCCCGTAATTCCCGCAGCAGTTATCGGTTTAGATCAGATCCATTCAAGTACGTAAAACTGTTCCGACAGGTTTATTGATTCTGTTAAAAGCACTTGCGCCAAATTGAAGCGCATCAAATAGCTTTTTCGAAGTGAAATTTCTTACTAAAAATAATCCGAAACCGCCACTTAAGACTGAAAAATTTTCCTTTAATAAGTCGGCGCTCTAATTCTACAAATTTTTCGCGCTTACAAAAATCAAAAGACAGCTTTTCATAGTCATTACACCAACCCACAAGAACGATTTCCCCGATAATTACTTCGGAAAAATGTTTCGCAACCCCGCATCGCTCAATCGGACGGAGCACTCGAAACTCGCTCGTGCAACCCAATGCCCCCCCTTCCGCGTCGTCCTCCCCGCGGCCTTTACTTCCCCGTCGCTGCTTCGATCTCTTCCTCGCCGCGACGGCGGACCCGGGCAAAATAAAAAAAAAGGCTCGTCTCACCTACGCGCGCATCTCCCGCGGGCGAGCGGAAAGCTCGCCGAGTCGTGAAAAGAATGTGGGTGTAAAGTGCAAAATTGCGCGTTTCCGCCCGCGACTCGCCGGGATTTTCCCCATCGGAGAATATTCGTTTCGCGCGGGCGCGTGTCTCGAGCCTTTTTTGCGGGGGCGCGCGAAGCGAGCGGAAAAAAGAAGAGAGCGGTGCAGGCGCCCACTTGTTCTCTCGCCACGTAAAAGAGCGGAGAGCAAGCTGTCTGCCTCTCTCTCTCTCTCTCTCTCTCTCTCTCTCTCTCTCTCTTGCTCGAGCCGGCAGCTTTGGCACACTATGTTTGATTAATTTAGCAGGCAGGCGGGCGCGAATATTCGCGCGTCGTCGCCCCGAGCGCCGGGCCAACTTTTCGCTCCGTCGCGGCGCGGCTGAAAGAGGAGCTCGCGCGCGCGAGCAGTACTACGGCAATTTTTAATTTGCGCCGCGGTACTTTTTAAATAAACCAGCGGAAAAGCTCGGCGGGATTCTTTTATGAGGTGCGCGCGCTGGGTTATTGTTACTCTTCGCCGTGTCTTGACCCGTTGATACAATTAGCGAGGATCATTTTTTTTTTGTTCAGAAATCCCGCAGCTCTGAAATGAATCGAGTGGCTGACAGGTTCCGACCACTATCTACTTAAATCTTTCCGTTTGTATTTATTATGTGTGAGTGTAATTGGAAAAGTGGATCCTTTTTATTCCTTATTATTTTAAGTATTGCTGTTTTTGCTTTGTTATTATTTACTTTTTAAAGTTAAAATAGGGATAATTACTTTTCATTCATATACTTAAGTGAAACTTCATTAAAATCGTGCGATTTTCTCTATTTCAATTTCAGAAAGTAATTAGATAGATGCTACATGGTTAGAATTTCCCTACTTTCTAGTTCTCTCGTACTTCAAAGTCCTTTTATAGATATCATGAAAAATAATTATATTTGTCATTTATTATGTAGAGTGCCATGAGGTCAAAAATTTAGGGAGCGCATAGGTCAATTAAAATTATCTAATTTTTCAAAGAAAGACGTAATAAAAAGATAACAGTGGAAGCTTCCGTGGACATTTTACCTTCTTCTCTTACTTGGGCAGTTTAACGTCTTTAGATTCAAATCGCTTTAAATGCTCAAAACTCTCATTCAATTGGTCCTGCTCGTGACTTAATTAAAAAGCCAGGGGGCGCGCAATTAAAGCCGGTCTCTCGATTTCAACTGTGTGTTATTTAGTTTAATTCCTAAATTAGTTCCTGAAATTATACGAGCGCGGAAACCTTTTGCGCGGTGGCAGCTTAATCAAAAGTTTTCAAACCGATTATTCCTCCGCAAGTATTCATCATCCGATTTGCGCGAGCTAATAATAACTTTGACAGACATTTTCTCAGCTTCCCATCCCCCGGGGGATATCCGAGCGCCAAGTCAATTCAGGCTGTTTTTGCACTTCCTCCGGCTCCAGCGCTATAATTCCAGTAAGTTTTTAATCGCCATGCTCCCCGGTTCATCTTCGTTCGATGGAGACTGATAATTTCCAGCGAGCGCAGGATTTGACAATCATCGACGACTATATTACGGCTTTCTGCCTCGCGATTGTGCAGCGTACCGAAATTGCCATAGACTTCGAAACGCATTTAAGCCGTAATCGCACCTCCGCGCGTATTACAGTTAGCCTTCCATGCAGACATATCGTTCGCTCCGACACACACGACTCGAAACCAACGGAGAGTTGAAAGCTCGCATGAGTTATCAAACGCGTTACGGCGCACACATTGAATTTCATTTACATTATACACTTTACCTACCTATCAATTTATAAGTAGTTTTTAAAACGCTTGTGGACATATTTATGAATGGAATAGAAAAACTTTGTTATATAACTATTGTCAAATTTCAAAATTTTTACCTTAGATTCAATTGTCCATGAAAAAATGTAATAAATATCACAAGTGGGTGATTCTCCGAAAATATTTTGTAAGATTAAGACTTGAATTTTTTCGATAAAATGAATTTTTTTACAAAAATAAAACTGAATATCATCCATATTTATTGAGGGGGAAGTATTCATACAGTAATTTTTAAAAAATTTGAATACAAAAGGAAAGGAAAATATTTATTATCTATCGTCAACTTGCAATGAGAGCACGCCCATGTGTTCCCTCTATAACCACTTGCCCGAGGACATAGAAACTGCAGTAAAAGCCATGACAACATCGAGATATGAAAAACACGACAGGTACCTACAATAGTTACTCAGTTATCGTCAGAGACTTTGTAATTTAAAAAAAACTTATTTATTGTTATTTTTTTTTTCATATTAAATCTCAAGCACGCAAAGAACGAAAGCGGAGAATTTCCATTTGGAAGTAGAATGCAAATGATTTGCTTGTGAATCGCGTGGAAAAAATATGGCGCAGTCTGATCGAAGGACAGGTGTCCCCGGCTCCCAACGCGAAAATCTTTACCCGGAGCATGCATTTCAATAAAGCGCCTGATTCAATATTCATCCCTCGATGGAATAAACTGCGACCGTAGATTTCTCCCCGTCGCTCCTTGGGCGCTTTCACGTCGCTGCACACTTGTAACCGTACCATCCGCCGTCGATACAAGCCTGCAGCTCGCAAGCTTGGAGGGAGGCGTTTGATACGCCGGGCGTGCGGTAGAGGATTTCGCAAAAAAGCGGGGGGAGGGCAGCCTGGAAACGAGCCAAAAACATCGACTATCATTTAACGGTGGTTTCTCGTTTTTGCGGCGAGCGCGCGTATAATTTCTCCACAGGCCGGGCTTTAATACGGGCGCACTCTGACGCTGGAAATTGTCGAGATTTCGCGCCAATCACTCAGTCGACCGTCCGCCGAATGAGTGCGCTCAGCCGGCTAAACAAAAGCGCAGGGGATGTATAGAGTATACAGCGTGGTAACGCGTCCGTTTCATGTGCGCTGTTCATACTCGAATGTTTTTCACCGATTAATTAATTAGAAAATTACGAAAAATGATATTTTGTTTAAAAATAACACATCCACATAATTTTGATTTTCTTTTAAAATGACATTGTACACTCTCGGAAAGTAAATTAGCGAAATTTCTCTGATTTCCAACGAAATGTACAATGCGGAGCAGGGCAAATCAGTAAAGTTTCGCCAATGATTATTTGCTTTTAGAGAGAAGGTGCTATAAAGCACTATTACTGTATCTGCAACTAAAAACATTTAGGACGGCGTTTCACGACGATAACCATGAATAATTTAACACGAATGAAATGAAGGCAAAAAAGCGTAAAACAGATTGAGCCATTGTATTTTTAAAACTCACGTAACTCGAACAAATATTACTCGAATAAATTCTCGACCCAGGCACCCAATATTTCAAAAAGTCCGTTGAATCCCAGCGGCCGCGCGATAAATGGTGCATTCCGAGAAAGCTCCGGGCGAATTAAAAACTCGCTTTCCTCGTACTGTATAAAAACGGCTCGCTTTCCTCGGCTCGCTTTCCTCGTACTGTATAAAAATGCACGCGGGATGCATCGGTCCGCCCGGGAGGCCGACGCGTCGCGGTAACGCATCGGAAATGGCGGCGGCGACGGCGCGAAATTCGCCTGTTTGCCCGGGGCAAACGCCCGCCTTTTCTACACCACCGCGCCGCCCCCCCGGGGGCGAGTTTGCCGAGGCGCTAATTGTTAATGGGACGCGGGGCTAAACCGCGGACGCGAACGAGACCGGCGAAAGAGAGACGAATCGCTGATTGCGGACGCGCGCCCGAAACCGGATTATGCTTCTCGTTGATTTTATTCGCTCGCCCGCGCGATTCGATGCGATGCGAGGAAATTATCGTTATCACACCTACGTGGTTCCAAACTCGACCGATTGCGCGTATTTTATTCCTTTTTTTTTTATCGATGGGGAAAGGAAGAGATGGGTGTCGCGCTGATGACGCGTTGATGATGCGTCGATTGGTCGGCTGGATAATTTATTGCTAGAAATGCGGGCTATCATTGCGGGTTGATATCCAAATACTGAATTTATATTTCCGTTCGAACAATCGCATGAATTGTGTATGATTATACAATATTGAATCATATTTAAAACAAAAGTTTAATGCTTCTAAACGAAACAAATAATAACAATGATGTACGGTGCATATGCTGCGATACGTTATCTAGGTCACGTACTGTATTTATAAATGACTGTATTATGATGTAAAAACAAACCTATAAAAGAATGTATAAACTTGCGGAACAAATATTAATAATGTAAGGGCAAAGATGTTGCTAATAACTCTTGTAAGATCGATGCGTCGTACAATAAACAAATTAAAAAAAAAAAATAATAATATCAAAAGAACTTCAAATT
The DNA here is from genome assembly GCA_035586675.1 of Eurytoma californica. Classification (NCBI taxonomy): domain Eukaryota; kingdom Metazoa; phylum Arthropoda; class Insecta; order Hymenoptera; family Eurytomidae; genus Eurytoma; species Eurytoma californica. The sequence continues at coordinate 1,718,952 of JAXIUT010000037.1, read as the reverse complement.
TAAAGAAAGATTATTCAACAACCGACTTTAAATTATTTAATTATGTAAAAGGCATTATAATTATCATTTGAACGTTAGTGTACTGTACATATCCAGTTAAATCCCGTATTTGCATTTAATTACACGTAGAAAGTAAAAACCATCGAAAACTTAATTTCTACTCTTTGCAAACTTCATTAAAAAATCCTGAATTTCTAATACTTCATTATTTTCTCACGATAATATTTTATTACTGCACAAATACCCATCATTCCGCGATTTTTTTGTTTAAAATTATTTGAAATTAAGATTTTTCAATTAATTGTTATGCTCGTTACATTTCTCTCAAAACATCACTAGTGCTACCCACGTTCAAACGCCGGAAAATATTGTGCGCAAAAAAAGGGAAATAATTAATTAAAATTTCCAAAAGTGCGGGACCAAATGAATGGACTGTTTTTAACGCAATAACTTGATTGAAACGTTCGCCCACGCGAAAGCAAAATAAAAATCCGAGCCATCGCATAAAAAAAGGCGAAAAAAAAAACTCTCAAACAAACACTTTTATCAAGAAAGAAATAACACACGGCCATTCATCTCCTTTTAATCATAAACCCTGAACTTTTCGGGTCAAAATCCCCATCGATTTCACAGCGGCGAGGGTACAAAACGAGCCCAGCCATTTATTACTTCGCGCGCTACAGTATACAAAAAGGAGAAATTTGTAAAGTGAGCGGACAAAGAGCAATAACGAGAGCGGAGCGAGAGAGAAAATGGAGAAGGGAAGGGAGCGCAAATCTCGGTGTACAGCAGCGAGCATATTTCGCCCCGAGCGAAAAAGCTTCATTTGCGTAATGCTCGAATCGCGTTGGCATTGTGGGGCTTGATAGATTATTCGACGCGCTGTCGCGGCCCGCCCCCGCGTCGCCGGATCAATTATCGGCCCTCGAGAGCCGTCCCCGTTGCACAACTTGTTGTCCGACTTTGTCCGAGTCGGCACGTAACGTTGGGCGTGCCGAAGAGGTGCTACAAGTCGCACGCGAGCTTATATTTCTGATTTTTAACTGGCCGCGGAACATCTATAATTTAAATATTTCTTAGGGGAAGTCCGGGCATAGTGGGCCATGGGGCAATGTGAACCTTCGGAGCATAGTGGGCCTTCTCATTAAATATGTTTCATTTGCTGTGAAAAATACTTGGTAATAAGTTTCACTTAAAATAAAGCTTTTTGAAAGAATATCATTATTACGTTGATGTATTACTATATACAATTTTTTTATATAGGAATACGTCAATGAAATAATGATATTCTTTCAAAAGGCTTTATTTTGAATAAAACTTGTTACGAAGCATTTTTCACAGCAAATGAAATATATATTTAGTGGCCTACTATGCTCTGATGGTTCACATTGCCCCTATTTAGGTACTTCCATTCAAAATTTGGAGACTGTTCATTAGGTTGCAGTTGTTTAAATATGTAAATATTTTTTAAAATGAGTAATAGTTAGTTTATTAGTAACATCGTAATTGAAGAGGGTGAACCAAAGAAAACTAGTTCAAGTCGAAATAATAACTAACAATGAAATAAGACATTCGTTAAAATTTATTCTTAAAAATCTTTATTTCTACTGTAAGGGAAATAGTAAAGTTCAATTCTAGAAGTGACTACCAACCAAAGTTGAAATTTCCAAGCAAAAAAAAAAGAGAAAAAGAAAATGCGCATGAAATTCCGAGGAGAAATAACATCGAGCAGACAATACGATGTATTCCACTACGAGGTAGCGACTCCCCCCGAAAATCACGCGACCCAAGAACTCCGCGGCCTGGCGACCATTAAAACTCCAGGCGCGGTTGCTGCCTCGCCGTTTTTATCTCGAATCCCGCGTCGAGAGAACGATCAAAATGCGAAATCCCAGCGCGCACTCGACGTCGCTCGTCAGTCGCGTTGGCGAGGAAAAAGCGGCGGAAAAATCACGGCGCACGCTCTAGAAATACCCACGGGGTAGGCCCATTAATTTCGCGAGCCGCGCGGCCTATGCGCCGCCGATCGATTCCCCAACGGCGGGGCGCGCTGCCGGGCTCCTTGTAAATTGCCGCGATACGCTCCGCCGGGCAATCCCTCCCGTCGGGTTGAAACGCCGCGGGGTAATAAACGCCGCCGGCCGTTTCCCCTCTCCCCTCGCCGCTTCCTCCTTCGTAAACACCGGTAATAGGTTAAGAAAGTCGGACGGTTCGTAATTTTTTGCAGCGAACCGAAGCGAAGCCTTTGCGTGCACTCCTGAAAGTTAGGGGGATAAGTGTTTCGAGTCTTCGATTAACTGCTGAAAATGTTAACTCGCGAATTTCTTGGCCGAAGTAATGAAATTTTCGGCGCTTAATGCAGAATCGATTAAGACTTTAAACGAAGGACTTTCGTGCAGAAATGGTATCTAAGTGACGGGTTGAAAAAAGTAAGTTTCTCGGGCTTCGAAAACTAACAGCAGGAAATGTTTAATAATTGTGTTTAATAATTGTCAAATTTAAATAATTTTGTACTAAAAGAAGTAAATTTCTCATATTTACAGAAAATATTTTATCATGAAATATATAATATAATTTTATAATTATTATTGCAATCTACGCAATCCAAAGTTTAGTCTTACCAACACGATCTGTTACTACTGATATCCATTTTTAATCCTTCAAGACTTAATGTTTTTAATTAAGTTATAATAAATTTAAGTGATTGTTTTCTAAACTAGATTTACAGAAAACATTTAAAAATAAAAGAACCATATAATAACCATAATCCGTCGTTTCGTCTTACCAACACAGTCTGTTACTACTGACACCCATTTTTAATTCTTCAAGACTTAATGTTTTTAATTAAGTTATAATAAATTTAAGTGATTGTTTTCTAAACTAGATTTACAGAAAACATTTAAAAATAAAAGAACCATATAATAACCATAATCCGTCGTTTCGTCTTACCAACACGATCTGTTACTACTGACACCCATTTTAAATTCTTCAAGACTTAATGTTTTTAATTAAGTTTTAATAAATTTAAGTGATTGTTTTCTAAATTAGATTTACAGAAAACATTTAAAAATAAAAGAACCATAATAACCATAATCCGTCGTTTCGTCTTACCAACACGATCTGTTACTACTGACACCCATTTTTAATTCTTCAAGACTTAATGTTTTTAATTAAGTTTAGTTTAGAAAACAATCACTTAAACCATATTAAATTAAACCATATTATTATTAAACCATAATCCGTCGTTTCGTCTTACCAACACGATCTGTTACTACTGACACCCATTTTTAATTCTTCAAGACTTAATGTTTTTAATTAAGTTATAATAAATTTAAGTGATTGTTTTCTAAACTAGATTTACAGAAAACATTTAAAAATAAAAGAACCATATAATAACCATAATCCGTCGTTTCGTCTTACCAACACGATCTGTTACTACTTGCACACATTTTAAATCCTTCAAAGCTTAATGAAATTTTCGACCGCCTGCTCATCCTCTTAACCAACCGCAACTCTCATAACAAAATGAGAGCCTCGTTCGTCGACTTTAAAGCGCGGCAGCCGTCAGCACCGAATATATCAAACTCCTCGTCCCACCCCAGCCGTCTTGTTCTACTTAGACCGCCGGCGCAATCCGCCGTGACGCCGGGCTACTCGCGTTTCAACCGGGGGACAAAACGCGTCGCGTCCACGCGTGCGAACTCGCACGGGGACTCAGGAGTGCGGAAATAAGACGAGCTGGAAAGTTCGTTCCCGAACTCGAAGAGGCGAGCTCGCGAGCGGCAAAACCCGGGCCGGCACCCGTCAGGCGGCGGCGTTGCCCCGCGACCGAGTCCGCACTCGCTGTTAATTTCGCGGCGCTAGGCCGCCCCGACCTGCACCCGCTGGCAGGCCAACCTCCTATCGCTCGGAGGATTTTCTCGGTAGCGCGCCTTGTACCCGTGGAGAATTTGCACGTTCTTCGGGGATATCACCGCAACGAGGAACGATCTTATATAAATTAATGGCTTCTGGCGTAGCGACTTCGTACCTGGAAGCGATTTATTTGGTTAGGACTCTGACTGGGGTTGAAGGAATCTTAAGAGGATTTTTAAATTAAATTTCAGTGCATTGAAAGCGCGCTATGCTCGCACGGGTTGGCGTCTTTTGTTTTTATACGTCAACACTTGCTCGGCGAAATTGTCTAATCGTTTTTTCACCTCGTGCTTAATTCCAGAGAAAACCGGTCTCCACTTCGATACAATTTGCTTCCTCTCTTTTGTAAATGGATTACGTAACGGACAATGGCTTCTTTCGCGTTTGTATAACTACGTTCCTTTTACTTTCTCAATTACTTGCATCTCGTTGCATGTAAGAGGATGAGAAAATCGATTAGCAGCTCGCAAAGTTAAGTGAAAGGTAAAATAGTTTTCAACTCTGCCAACGATTACATTTTGTTTGGCCAAATATAAATATTGAACTGACTTTTTACAAACATCTATATTTACATATTGATTGAAAATATTCGGTAAACGAAATTTTTTTAATTGATTTCAAATACTACCCAGTTGCTTGTGAAATTATAGATATCGTTTTAAATAAAACAAACTCAAAGGAAGTAGCAATTAACGATCGCATGTTCTTATTCATAATTAGGTTAATTCACGATACTTATCTATATTACCTGAAAAGTTTAAAGTTGTTATCCTTATTTTAGAATTAAGTACCACACCTATCTCGTTATACATTCGTAAAATTTCTATATAAGCAAAAATGCAGAAATCTCAAAAATAAATTTCTTGTTGTGTAACATTTTCTTACGTTTCAACATTTTATGAAAGTTTTTCTTTTCTAGCCTCGTTCACACTTTGTTTTATTACTTATGAAAGAAAGCTTCGATTTTCTTCAATTTTTTTTTTAACAGTTTCCCACAAATCTTTTTTTTAATATTATTTCATTGTAGAAATTTCCTTTATTCCTCCATCGTTTTTAAAGAAAACGTGACCCGTACCTAGGTGTAAAGATTTATTTTTAATTGATCTACACGAACGAACGTCTTTCTCCTCACACTTCTCAGGAATCTTACCTTACCCATCACCAAATAGTGCCTTAATCACGCAATTAAAATTATTTACGCCGTCAACACTAATTACGCACTAAACAAATAAATGCTAGAAATGAGTTTCCGGGGAAAAGTGCCAATTACCGGAAACAAGATCGAATCCAATTTAAAGTCCCGGTGGATCCTTATCCGCAATCATTAATTCGTCGTCCCCGTAATCCCGCCGAGCTCCCCCGGCCGCCTAGTCACGTGCGACCGGCAGGCGCGCAGCTCCCCTTTTCATCCGTCGCCCGGTTTTTTCTCCCTTTCTCTTCTCTCTGTGCATAAGCGCACGACCGTGCCCTCATCGCGCGTTTCTTACAGTCGCGGGCGCGCTAACGAACGTGTAGATAGCGCCCGGGTCGCGTCCCTCCCCTCCGCCTCCTCCTCTCCTTTTTATTTCGCACTCCCTTTTCCAGCTTTTCCATCTCTCAGCGAGAGGACGTCGCGAGCTCGACGGGCTGAAAAATAAAGGAACCCCCTTTATTTCCTCTCGTCCGTTCCAGATAATTTTGGCTGTTTAAGCTAATCGTAGCCTCGCGCGGGTTTAAAAGCTCGTTATACTCTCGGTCGACTGCCGCGCTCAAAAGCTCCCGCGGTTAGAGGTGCCTTTGAGACTGAAATTAAAATTCCCGCTTTTTCGGTCGGGAGGAAACGCGTTAAACGGGTTTAACCGCTCTGCGGTTGCCGGTTAGAGTAAACAAAATTAACTGCGTTCCACTCGTACTCGCATTAAAGGGAATCGAAATGCCTTCGTTATACATCTCGTGCTATTTGTCAATCTCTCAGCCATTAATGGAAATAGCTTTCTTCTTCGCACGTCTCGTCATTACAGTCCGGTTTTTTTTCGTTGTTTGAGTGAGTAGCACGCAACACTCGGAATAAAGCTCGCCCACCTACGTTGCCCATTTTTTCCCTACTTTTTTTTACTCCCAACTTGGACCATCGATCCGCAGTTTCAAGAAGGACTCTCTCTTTTTCTGTTCGCGTTGTCTCTTCCCCTGTCGGTCAGTGGGTCAATTAGCGCAACCTGAGACAGAGGATCCTCGTGCAAATAAATCAGAGTGAAAGATTCTAGATGTTTTGTTTGTAAGCTATGGTACTTTCTGTATGATAGATAATTGATCGCAACATATTTTCTTAATTTTTTAATTCGAAAATTCTATAGGGACGAAATAAGGCAAAATGTCAACATTTTTTTTCATGATTTATTCAATCTTAATCATTTCTAGCCCCTGAGCTTTCCACCAATCACATACAGATTTATATCCAGTGCGACCCTTACAGCTTTTATTAGAATTTTTTTCACATTCAGCGAGCGAGTGATAAAGAAATTGCGTATGATTACGCAAATCCTATTAAAATTTCACAAATGCTAATTACAAAAAGGACTAGCGAAACGAGTGTAAATTATAGAAAAGGAAAAATAAAGAATTTCAAAGGAATTTAATTTAAAATTTTGAAACACCGTATTAATTACGCACTAAGCCAACTACGATGCTTCACCGCGAAAACTTTTCGCTTGTGCCAACATAATGTCATCATTTAAAATTCACGAAGCTCTGATAATATACGTTTAATTCCCTTATAATTCATGTTTCCACAAAATTCGCAAACGAAATTAAACTGAAAACGCGCGCGAATTCGTTAACCGCGCCGCGTTAATAAAAAAAAGGTAGAGTCGCCTTTGCGTGGACACTAACCAAAACGGACAGCGGCGAAATATTACGCGAGGCGCGCGCACAAAGCCGCGAAAATTCCAGCGCGAGAGCGAGCCGTTCCCTTTCCGCGCCCTTCGCCGGTCGATACCTTTTTTTTTTGTTGGGAACTCGTCTATCGCTGACCCGCATCGCGCGTGAATAGTCTCGATTTCAAAACGCGCACTCGTACGCGTCGCGACGACTACGACGAAACAAAAGCCCTATACCAGCGTCCCGACGGGCTCCGCCGGTCCCTTTGACCGCGCCGCAGCCGGGAAAAAGGCCGAGTGGAAAGGACGGCACCGTCGCGGGCGAAATTTAATTTACCCCTTCAGTCTCATCGCCCGCAAAGGCGACCGGCGATGGTCACGGGGAATGTAATTTCGAAAGGACAGTGCACTTTTTTGCGCGAGACAACGCGGAGGGAGATTTTTCCTACAGGCGGGAATTTTCAAAAAATTAATTCGCTTCAGTTGACGGAGGGCTACGGTGCGATTTATTTGATATCGTGCTTTCAACATTTTCAAAAGGAAATGCTGAAGTGCAAAATAAGGAGGAGCTAAATGCAATATTACTTTTACAAAATTTTCTATAAACGAACAATAATGCAAGATTACTTTTTTCTTCATTTGTTAAATATTTTAAGTAATTTTTTATGTGGATCCAGTGCTTTTTGATACCATTTGATTAGATTGATGAGGTCACTGATTTTATAAGTCTCAAGGTGTCATATATAAAACTAAGTCAGCATATCCGCTGTCGGAAGAGAAGTCTCAGAATTCAACTACTAAACAAAATATTACCGTCATTCCAAACCTTTTTTTTCCGTGTAAGACGTAATAAATCCTAAGTAAACCTATTTGTATTTCTCCAACATCATTACGTAGGATATCGTAGCACAATAATGTTTGCACACCACATCAAGACCAAACATTCAACAAGTTTATCTTTAAATTTAACGCACACGCGCCATCGGCTTTAACTCAGATGTTTAGCTTAAGGTTGCCATGCAGAACTACGCAGACCCGATAAATTTTAACCAGACGTTAATAACACCCCGGCGAATGCTAATTGCAATGCGCAACAACGAAAGTATATCAAGCGCGGCGCAGATTAAATTTGTCAGCGAGTAAATCATTCGGGCAACGGGGGGGTTGCCGGCGATCACAGTTCCGTGGACTCGCGCGGAATACTCGCGTAAGCTTAACTTTTGCCGGCCAGTCGGCGCGATCGATAGGACCCAAAGTTTCACAATTGCGCGAAATTTGAATTTCTTGGTATCGCGACTCGGCCGATGAGTTTCATGAGAAATTTATTACTCTAATGAAAGTTGATGTAATATGACTGTGACCATGTCGGGATTTTTTGCACTGTGTTTTATTTTCTAGCAAAAGATAAAAAAGATATTTCTAACATAACAATAAACAAAATATTAAAGAAATTTTTTGCGATAAATATTATTATAGTTTCGTTAAGTAAATTGATTGACGGGTTTTGTAATGGTATAAAGTCAATAACATTATCTTATTAAACTGACTTTTTATTAATTTTCTGGGAGGCAAATCTACAATTACTTCTAATCAATTGATAATTATTTAATTTGTACTGTAACTTCTATTTAATACTTAAAAATTAGCAACAAATCAATAGCAACATAACTAAAGATGAAAAACATTTAGAATGTAGAACATTGAGGAAGATTAACAGGTGTAACTAATAAAAAAAAATAAAATAAATAATGTCACTTTCAAACAAATCAATATTTAACTCCCTATCCCGTTAATTTCTCCCTCGAAAATGTAACAGTCGATCGTAACGTGTAACCTCCGCGGGTAATTAAATTTTCGTCCGGACACCGGCGAATTCAACAATGAGTCACGTCGGACATTTGCAATTTCCGAAAAAATCCCGGCCGAACAGAGAGAACGAGCAAACGGCAATCAATGGCCCCCGTTATTCCAGATTTTTTTTTTTTTTTTTTTTTTTTTTTTGACACGTTGTGAACGCGATTGAACCAGTTACGACGTTATAAGCAGATATCCATCGTGAAAGACAATTCAATTATCGCGACATAAAACAAAGGCCGAACGGACGAATGAGAGCGCGAACTCACGCCGTGGAAGCTGAAAATTCAATTCAACGCTCGTTACCTCTCTCGCTCTCTTTCCCTACTCCTTACTCTGCTCTACTCTGCTCTATTTTTCCTGGTTTTTAGCTTCTCTCCTCTGCGCGCCACCCCTTAGCTTTTTCACTGCCGTCGAGGCTGAAAAAGGGGAGTGGGGTGGGGGGCCAGGGGAGAATTTGCCTCTGGGAAGACGCGGGCGCTCTCGTTGAAAAATGCGATTCGAGCCATTAATTAACGCGTGAACTCGCGCGAGCGACAAAGCGAGAGACGGAGAAAGAGTCCGGGACTCTTTATTTTGACTTCGCCCTTGGATCCCATCCCCTCGTCGCCCCCTGGGGGCTCCCCTTTGTTTCGATGCGAGTCTTACCTGTTGCGCAAACTTCGCCCCCTCATAACGTAACGAAGACTGAAGAGCCTTCGAAAGTTTCTGAATGCCGTAGCGCCGCTCTTTTAATAAAAGTCAATGGCGAGCAATTTACAGCCGAGCCACGCGATCGTTTTGAGACGACGCGGACCGAATTGTATAAAAGCGGCGCCCTCCTCCCTCGATTAATTGCGAGCACAAAGCTCGCTTCGACGAATTCGTGAAATTAATTTTGTTAACGGAGGCAGGCTCTCCATTGGTACGATTTTCTAAAACAAGTCTCTTACAACGTTATCGGAATTGCCGGAATATCAAAATGAATGTTATTATATGCAGATGTTTGTTTTCGAAATTGTAAATAAGGTAATTTTGCATGATTGCTTTTATAGGGGGAAGCTTTTGTAATAATTCTGCTCGTTCTCTGTTAGGGAGAGACTTTTGTACCTCGCTGCACAATCGAAATATTAAAGCGTTCGTTATATTTAGTTATATTTTTGTTTAGTTATATTTTTTTATACTTTCTATATTTAAAATTTATGTAACTATGAGTGAAGAGCGTATGGAAAAAGAAATTCTTTACGAGGCAGTTTTAACCACGCGTGAGGGCGGACTATGCGACCTGGCCTAGTTTTCATCCAATGGGACTGTCGAGTACTCATAGCGAACAAGGTAGTAATTAAAGAAAAAAAAATAACAAACAGAAGAAAATTGAAAATAACTTTTTTCTTTATCTAATCCTTTAATAAAATTAATTAAAAAAAACTTTATAGTACGTCAACGTAAAATTTTATGACTAAAATTTTAGCATTGTACCAATAACATGGGACATATTGATAATTAAGAGGAAAGTTATTACTCGAAATTTTCCAATATAAAGGAGAAGTAAAAAGAAGCAGTATGAGGATTATCAAAATCACCACCGGGGAATAAATTGAGCGGAAAACGAAAATCCACCAATAAACGCCCCGCCTTGCGGAGGTTGCATTCGAACGGGCAAAAAAAAAGTTTGAAGAAGACGGTGAAATCATATCGCTCGTTGCTTTTAATTAACTCGTTTCGCCGAGAGCTTTTCAGATAGACATCGGAGAAAACTGGATTTTCCGCTTATTCACCGTAATTTCAAGGGAAGCGAAGGAGAAAAGAAAAACGTCTCCTTACATAATAAATTTATTCTGCATATCATTGAATATTGTGCGATGCTCAATTAAATCGACTGACGCTACTCTCCGTAAATAGGATTCGTATTTCCGGAGTTTCTTTACACGCTTATCGTATCCGCCGCTGCTGTAAAATTAATGTTTTTCGTTGCCGTGTAGAATTTTAATTAAAGCACTAATTTTACGTCGGAGGGCGAAAACTTTGGAATGGAAAATTTGAAAAAACAAATACTGGATTTAATTAAGGATGTAAGTGTCAATTTTATTTTCGGGTTTAAACATTTTGAATATTGGCGAATTTAATAAAAGAACAAAGTTAGCTCGGTATGGTTGAAAGTGGCGGTTTTGACCTTACATAATTTAACCATAATTTTATTAAAGTAATGAGAAAAGTTAAAAAGTTTACTTTGTCACGTAATTTAAAAATCATTTTTAGGCTTTCAAAGTTTTTCCAATAATCTATTCCTTTTAAGGGCATGCTCTTTTTTCAACTATCAAATTGTAATATAGACGATTCTTAAAAATACGAAATGAAAACAAAAATTAAATCAATTAATCGTGGTATAAATGTAATTATATTTTACAGATTGACATGCAAAAAAATTATTATTATTTAACAGGTCAAACTTTAATTTATAGTAAAAAAAAGTCTCATCTCTCGTAGCTACGCATAATGTTTCTACGAATCATCGTAAAAAAAACATTTTTTTAAACGCTTTTAGCATAAAAAGTAAATTTTCTCTTCCCGCAAGGAAAACAAGAAAGTTAACTTGGTTTGATGAGCGCGGAGAAAGACACTTGGGTACTCCAGCTAGGATCGTTCGGGAGGTCTGTGCAAACGGTAGTCTCGGCGCGCGATACACCATACCGCCACACGGCAGCCCGCATACCTTTTCACATCTACTTAACCCTCTTTTCTTATCCCCGAAAATCTCTCTATAATACGAAAACTCGCACTTTCCTCTCTCTCTCTCTCTGTCTCTCTCTCTCTCTCTCTTTCTCTCTCTCATCTCACCGGCACTTACAGTCTCCGCGTCTCTATCACGTGAGCCCGGGAGGAAAGAATACAATAAATCCGAGCTTTACGCGCTTATCTGCGAGCCCTCGTAAAACCGGCTGACCACTTTTCGGCGCATCGGGACGGCTCTCCGCGAAATCAGTAACCTCGCACTGCCGACGCTCTGTAGCTAGGTGTATCGGGGACTATCGATCGCGGCGGCCACTGAGCCCCCTTTCTTTCGCCGAATCGAGATATAACGAAGACGAGCTCGTATAAGAGCCGGGGCAAAAAGGGGGATAAGGGCGACAGGACAAAATGACGTGAAACGAGGACGAGATAATGTTTTCAATAGGTATTTTTCGAGATTTTATAACGTGTTGGAGTGTATATACCCTCCGGCTTTGATTAGGACTACTATCTTGCTAAGTTACAATACTATTTGAGATTATGGATAAATGTCATCTTGACTGTATTAAATAGAATAATTGCTGATTTTGAGGTAGATAAATCTTAGAATTTTATAAAAATTAAGTAATGTGTATAATTAGCTTTTATTTTTTTGAGCAATATAAGATTTATGTTTATTGCTAGTTTTTATATTTCAAATTTAAATCTAAGATTCGTAAAGAAGTCCTCTAAGCGGCTTAAATAAATCGTATGTAATTCAAATTTATGAAAAATGTATCTCAAGTATTTTAAAGAGTGCAAAAACGCATTATTTGCAAACAGCGTTAAGCTTCTTTTTAAGCTTAAATGAAAACAAATTAGTGTTTGCACATATTTGTCTGTTTCTACTTTCATACTAAATGCAACAGCTTTTTTGCTAAGCAATATGCAAGAATTCTCATTTCTATCGTTTAATTACTTGCACAACAATTGTACACTAATATCATACTACATACATAAATTTCGTAAGCACCTACCGTATGTGAAAGCGAGAGTATAAAGAAAATGTATTTCATTTACACCAGCTCGAACAACAAAAATAACATTGAAAATAAAATCAAACACAGTCCCCGCTGAAATAAAGTTTTTTTAGAAAGAAAAGCTTTGACCTCAAAACAACCCCATAACCATCCCTAACAAGGCAACACTTGAACCAAACGCGGGGCGCACTCCGGTATATAGTTCCTCCGTGCGTGACAACCGCGGCGTGTCGGCACGTCACGTGGGCGTATTAATAGCGGCCGGCGGAGCCGCGCTCGAGACAAAAGGTGCAAATGGGTGGCTCGCCCGATAGCCCGATCGGCCTGGGCCTTATTGATTTACAGTGCGCCGCGCCACGGGGGTAGATGCGGCGAATTCAAAGGACCCGTCGGCCGACTTGTTATTGAATTTGTATTGGTTTTCCAACCGCTAACTGCCGTCCTCAAACTTAGCGCGGGCTGCGTGATCCCCTTTGACCGCGGCCGGCACGAATTGTTCCGCCGTTTTCCTGCCGGCGGACCGAGGGCCGCGGCGTCGCCCGGGTTCTTCGTGCGCCCCCGAGTGTCATGGCTTGATGAGTCAATTCGAAGCGAGTTCGGGCGATGCAATCGACTTCGACGCCACTCTCCGCAGACGGGGAGCGGGCTGCTATTTACCGGGCGAAACTTTTTCGAATGCACCCGAAATGAGCTGAGTCATCGGGCAAACGGTTTATTTAGCCGAATTGGGCTGCGGCATTTTCGGTGACTTATACGAAAGTGTCATTTTATTTAAGTGTTTGTTTTTCGTGTAATTTCTTGGAAACGTTGCTATTAAGGTAGCAGGCGTGTATCCTGTCGAAAAATGTTTAATAACTTGATTAAAAATTGATGGAATTTTCTAGTATTAGATATATATCTGTTAGTGCACCCATACGCCTTTGCGTTTCGGTGGCGCGTCCACTGCCAAAAAATGCCCTTGCATCCTCTTATCCTATACGCACTAGTGGTAAGTAGATACAGTCATTGTCCAATCAGACAAATTGATGGCAAGAAATTACAGTAGTCATTTTTGGCATTTACATCCACTATATTGCGCAGTAAAAGAAGTAATAATAAAATAAAATAGAAGTAGTTGAGTTGTTTGAGTGTAATTAATAGCATTATTGATTTGAATACCTACAGGGCCCTGCTTAAGCAGGAAGATTTTAGAATAGAAACCGCGAATTGTAAGGGCAAACCGCAACAACGCCTGATTGATATTGCCTAAATTTGAACGAAATTCCGAAATCGAACGGCATCTGTCAGCGATTTCCATTCCATTGTACGAATAAAGCGACCTAAATAAGTTCCCGCCTTATCGTTTTTACACCTGAAATACAAAGTAATGTATTAAAACCAATTTTTTCTCGACTCCTTCAATTTTTTAACCGATAAACATAATTCTTCTAATAAAAACATATTTTAACATCCTGACAGTGGAGAAAACATTACTAAAAAACAATCAGTTGCAATTTTGTGTAAAAAAGCTTTCAACATTTAAAAAAAAGTGTCACGAATAATTTATGCCAAAGAACCTAAAACCAGCTTGTAACTGGATATAATAATGCGTGTAAGAGAAACCCCTGAAAGATTATTTTCAAGAAAAAAGCTGGATCCTTCCCAACGTAAGTGCACGCGTCCAAGCTAAAGCAGAAGGTGGCTAAACGTTTCAAGCTCGAAGAAACGAAAGCAACGAATCCCCACCAACCGAGCAATAATAGAAGATCCCTGAAGAAGCTGAAAAAGGGAGTAACAATAAGCGACAACAGTGTCTAAGTAAGGCAGTAATGAATATTTAATCCCCAGATAATTCCTCAATTAGGAATTTAATTTTAAAATCGCTATAGCACCGGTGTCACTCGAAACCGCCGGTGGTACCGAAGAGCCTCTCCACTTCGCCGCCGCGCTTCCCGCGACTTTTCCTGCGCGCCTCGCACTCGACGGTGTTCTCACGGCCGATAAATAATTCGTTCGAGGGCCGGGCGCCCCGCGCAGATAAGGGACTTACGATTAGAGCTGGAAAAATCCTGGAGCTTTGCCCGAGCGGTCTCTATTTCAGCGCGAGGCGACACAAAGAGCGATAACGGGGGGGAGGGGCGGAGGAGGATGACCGCGAGCGGGCTTTGGACCTACTTCGCCCTCTCCATCCCCTCCCCCCTCACCTCATTTTTTATAGGAGCTCCCTTTTCTGCGGTCGCGGCGCGCACATGCCGTTGACAGGGGAGCCGCGGGCGCGCTTAAAGGATGTGCGCGTTTTTCCTTCGGCGAGAGCCTCAGGATGAGGGTCATTTAACCTTTGCTCTCGGCCCCCAGCGTCGACGAGCGAACGGTTCGTTTAATCGGCCGATGAAATTTTAAATTTCCTCGAGGGTGGCATATACGTCGAAGCGGCGCTAATAGAGCGGGACAATTTACGGCGTTGCTTTCTTTCGGCTTTTCAAATTAGAAATGAAGTATGAACATGTGACGCTACCAATTGAATCGATATTAAAGCTTTATTTTAGCTATATTCCTGATCGGAAGTATAAACGTGAGAATATAAATTTATTCATCATACTTTGGGAGCGTGAATATATTATACTCATAGTGCGGCGATCAAATATTCAATTTGATTTTACGCGAGGAAATAAATGCTCACCCTCTTAATAAGAATTGATAAATATAATAAACACAAGAGATTAATTCGTTTTTCGTGTTACAAAAAAAAAAAAGAAAGAGCAAGAAAAAGTATTCCATAAAATTTTGCGGAAAAAAACAATAACCGAAGGCACGATGCACGGACAGAGTCGGTCGGTCGACATGCAAGTAGAAACAGCCGCGCAGGGGTAAGACAACGGGACGGCACCCGCAAATTCATCTGGGACAAGGACCAAAGGACAGCTCGGGCGCCGCCGCTCTCTTTCGCTTGGTTGCCTGCGACCGCCCGCCACAATAGCCGGCCGCCGGCACACTCGCACACAGACACACGCGCGCGCGCACTGACGGTCAGCTGAGGACCCCCCCCCCCCCCTTCCGCGCACGATCGATGCCTAAGGATCGCGCGACGCGTGGATGTTGAGACTGACGCACTGCTCGTCAGGCAGCAAAGGCTCGCGCGCGCACGCGCCACTATTAAGCAAGCACGTCCGGCAGCCTGGTGCTGACGTACGGACCGTCATCCCTGATGTACGCCACTTGGCGCTGAGATTTGGGTTCGAATTTGTCAAGCCGCGTTCCATCTTCAGAGTTTTGGGCTCGGCCGGATTGAGGAGCGTCGATGGATTGTATGATGAGTTGAATCTTCGGGCTTGTTGGAGTTTGCTCAAGTCTCAGAGGCAGTGGATAAGCGCGGTGCTGATGATCATCTATTAAGATGACAAAGGAATTAAGTGTAATATTAGAGAACAAAACTATAAAAAGAGCTTTATCTCTACATATTTCCAAGAATGTTACGGCGGGTTTAAATAGTCTTGTTTTCGAGTCTTAAGGATTTCACTTACCGCGCTTTAAATGAAATCATAGGATTAACACAAAATAATATATTTTAAACGGTAATGCGTATATTTCGCAAGAAAAATTATAGGTATATATTATGGTTGGTTTTTAGATTTGATTTTCTTATAATCAGTTAAATAATAATCAATTAAAAAATATTTAAACATTTTGCTTCCCCTCGATTTAGTTGTTTATGAAGAGAAACGATTTCTTCTCCACAACCAAATAATAGATAAGGTCTAACCATTCGTAAACAAAGCTTTAGTCTACAACATTACGTGCTAATTATATTGCGAAGCTGATCTCGCAAAATGAACAACCAGTAGTACATTAATTTAAATTTAATGCTATTAATTAAAATTCAATAATAGCGCCCCTATAAATTTCCAAGTTGACCAGCTAAACGAACGAAAATGAAGAAGTCGAGGCGAAGAACTCCGCGCTAACGAGATCCGGTTAGATCGGAGAAAGGAGCAGCGAGCACGGAGCGTAACGGGAGGAAAGAGGAGGATAAACACTAATTCGCGCGATAAA
Source organism: Eurytoma californica (assembly GCA_035586675.1). Lineage (NCBI taxonomy): Eukaryota > Metazoa > Arthropoda > Insecta > Hymenoptera > Eurytomidae > Eurytoma > Eurytoma californica. The sequence continues at coordinate 1,702,571 of JAXIUT010000037.1, read as the reverse complement.
GAGGCGACCGGTCGGATTTGACTGTCCGGGAGTGGCGGTAAACGCATCGGGAGAAGAAAGCTCCGCCGCTGGAGCAAGAATGAAAGCGGAAGCGATTAGGTGCCAAGGAGCGGAGAGGGGAGAGAGGGCCGGGTGGAGGACGCGACCCGCCAGCGGCGCCGCCGTAGACTCTATTGACCTTAATAAGTTCCCCCCGTCCCGAGGAGGGAAGCCCGTAATTGCCCCCCGGCGTTACACTCCGTTTCGCCTCCTCCTCTTTTTAGCGCGCGCGATCGGGACCGCCACCCCCCGTCCCTTCGACAATCGCTTTAGCGCCACGGCGTTTCCACTGCTTATTGTGCGATAACCGCTTGTCCGTCCGAGCACGCGCCGCCTCGATGGCCTCGCCCTATTTATTTCCGAAAAATCCGAAGACGGTCCATTAGGGAGCTCGAAAGCGTAGCCTTTTCTTTTCACTCGCTCGCCGTTGATAAATCGAGGGGGAGAGCTGATGGCGCTTCCCCCCCGCCCCTCCGTCAAATCAAATGGCGTATGAATTGCCGGTGAATCTGAAATGCGATCGTCGGCGATGGTAATGTATAAAAATGAGGAGGGTGGAGGAGAGAGAGAGAGATGGGGGAGGGAGCTAGGATTTCAATAGTCAATTTCGCCGGAAATTTCTGTACCATTAACCCTCGAGCAGGCCGATTCCTCGGGACTCTGCCTCGAGGACCCTCGAGTTATCCTTACCGAGCTTTCTCAGAGCCGTTATTAAAAGTGCCCAACAAGTCCGCCGACCAATAGTCCGCGCTTCGGCCACTCGAGCGGTCTTTCGAGTGCGCCGCATTCGGAGCGCGCGCGGATATTATATTATTGCTCCGCGAATTAATTGCTGTTTCGCCGGGGGCGGAGAGTTTATTTCCCGGCGAGCGGCGCGCGGCTTTAACCGCCAATTGCGAATTTATAAGCCGGCTCGTCTCGGCTTCGTAAAGAATTTAAATTGCCCTCGGATCGGAGTGATATCCGTCCTTATTACCGACTCGGGGCGCGCGACCTACAAGCGCCTAGCGCTGCATATTTCAGTGCACCTCTTGCCTTCATTTGTCACTGTTATCATCGGCTTATCTATGAACACCGGGGTGCATGATGCGCGAAAGTGAAAGTCGAAAAATGATTAATGGATTTAGACTGGTAACTCATTGCTTTTCCGCAATCTTTTTCAGTACAAATATTTCATGCTGCGATTATCAATTATCGAAGAAGAAAGAGCAAGATTCACCAGTCACCGAATAATCTTAGTTACAAAAGTATTCCTTAATTGTGTGCAAGAAGGGAGAAACTGGCTTGGGCTACGTACGAAAGTGTATGAAATTCGCCCTTCTTCGTTCTACTTTCGTTACGGCCTTCCCAAACCCTCTTCATCGTCGGATCCTCCCCTTAATGACTCCCTTTCCTTGGCGAGCTACGTGAATCGCAAATAGCCCTGCACACGATCGACCGTCGCGTTAATTATTGGATAATAAGTACACTCGTCGCTAAAGCGTGATTTATAGACACCAACGCAGAAGGGATCGTAGCTGAAAAATGGCACCGAAAGATAAATTAAATTTTCACACCCATACTTAATGAAATATTTAATCTGAAATTGTATGGTTACATTCTGCTATTCGAATCGAAATAGTAGAGCTCATTAACTTTTGGCGCAAGATTATTTGAAATGATTTGATTTTAATAAATATCTACTTATGGAAGGATTTTAAAATTGAACAAAAATTTCTCCAAATCTGTTAACCTCTTTTTTATTTTTCGACTCAGATTTCAAAATTTACGTGTCAAGTAAAAGACAGAGATAAACTCCATTCTAGAACCACTGAAGAAGGTACCTAGTAACTCTTCAAAATAACAGCTACTTTTTATAAGGCCCTACTTCGGTCGGTTCGACGCACTCAAATTCAGCAGTCCCAGGCGCATAATTGCACAATTGTTGCGATAACGCGATCTCCCCCCGCTCTCCCTCCGAACGATTAACCGGGCGCCACGATCGTTCCGCGTGTTCTTCGGCTGCTCGTGTTTTATTTCCTCCCGCCTTATATCACCGCGGCCTCACGCGCGCTTGCTCCGAAAGTTTCCGCCTCTTGTCGCGCGCTGATTTATCGCCGCGGTGCATTCGAGAAGTGTACACGAGCCGCGCGGCTGCTCGCTCGTCCCCAACTTTTCCAACTCCCGGCCGCCCCCCGTCGCACCCCCGCGGCCTCGTTAAGCTCCTTCCGTGCTTTATTTTTTGCCGCGTTCCGGCTTCCCGTTCGCGCGCGGCGCGCTCCTTTTGTTCCTCCTTAATCTTTCTCCCGGGCGCGCCGTCGCTTCGGAGGTGGCGCGCAGCCCGAGGGAGGGGAAACGCCGGCGAAACTTTTACTCCTCGCGCGGGAGATCGAAGTGGTACGACCGGCTCGCGCGATCGGCCGATAAGGAGAGAGCCATAGTTCCTCCCCCCGGAGCTCCTCCCGGGTACTTTATTTCCGCGAAGTGGCCCAACTTCGCGCCGCTAAAAAGTAATTCCTAAATAATATCCGGGAGGAGGATCGTCGTGGAGCGGAGTGGGGCTTATCGCGAATCACGGTCCGGCTGCAACTTTTGTTCGAGAAGCACGGGGAGGGATGCGCGTAAAAAAAGTTTCTTTTTTCGGCTCACTTTTACGGCGCGACTTTGAGAGCGCGTAATCTCGAAAAAATTTGCTTAGACGAACTAGTTTCGTCGCGGGAGTCTCGGGAGCTTCCAGTATACTACGTACTTTTCTGTTCTGGGATAGCAGAGGAAGCAGGCGGGGAATTATCTTTTATCGGCCGAAGCGGAAATGTGTTTTCGCTCGTTTCCTTGCGACGTGTGTGTGAATAATTGAGTTAATAAAGCGCAGCCGCATGTATCTCAGCCCGTGAAGTATAATTAAAACTTCAACTTTTATCGCAATTAAATTGTACGTAATAATTCAACTCTAATGAATACATCGGAAAAAATTGCCACAAGTAAAAAATATCTATGCCTCCAATATGAATTTCCGATTTATTTTCTCTTATTTTTCTAAATGATCAAAAAAAGCCGGGAATTTCTCGGAAAATTACACGAACGCCAAAAAAAACATTCGCAGGAGCGTAAAGGCAATAAAATAATGAAATCATCCCCCGAACAAGCCGGAACCAAGCCCATAAAGGAAAATAAAAACAGTATAGAGATAGCGACGCCGGGGCTGGGCGCATAACTAACGAAAATAGCCTCCCCAAGCAAGGGAATCGTGCTGAGAGGAGAGAGGGGCATAACGAAGCGCCGATAAAGTATACGCTCGGCCGGAAAAAGCCGGGAGACGCAAAAAGCCTCCGCGCTAGGGGTCGAAGGCCGCGTAAAAAGGGGATTCCCCGGCCGTAGCCCGGAAGCGAGGCGCGCGACAATTATAATATACACGCGGCCCGGCCGAGATTCGCAATTTTTCATGGCTTCATTAAAAAGGAGGACGACGCCGCGCGGGACAAAAGGGCGGGACGCGGAAATGAGGGGTGGCACGAAGCGCCCCGGGAGGCAGCTCGGCGAGAGAGGACGAGCGGAGCCCCGTGAAATGGGGCACTTTGCGCCGGAAGGCTTTCATTTCGCGATTCGGAACGCGAATGGAGAAACGAGCGAGTGGCATAGATAATGGTTCGATTTAAATTCACTTGGCCCGTCGCCTTTCAAGAGTTTGCTCCTCCTCCTACAACCTCCCTCTCTCTTATATACGTACCGTACCCTGGGTGCGCGCGCCGGGGCAGTAGCCGCTCGTCGTCGGGGATCTTTAAGTCAAAAAAAAGGGGGGGAGGAAAAAGAGAAGAAAGAGGGACGGGATATATACGGATCCCCGGTGCCGCCGTCGCGAGAGTGGCTGCGATTTGAGCGGTCGCAGTTAGCCGGGCTCAGCTTTATCAAGATCCTAAGGAGGCGGGATCGGAATTAAGATAAAAAGGAGCGACCGAGGAGTCGGGGGATACTTCCGCCTTTAAGAGGTAATACATACCGATGAAAAACTGCATTTTCTTTTCTACCTCGCTTTTTATCGTTGACTCAGTACTCCGGATTTTGTCTTCTATCTTCCTCGGCCGTGTTTTCCTTTTTATTTTTATTTTTTCACGCCGTTTCTAGTCCATTCTACCTTAAGCTTTCGCGAATAGTTCTTTCTTCGATTTTTACCTCGCTTTTTACTTTCACGCTGCATTTATTTTTATCGCGAATGAATTGAAAGTTAATTTTCCAACGCGGATTGTACTTTTCAATTTTATTAACTTTGTATTTTCCATCGAACGTGGGCATGAACGAGCACGGCGTATTGTACTTTTGATATAACTACCGCATTGCAAATCGTTTGTAATTATTCAAAATGCTGCGCTGTAATTCGAATAATTCTGTTTGAATAGCGGAAGTGAACATTGGAATACCGAAGGAAACTCGCCCAATCGTATTGGAATGCGATTACCACAGACTTCAGGATATAGTTCCTCACTGCGAATTTCAACAATTTTAACGAATGCTATTACGTTGATAAATACTACAATCGCAGTTGCAATAAATCTGAATTGCTATACAAAAAATTCTGAACATTAGATATGATGTATTATTAAAAGCAATCAATAATTAGAAAATAAAGTGATTTGTAATTTAAAATAATATTTCTTTGTGAATAACCGTAAGGTTAAAATAAATTTAAGTTTTTAGAAGGTATATGCAAAATTCACATCCATGATAATTTCAAACATGAAAAAAAGGAAGAAATTTGAAACATTGATCCTTTCTCTCAAAATGGAGTTTTAAAAAATTGATTGGAAATTTGTATCTTTATACCTTTAACCGAGCGTTTTTGCAGCCGTATGTACTATTTACATGGGGCATACGGTTTGCTTCGGTTTGCTTAATAATTGAATACGAAATTTTCATAGGCTTTTTTATTTTTTTATCAAAATCTATTACAGACTTATTTTTATATTGAATTCTATTATAGACATAATTTTTAGTTAAATTAGACATTCTATCATCACCGTCATGATGTAAAATCATGCTCTACTACACTTCACCGAGTTTTGTCGAGCATGCAATTGATCTTCTTTCATCGAGCCCTCGATATGCTTAGCAGTACTTACCTTCCGAACGCTTGCTGGATATGACCTAATTAGGAAGAAAAATCGGTTGATCCGACAAACCCACATTACATTTGATTTAATCAGCGCCAATCTTTGAGCCAGTAATGCAGGACTGTTAAAAAGAAATAGCAATATTCAACGATAAAATGAAAAAAATAAACTATCCCCAGTTACCCGTCGCAACTATTAATTTCTAAATATGTTTAATTTAGGTTTCATTTTACATACAGTACCCCAAACACATAAAGCATCGCAGCAAACAAGCCATCAAGTGTCTTTCCGATAAAGCGCAAAGTATCATCTTTATAACAGTGGGTTATAGGCGGACCTACTTCTTGCCAGTCGACCAGCGGCGCCCGACCACAATGACACACTTCCCCGGGCGCGAGTCCTCAATTGGCCCCCTCGCATCAGATACAACAAACAAATAGCGTCGGCGCGACGCGCAAGATAAGTGGCGCTCGGGCCAAGTTTTAGCTGACTTTCGGTCTAAAGGGCCACAACCGAGAGAAGCAGAAAAGAGAGAAGAGCGAGGAGGCGGGGGTGAGGAGGCGGTCAGATAGCGATCGCGCGGGGCTGAAAAACTTATCGCATCTCTGGCGGGCCGCGCGTAATTAGCGGCTGCATGCACGGCGCCCCGGCGCGCCTTCCCCATTTCGCCTTAATTGTAATATGGACACGGGGGTGGGTGGTGCTGGGCGAGCGCGGCAAGTTTGTCCGGGGCACGGAACCTTATCGGATGACTATTAATAGCACACACGACCGGCGCTGGCCTGCGCCCCCCGGAGATTCGGATCGATCGAATGTTTACAAAATGCAGCGCCCGCTCGTCCGCCCACGCGCCTCTCCCCCCGACGACCCTTTGTGTGCTTTATCTGCACTTTGCGCTCCGAGCGATGCGTTTCCGCGCGTGCTACTTTTTTTCTTTTTCTTTTTTTGTTTTCGACGACTTCCCGCGCACCGCCTGGCCGGCGTTCGCCGAAGTGCATCTCTTCCGCGAGTGGGCGTTTCATTTGCGTTTGTTTATTTACTTTTTAATTAGGTATGCTTCGGGGGTACTACGTTTCCTTGCGCGCGGGCGTAATTGAACACTGAAGAGTTTGAGCGTAGGCCACGTTTGTTTGTATTTCTATCACCGGGGTGGGGAAGAAAATAGCGAATGATCGAATTCGCGAAAACTACACGGTACTCACTTTTTCGCCACTATTTTTTTACGTGTAATTGCATTTGAGTTTCACCCGCGCGCGAGAGTTGCTCGCGTGATCCATATTTTTCGTTTGCTTTTTCAAAAATAGCCTGTTAGGGCTCGGCCACCCGAACGCTTCTAAAATAATTTCATTAACAATTTATCAACTTTATACAAAAAAGATTGTTGATTTATAAAAATTGTAAAAATTGTACTTTTTTATGAGGTTCTTCGTTGCGTTATTGAAGGGATAATTGATTAGAATACTTACGGTAATTTAAAAGGTTTTAATCATTCAAAGATGTGATCCATTCGAATTACGAATTTAGTAAGAATTAGTTTAAGTATTAGTTTACGAATTTAGTCGAATTAATTTAGTAAGAAATCTAATAAGTAGCAAATGTTTTACAAATTAAGAAAGAGAATAGTAATAAATATAGAAATAAATTGACGAAAGGTAAAGTAAAATATAAAATTGTTATTCTTTTATCTGAACTGTGAAACAGGCACGCATGAATGATTCTATTAACTTTCCATTTTATCATTATTATACTGCGCAGTCTTACTGTTTATCGGCAATTAATTTGTATGCAAAGCTATATATTGAATAATTATTTAAAATTAAAATCAATTATTCTAGCCCGACCGTACAGTGACAACCACCTTAATTTTCCAACCCGTCAAAATTCATCTTTCTCTGACATCAACAGACAACGACAATAAAGTTTATTCAATGCGTCATCCGAAAATAATGAATCGCGTAAATAACGTCAAGAGTTGCACAATAAACAAAGCGCGTAAGCCCTTTCCTAAAGCAAACGGCCGATCATCTATCAGTGTCTCGTTCCCTTTATCCCTCGCGCGCGCCTTGTTAAGGTATTAGACTTTTTTGCGCCCGCGCCATTTTCGCTCGCGTTTACGAGCGCGAGTAACGAAGTCGCCTATGAGGGACAGCGAACGAGGTGCCTTTTTTATTTCGTCCTGCGAGCAACTCGCGCGAGGGCCAGGCGTACGTGTTAAGAGCCACCGATATATTGCCGCCAGTAACCGTTTCACCTTCGAAACCGAAAATTAACAATTTCGAGCCTCACGATTTTTGCCGCGTGCTTCTCAATTTTCATTCCCGTCTGCCTCTCCATCGCAACCGAGTACTCCGAGGAGTACTCGCACGAGTTATGCGGACGCTTTAATAACATTGTAAAAAAAAGATCAAACGCATGCGTGAGAATCTTGAAAGTAATTGATTTTCACGTTTTCGATAATTTTTTAAGCGGATGAATCAATCACGTTATTGATTTTGAAATAAAAACTTGATTTACCCTCGAAGTGAATTAACTGCGTAAACAACCCACTACAAAAGCAATTAACGAGAATCGATATTAATTGCGGTGTATAAAAAAGTTTTCAAATTTAAAAGTCACGACAAACGAGCCGCGTCAATAAGTCGGTCAACAACAATGAAATCACCCTGCATTATGCTACGAAGCACAGAAGGCGCCGAACGAAAAAACAAGTGGGGGGAGAAGAGAGCTCGAACGTCTCCGATCGCGGCCGCGCGAAAATAATCCGACCCTGCGCTCGATCGCCTATCGACGGCCCGCTCAATTAATTATACCGTGTACGCCCCCGTCCGCCCGCGCGACGAATTAATTAATTAATAATGCGCCAGCTGGCGACGCGAAAAGGCGCCGCGCGGAGCGGTGTATATCAGGTGCCGCGTAGTAAAAAAAAAGGCGAGAGTCGCGCACGCGAGGACGGCGTGTTCCTCGGCCCGGCGAAGATACAGCGCGTGATAATGCGGGCCGAGGGTCGCGCGAAAAAAAAGTTAATAAAGTGCAAAGAAAAAGAGCGAGTCCGCGGCGCTCGCGTGCAGGAGCGTTCGGTTCTTAGAAGCCGGCGCGCTTGCGCGAAATTGAATTTTTCGATTGCTCCTCGTCGTCGGCTTGCGTTTGTTCATCCGCGACCCTTTTGTTTCTCTTTAAAATGATAAATAAATAAGGTATTTTTATAATGGGAACGGTGATTTTACGTTGCGGGCAATTCTGGCGGCTTGTTTCCGTCGAGTAAGCCGAAACAAATCTTCTTTCTTGCTTCTTGGAAAATAATTTTCAATTTTACTTCACTTTCTATGGCAAAATATGATAGATTTTATTTTATTCAATTGTAGTAGCTATTATTACGTTCGCTGATTTATCCTGCTAATAATGGTATATATTTTATAACGATTTTTGTAACTATGTAGTAATAATATTTTAATAATATTTATTTAGATGGTATTAGCATTTTTATTAAAATCATTTTATTAATTTATTTTAAATTGTTGTCAAACCTCAAAAAAAATGTAAAATAATTCGTACAGAAAAGCGCGAAATTCACTCGATGGAGGTAAATAGCAGTCGGTCTAGTTCCCTTTTTCCCTTCTTATCGCTTCTGTTCCATCAGCAATTTTGTGCTCAAGTCGGAGACTCTTGCTCTCTTTATTCCTTGTTCTCCTAGCGACAATAATGCCTTTTCCTACTATTATTTCATGAAAAATTGCTAGGAGAAAGTGAACTTTTAGTTGCAGAAAGAATATGCATTATTATCAACTTTTTCTGCTTTATAATGAGCCTAATTTTTTTTACCCTGCAACAATAACGATACACGCAAACATAAATACGCTATAGCTTTGAGTATGGTCTTGGGCTAAAAGTGGTGTAAAAAAAGATTTCTTTTTTAGTGTGCACTAAGAGCGTTATTTATAAAATTAATGGTTTTAGCAAGGATAAGAGCATTAGAATTAATGGGATTTCCTTTAAACTACTTATATAGGTCTTTATTATGTCTATAAAAGTTATAGTTATAGTTATAGTTATGCGTGGAATTATATTTTTCTTTTATACGTGAAAAATCAATGAAATACAATGTCAACTGGCAATCTTCATAGATGCAAATTTATTTTATGATTATTAAAGAATTATAAAACCAAAAATTACTCGATTCTTTTGTACTTTTGGCATTTCAGATAGCTATTTTATCTAAACATAATAAGATTTTTTAATTTACCCAGTATTTATAATAAAGTTGAGTAAAACAACAATACACTGTTTAACTCGTTCTAACACTTTTAATCAAACTTTTCATTTATTCAGCTCCAGCTAGTAAAATGTGTAACAAATTTTCACTTCAAACAAAAATGAATTAAATCTTGCAGAGCTCCTCCAATGCTCACGTGCGCCAAAACTATGCTCTGTCCCTCGCCGCGAAATCGCCTCTCCGCTTCTCGGATCCTCGTAACGCAAGGAGAGCGACTAAAAATATCCAAGTACGTTCTTGATAAAGAAGGCTGAAAAATCAAGCGCCTGGAGCGAAATAAAAAGCGCCGTAATGCATGCAACGACGCGGCGCGTTCCCCCCGCGTCGACGACGAGCGTTTGTAAAACACGGCTCGTCCGGCGGTAGCCGCACGCGAGTTTAATCGCGCACGAAGGCCGCGCGGGTCCCGAGGATTGATTCCCCGAGCGCGAAAACCTTCGACCCTTATAGGCACACACACACGCTGTATGCGCGGAACAAAAATTGCCCGGCGCGAACTGCGCGGGTGTGCAACAAAGAGGCGCAATTAAAACGAATTTGCATGCGCGCGATTTTCATCGCGAGCAGCGAGAGTTACGCGCGAGAATTTATCGTTCCGGGGTCTTATTTTTCGACGGGGAAGATTCCTTTCCGCCTTGGACGAGGCGCTGCGGAAGAGCAAGAGAGAGAGAGAGAGACAGAGGCCGAGGGTGAGTCCATTCGAGATTCCCATCGGTCGTGCGGCCGAGGGGGGGAGGGAGGCGGAGGAAAATGCACCGCGACGGGAACTGCACGCGAACGCGCGCGGTACTTCCGTGATTTCCGAATCGCGGAATGCCGACGCGAACTCGCGGCACCGAGTTATCTCTCTTACTGCGCTGCATAGCTTATATGCACGCCGGATGTTTGAGGAATATTCGCTGGAAGCGAGGGTATATAGTATTTCCTATAGGGAAATCCTTTTACTTAAATACTTTTGGAATAAATTGTATAACTTTCTGGAATTGTAAAGTGCGATTTTTGAAATAACTTTCGAATTTTTTGTGTATATACTTCTTGTTTTCTGTTAATAGTAAAGTTGTTTTGGATAAAATAATATGTGACATATTATTTATTAAATTTTGATGTGCGTTATATGATTTAAGAATTAACTAAACTTAACAAAGAAGAATAAATATTTTCGAATAGAAAAATACATTTTCAAAATAGTCGTAAAACTTGTATCATAAAAAGCGCAAAAAGTGAAATTTCAAAAAACTGAGTGAAATATAATGCCTTATCATGTTTGTACCTACTGAATTTTTCTTAATATAATACATACTCTTCGGTATAAGTAAAAAACTCGATCCATAAATAATAAGTGAGTCTGTAATAGAAACCGTTCTTATTAGATTTTGATCTTACGTATGAGATAGTATTGATTGTGCCTAAAACTCCCTCTTCTCACACTTAATCTTTCCCTAGAAAAATAATGCGCACATTAAAGCCCAAAAACTAAAATTAACATCAAAGAAAAAATACATTTCTAAAACTATAATTCGTCGCAATTTATTTAACGAGCTATGGCAGTAAAAGCTGAATAATAGGTACTACTTTAGTTTTATGCAAACCCCGAGGCAAAACGTATTCCAATAAGAGGGACCTATAACCGCTCGTTGAAGCGACTTACATACGCTCCGTGGACAATTGGGAATTCGCCGGGGCTGACTGCGCTTTATGCGCGATTGGGAATTTGAATCACATGCTTCGCGTATGATTGGAAATCTGTCGGACACTTACGCGCCACGAGTACGGGCCACTTGGTACGATGCATTCCCGGCCGAAATTGAAAGTACCTGGTGCGCGCAACAATGACGAAAATAACAATGGCTTATTATGCGATCCATCGTCGCTCAATGTAATTTTACTTCATTGTAGTGGCGGCCAGTTCCTTCGATTTTCAGAGATAGAGCCACCCGGCTGGTGTTCATTCTATACATATATACGTCATCACTTGGAATTGGCGCGGCGAAAGTTATTGCGTCGAAATCTTATAGGTAATATGCCCCTTTAAGAAAGTTTATTTCTCTATATAACTGTTAAACTGTTACTGCTGTAAACTCGTTTTTCGCCGTTGCGAGGCGCTAACTTGAGATTTACGTCAATTCCTGCGTTCGTATAAAGCGCGGAGAAATGATTTTAAAAGTTTTCAAAGCTCTCTGGAAGTGCACTCGTAAAAAAAATTCTCTTTTCAGAATAAGCAAACGTTTTGAGATTATTACTATATTCACCGCGAAGATCCTTCAAACTCGCTGAAATTCTCTCTTATCTTAAGATTAGAATCCCCATTTATACATTTGATGAATAATAAAAGGAATAGATCGTAGGAGAAAAGAATTAATAGCCACAGCGAGTGTCGCTAAAGAAAATAAAAAGCCGCACTAAACGTACCGCGCACTCCTGTCCCGTCTTACCGCACCCGACTGAATCTACTGAGATCTCCCGAAGTTATCGCATTAAAGAATCGAAACGAACGCGCACTTACGCAGATTCACGGTCGATTAACCAGGAGTCGAGATCGACGCTCGGCTCGAATTCATTCGATTAAGAAAGTAATCAAGCCCCGCGCCACCGCATAATAACCGGCGATTTCGCAAAATTCCAGCTGCGCGCACGCGGGACAAAGCGCGCGCTCGGCTCGAAAAGGGGCCGCGCGCAAACAAGGCGGCGCCTCGATAATTCGCGAAAGACGCGGGACCGAACAATAAAGCCGAAAGGGCAGAGGAGGAAGCCAGCCCCGTTCGAATTCGCTCGAAAGCAAAGCTCAAAACAATCGCCGTTATCGGGCGTCGCCCAGGCGAGCGCGCGCCAGCTCGTTATCGCGCGACCCCGGGGGAATTTTTCGCGTGCGCCGAGAAAATCGCGAAGGGCGCCGGCTGCCTTATCGGGAATTATTCACGCGGCCGATAGGACGCGCATCGGCCGCACGAGTCGCGCGCTCAAGGTCGCGCGTGCGCGAGACGGCGCGGCGCGCGGTCGAGGAGATGGAGTGAAAAAAAAAAGCGAAGGGAAATCCGAGGCGCGATAAGGCCTGGCATTGCAGGAGTAGCGTTTCTCGCCGGCGGCGAGGGGGTGGGTGGGGGAGGCCGACGCGGCTCGCTGAATATTTCATGAGTAATTAGGCGGTCGCGGCTTGTTTAATCTTTTCGTCTCTCTTTTCGTCGCTCGAACACGCCTGCTAAGGGGGGTAGGTACTGACTGTGGGTCTCCCGTTTTTTTCCCCTTTTCTTTAATGCGCGAGCGCGAAACGCGACACACGAAAGTTCGGCGTTCTCGCGCCGCGTCCTTAAGAGTTACGGGCTTGCAACAGGCACTCGGGGAATAATAATTACCTCGGTGTTTCCCGAATAAAAATTAACTTGATTATTTTGTTAATTAAAGGGTGCGCTTTGAGAGAAAATTAAAAGCACGTTAATTAGGTCGAACGTAAAGATCTCGAGGCTTTAAAAGGGACTTTCATAATTTTGCTTTGTTGCAATTTAATGCCTGCAATTTTAATCTCGAGTTCAAAAAACATTTTTTTCACTTATTCACGATATATAATAAAATTAATCGGTTCTGTTTGCATTTTACGCAATAAAACTTAGTATAGAAAGCTGTAAATAATTTATGTATATTGAAAAAGATTGTAAACTAAAAAAAAGGCTATGATCTCTGCTGTGCTTAATGCAGAAAGTAAAACCAGACGATAAATAACACCTATACCCTTTGATTTATTACGTTCTGCAAAATCGAATATCAATGCAAAACTGCAGAGCGTAGAAAATTCACAATGTACAATGACAAATCAATTTTTTCCGCGGCACTGCGAAAGAGTAATAAAACCAAAAACTCCGCGACCAAATTCGATATCGATTCGCACGAACAATATAAGTATGTCGAGCGCCTAAAACCGCAGATTTTCTTGTCGAAAAAAAGGCCTTCCATTATTCGGACTTGCGTCCGCGCATCCGCGGAAAAATCGGTGAATCCTCTTTGGCCCCGGCGATTCTATTACTCGATACTGCAGCCGAGTCCAAAACTATTGAATTTACAAATCATAGGAAATGAAGGGACTTCATCCCCGCTATATCCGAGCTCCATTCACCCCGAAAAGAAAGACTGGGAGAAAAGGCAGGGAAAAGCCCGAGAGATAGATCGCTGCGAAGTAGCGCAAAAAAAGTCGACGAAATAATAAATCGGAAGACGAAAGAACAACCGGTGCACGCGTCGCGCGAGTACGCGAAATCAATAACGAATAAAAGAAAAATCAATGGAAAAAAGGGAGGCTGCGCTTCGAACGTAACCGAAAAACTTCGTCGTAAAAAAAAGAAAGGGATGGCACACCCATTTGGAAAATCACGCGGTGTCGTGCTCGCACTCGTAAAAATCGCATGCGCGAATAAAAGACAGCGATTTTTACGGCCGCCGTATGTACGGCGGAATGGGAGGTAGGTGGAGGCGCGCGCGCGCGACTGCCGAGGAGAAGAAAACGGCGCGTCGAAACGAGATATCTAGATGCTCTCGAAACGAGAGCCGGCAAGCACCGCGAGGGACAATGGGTCCCTGAAACCCACGAGCACGCGCGCCGACGTCTTTCAGCGCGTCGCCCAGCCGTCACTCTTATGCAGCCGCGCGATGCTCTGGTGGCTTCAGTTATACGAGTGGCGCGCGACACCTTTTTCAAGCCTCCCCGCGGGGCAGAGAGAGAAAGGAAAAGCGAGACGCTGGGATATTGGGCAAATAATGCCCCGACCGGATGGCGATTCCATAGAGATGGATGATTCGCTAATCGAGCTTTCAATTTTGCCCTCCGCGCTTTCTTTACTTGGTGTGCGAAACGAAATGTTTGACAGAAAGATCCGGGCTTCTGATCGACATCTGGCGGGAGTATCGATTCGCAGTAAATTCCGCATCGAGTTTTACGCGGTGAAAAAAGAAAATTGGTCGGTAAAAGGAAATGGATTGAATACTAAAAAAAGTAGGAAATGTTAATACGTACGACAATAAAAGTCTAGCGACGAGAGTGGGAAACTATAAAAAAAATCTATATAACCTTTGAATATATAGATTTTAAAACGTATTTTCCTCTTTTTTTCGAACGAATATTTTACTGCGCTTTTTACGATGAAAAACGTAAATAAAACTAAAATAAAGAAATACTCGCTTTATGGACTTTCTGGTATAAGACCGTTTAATTTCCCTTAAAGCAGAAATATTACAGACATTTTATGTACCCTTCCGAGTAAGAGAGTACTTATTTATGCAGCGCTCGCATGACTTTATTCGTTTCTTTTTTTCTTTTTTTTTTAAACGAGCTGAAATACGTATATTTCATTTCATTGCAGTAGTATTATCGGAAAAAGAAAGTATGAATTTCAAAAAGATAGACCGTCTACTTCTTGAGAGAAAATATCTTCTTCGTATGGAGTTCGACGGACCGCGAAATTTCTTTTTTACTACTTTTAATAAGTACGCGGCACCTGCTACAAGAAGCTTTCAGAAATGATCGTAAAAGATTTTCTTTTTAAATGCTTTTAGGAAACTGATGTAATGATGCCTTCAACGCTTTGCCATTGAAAAAGCAAGAAAATTGCACAATTTTATTTTCTCTTTAAACTCATTACTTATCTAAAATTATTTTTTATATCTTTCATGAAAGAAAAACTCAATATTTTATTACATCGTGATCTCCAATTATGCAACCGATAATTAAGTTCTATTTGTTAACAAATTATTAAAATTGTATAATAACGAAAAACACGATTTTTTTACAATTTCGCAGAATAAATAAAACTTTAATGTGTATATAATTATATGATTTGTTCAGTTTTAATAATTATTTACATTTTATTTAGACTTGGAAAAAAAAGTAATTTCACGGTAATGCGTCATTCAATCTCATATAAAGTATCGCATGTTGTATAGTAGTAGCACATTAACCTCGGAAGCCACATCAAGCTAATAACGCTTAATAATTAATAATTAATCATTTGAGTAGAAATTCGTACGAAACGAAAACGAGCGTGGAGCCAATTTGAAATAATTAAATGGCCACACCGTCGAATTCGGAGAAATCCTTATCCGCACGATAAACGTTTAATTTTTTTAACAGCCTGTAATACTAATCTCGGATAATGCCTAAAGGAGCTTTGCATTAAACAAGTCAGCGGCCTCATGAATCACGAAGATCCGGGCGCTAAGATTCCTCGTGCCCGGGTGCGTTATATATACTTTTTATATACTTTCACAGTCGATCCCGGAGTCGAATTAAGCTCTTTAAGTAATGGAACCAAACGCAGTCGCCCGTTACGATAACGACGGACCCCTCAGCAGAGATTTATGAAAATAAATAGTGCACTGAAGTAGACTTCAACCTCGCAAATACGTGGCGTTGCAAAATAAATAAAAGCGGGGCGACAGAGAGAGACAGAGAAAGAGAAAGAGAGAGAGAGAGAGAGAGAGAGAGAGAGAGAGAGAGAGAGAGAGAGAGAGAGAGAGAGAGAGA